>CM051372.1:3262308-3297679 GCA_028015245.1 Cardamine occulta
GGCTGCCATCACTTGAAGACTCATTCTCTGTCTCTCTTTGATTTCCAAAAACGTGGAACAACCACAGGACCACCACGGACTCTTTCAAGGACAAAACTTATTCTCAATGGCCGACCCAATAATCCCTGTAACAGAGAGATCACTTAAAAATACCATTCGTAATGAGAGAGCGACACGAATCCTGTTTCTTTTTTGCTTTACCTTTCCATCCATGGCGTCTTTTGCAGATAGAGCATTTTCTTCCTCTGCAAAATCAACAAAACCGAATCCTTTTGATCTCCCACTTCCTTTGTCGTACGCAATCCTAACTGAGAACACATTTATACTTCACACACTAAAGAATATAAACGGAATTACAAGGCTCAAGCAAGCCCTTCAAGCTAAATCCAATAAAGCCATTCCTACCAACGACCAGATCAAACCATACATACTAAAAAGTCAAAGCAAAAAACTCATTCAGACATTTCGTCGAACACCTGGAGGAGTTTATAGATGACGATCAGCAATGCTTACCTTGTACAACCTCTCCGAAGGATGAGAAAGCGTCTTTGAGTGATTGCTCATCTACCGACCAGGACAATCCTGCATTAATACGGACGGATATCAAAATCGTCATTTTCATGTAAATATCTGTAAATGTGCCATATTACAAACTCATTCGAACCTCCGATGAATAGCTTGGAACTGGGCGACGCAGAAGAAGAAGAAGATGATGAGCAAAATTGAGGAAGAATATGTAAGCTAGACGAAATTGAATATTGAGGTATCGTTGAAACTCGTCTCACCAGTAGCTCAATACCATTTCTCATCATGATCAATTTATTAACTGGTTTGTTGTTTTTTTTCAATTTAACGGTCACGGAAAAAAAGGAGCCAAAAAAAAAAGAGAGAGAGAATAAAAATATTGTTTTTTTCTGAATTAAAAACTAGAGATGAGAAATATAACCGAAATATCTTTGTGGATGAGGAAGGAGCAACCGAAAAGGATAAATCATTTCTTCAACATCTTCTTCTTCTTCATATTTTCCTAAAGCTTCCTCCTTTTCAATGGCGACGCTTGGCTTTAACACCACTCGAATCCAGACACCTTCACTTCCCAGAATCCCTAAGTCCTCTTCTTTTCCTAAACCCATCAAAACCCTTCATCTCTTCTCCTCTGAAACCTTGTCAAAGCGCTACCGTTTCGTCTCTAGATCGTTACCGGAGAGCTCACTGTCGATTACAAAAGAACAAGAGGAAGAAAATGAAGTTGAGGAAGATGATCCAACATCGGAGCTAAGTTATCTGGATCCCGAATCCGATGCGGATAGCATAAAAGAGTGGGAATTGGATTTCTGCTCGAGGCCAATTCTCGATTCCAGAGGGAAAAAGATTTGGGAGCTTGTGGTTTGTGATGCTTCACTCTCGCTTCAAGTAACTAAATACTTCCCCAATAATGTCATTAATAGTATTACTCTCAAAGACGCTATTGTTACCATCACTCAAGACTTGGGTGTTCCTCTTCCAGAGAAGATTCGCTTCTTCAGGTGAAAAATGAGTTTTTTATTTCTCGTAAGTGGAAATGTAATCTGACGGTTGAAGTTTGTTTTGCAGGTCGCAGATGCAAACAATTATCACAAAAGCTTGCAAAGAGCTTGCAATCAAGGCAGTGCCTAGTAAACGGGTGAGTAACATTTTTTGTTTACATGTGTTCTTCTATGTTAGGAACAAGTTCATAAACAAAACTAAATTTTTCTGCATTACAGTGTCTGTCTCTGTTTCTGTGGTTGCAAGAACGTTATGAGACTGTGTACACGCGTCATCCCGGTTTCCAAAAGGGATCATTGCCTCTTCTGTCTCTAGACAATCCGTTTCCAATGAATCTTCCAGAGAATTTGTTTGGGGAGAGATGGGCATTTGTTCAACTACCTTACTCAGCTGTTAGAGAAGAGATCTCGGGCTTTGAAGAGAAGTTTGTGTTTGGCGCAAGCTTAGACTTGGATTTGCTTGGCATTGAAGTGGATGAGAATACACTGATTCCTGGTCTATCTGTTGCTACTTCACGTGCCAAACCTCTAGCAGGTAAGTGTGTGGTTTCTTGCTTAACCATCTTGAACAAGTTAGTTTGTTGTTGTAATCTGGTTTTTGATCCTGAGTTTATTTACATGGTCAATATAGCTTGGATGAATGGGCTTGAGGTATGTTCGATCGAAGCAGACAGTTCCAAAGGATGTTTGATTCTATCCGTTGGGATCTCTACAAGGTATGTCTACGCAACCTACAAGAAGACACCTGTTACTACTGATGAAGCTGAAGCTTGGGAATCTGCGAAGAAAGCAAGTGGAGGTTTGCATTTTCTTGCAATTCAAGATGACTTAGATTCTGATGACTGTGTTGGCTTTTGGCTTCTTATTGATTTGCCACCACCCCCTGTTTAATTTCCCTTTTGATTAATGTTAATACCATATTTTGCCGTTTAGTAACAGAGATTTCTCACATGCTTGAATTTGAACAAATTGTTACATGAGTCTGAAAAAACTATGGACCTAGCAAGTGAGTGAGTTACAGGGAACGACCAATCGAGCCTTAACAAGATCATAGCTACCTTCAATATCACAAGTAATATCTACACAGTTTGGCACTTTTCGTCTTGCTGATAATTACCACCAAAAAGAGCTTTAAACGCTACCTCCACACTCAAATCTTCTGCATGGCTGCACACAGAAAGTTAGTGACTAAAACGCTGCTCGATGGTCCAATCAACTCCTTGACCTCTTTTGCTTCTGCGGTATGAAGCGGACACTGTGCTTTCCAAGTTCAAATGTCTTGATGCTTCCATCATCAAGAGAAACCGACAATGTGGATGTGTCTCCAATAACGTCTGTTACTGTTCCCTTATGCCTTTAACAGTAAATGTTATTTCGTTTAGACATTTGGATTAGGATACGATAAGCAGGCTAAACACGAGAGCTTAATAAGTTAAGAAGATCAAACTTACCATGAGTTTGGAGATCCATGGACTTCGACTCTCTTTCCTATTGAATCTTTACCCAACTTCTTCAAAATCCAGTTAGCATCCATCATCTCATCGTTCCTTGAACTATCCTGATGATAATTTGTTGTAGCTTCACAGTCTTCCTTCAATGAAGCCTTGTCCACTAAGCTTGACGGTCTCTTTCTCTTTGATCTTTGGCCCTTTGCAGAACTCAGCTTTTCATCCTCAGACTGCGTTGTAACCGAAGATTTCTGATCTCCTGAATTAGGCTTCCTGAGTTTAAATTTCAGCAGAGGTCTTGCTTCTTTCTGTACAGCTGGTGAGATGGTTGTTTTGTCATCCACATGATTTCCTTCACTTGTTGATGCAGGAAACTGTGTGATCGACCCAAATGTAGTTTTACTTCCTTCAGATTGAGTTTTCCCAAACCTTCCAAAAATCTTCAGGGTTCTTACTTCGCCAGTCTGATCAACTTTATCCCCTGCAGAAATACATCATTAGCAGAAATTTAGAGAACTATAGACTTGTGAATGTTCAATCCAGTTAATGCATATGCAAAATTTATATGTATTTATGTAGTTACGTATTTAAAAAAAAAAAAGAATGCAACATACCACCCAAAGAGGATTGATCTTTGTCCCTCGGTAAATGAGATACAACATTGGGCTTCGAAGAACCACTGACATTTATTTTCCTAGCACCCAGATTAATAACCAACTTCTTTGCCTTTACAGATTTCTCCTCGCCTGCATTCCTTTGGGTATCCTCGCTATCAGAATCATGAGGCTTGCTACACTTTATTCTGACTATCCTTGATGGCTTTTCTTCATCAGTCACCATAACATCATCAACCCTCTTGTGTTTTACAATCTTAGGTTCATGTGTTGAGCAAATTCCAGCTACAGAAGAATGAACCTCAGATTGTTCATTTATCTGAAACCCCACATTATCAATTTGACCACCACCTAGACAGCGTCTCTCAGCTTCAATCTCCTGATGAACTTCAGACTCCTGATGGGGCTCTAACTTAGTATGATTACCTTTCTTACTAGTATGTTTTTTAATTAGAGAGTTCTTCCCATGCTCTTTGCTTTTCTTTGGGGATTTTTCCACCAAACCTTTAATAGAGAACTTCAGCGAGCGCGCAGATACAGGTCCATTTTCTTCATCATCTGAAAATGGAAATATCGAAAATATTTCCTCCTCTGTTGGCAAACCAGCTGCAGCCCTTAAACTAGCAATCAACTCTTTATCTACCACATCTTTTTTCTTCCAAAGTTCTTGAACTGCATCTTGAAGATCCTTCACCTGAGAAGCCAAGATAGAATTTGAAAACCAAGAAAAGTTATCTAATCAGCACACTAGCAAATTGCACTATTTAATCCTCTTCCCATTCCAAAGGAAAACCCCCAGCTCTAAGAATACTACTTATAAGATAATAAGAAACAAGAAGAATGATCTGAGTGACTAAGAAGTGAGGATACTAACAACAGGAACAGACATACCTGATAACACTCCCCACGGCATGTGGCACATTTATACTGTAGGTTTCCATCAACTTGAAACTGCAGATATTTCTCATCACTGCATGACGGTTTCCAGAGGCAAACAACTCCGGATTTAGTAAAACTCAAAAGCATTTTGTGACGCATTTTAAAAATCTGACTTATTCTGACTGGTAGCATCTATTAGGTAGCAGATAAAACAGAGATAACTATGTATGCACCAATATAATAAGGGAAAAATACCTTATTCCATCGCAATGGCAATGCACCCAGCGTTGACAAATATCGCAGCATACCATCGGTGTTGATTCTGAATCCCTATACACCTATACGAGATAAGCTACCTGGTTAATGCAACACCAAAGAGGTGTTCTGTTTTGGCTAAGGGCATAAGGCCATGATAGTACTAAGACTTGTTTTGCTTAAAAAATACCTTCAAGCATACAGGGCAATAATTTCCCTTCACAAACAATCTGCCACAAGCATCACAGCAAGTATATGATAAAAACCACCTGTTACATTAGAACACAAAAAAAGCGAGAAAAAAAACTGATCAATAGAATCTTATGAGGTCAATCCATCTGCAACTCTTTAACTCGCCAAACAAATTCTATTTTTCTGCTCACTTATAAGACTAACCTACCCTGCAAAAGGCTAGGAAGGTATACCTGACACTTAGGCCATTTCCAGGAACAGTAGAATCACAGCTGTGGCATCTTGTATGCTTCGGGCAGAGATATGGCCCAGAACTTACATTCTGTGCATTACAGAAAAAATAAATAAGCCAATTTACTTTAGTTTCAAAGATAAAAGCATGAATAAGCTATCTTTCAGGTACCTTGTGTGGAGGATGTTGGCAATAGCAATGGTAAGCAGCATCACACCTTTTGCAGAACATGAACTTGTTAGGATCTCCTGTTCTACGGCAGACCTAAAGAGGGTAAAGACTCAGTGAGGCAGGTTCAAAGATCTAAACACACTCTATATAGCAGTTAGGCTAGCAGTTATATATCCGTTAGTGAGTTTTTAAAGCAAAGGGGAACTGTTTCGTTAAAAAAAAAAAAAAAAGTAAAATGTATATGAATCAGTTAGCGAGAGGTTGGCAGTGCATAGAAAACGTCAAATGCAACAGATACCACGAAAGAAAGTGAGAAACTAGAAATAAGCATACCTCACAAACCCGGCACGAGGGACAACTCCATGAACTCCAATGAAATAAATCTGCAACTTGCAGCAATTAGACGAAAAAGCCTAAGCAAGCCAGAAAAAAAGGACAGCAATGAATTGAGAGTAAGAACCTCTATGCTGGGCCCAAGACTTAACACAATTCTTGTGGTACTTCTTTCCACAGTTTTTACAGGAAAGCATCCTCCTTGCTCTCTCACTTCCTTCACCTTCTCCTAGGAAGCACATTCTGCACATTATATTCAAGCCAGAGTGAGCTAGCTCTTCACCAGCATGATCTTTTGAGGAAAGCTGTACAGCAAACAAACAAATCAAAAGGTAAGTCAATACAGAAAAAGCTTTGGAAGTAGAAGATGACTTTTTTGAAGAAATTGACAATTCAACATCATCCTCTTAAGAACAAAACCCAAAAAAAAAAAAAAAAAAAAAAAAACTCACCTCATTGACCCCGGATTCAAACCTCCGAGCATAATCCTCAGCAGCCTCCACCGTAACAGCAGCTTGTCTCTGAAGAGCAACACGCTTCTTCTGCGCCGAAGCTTCCTGGGCCATTTCATCAACTCCAGAAGCAATAGCGCCATCAGCAATCCCCAAAATCGAATCCGTCTGAGGAGCAGGAGCGACCTTAGGAACCCTAACCTGAACCGTACCTTGATTAACAAGCTTAGAAGAAACCTCAGGATCCTTGAGAAACTCCTGCACTAGATTGACCTCTTTCAAAAAATCCTCCTTGGCATTGGCACCACGAAGACCCCGAGAAAACCCTAAGGCGCAGAAGCAGATCCGACGGCTGCAACAAAGAGGGGATTAAAAACAGCAAAGAGAGGGAGAGATAATGAAAGCGTTTAAGGTAGAGAGATTAAGAGATACCATGTAATTGGGCAAGCTACATGAAAGGCCATATATCCCCCCCCCACACAACACCCTTAACCAAATTATTCCTCTCGCCTCGAAACGGAAAAAAAAAATTCGAGATTGATTTTAGAGATCGCTTCTCTCTTTTTTATTTATTTTTTATATGAAAAATATTTATAATTTAATTTTCCAATAAGTATTAGTATTAATCAATTTAATGAGTAATTTGTGTGTGTAGTAGTATAAACTATAAAAGAGTAGGAGGGATGGGAGGGTCGTCTCTTTTCTGCGCTCTGAGTTTGGGTTTGGGTTTTGGACGCAGAGATCCGATAGATAAGATGCTTTTCTCATCTCAACCTTAATCAACGGTGTTTAAGATCCTGCCAAAGAAACCGAGTCTTCTTTGCTTCCAATCATATGCGTCCACGTCTCTTCTTCACTTCTATACAATTTTTGGAATTTCTACCAAACATTATACAATTTACCAAAATCTATAAGATTAACTTGGTAAAAGTAGCCCAATAAACTTGGAATATTGTTATTTAAATCTAGAAAATAAAAACTTTTTATTTTACACTCGACAACACACAAATCATTATTATTATTTTATTTTTTTTGCAAACTCCAATATGCGCATAACTTAAACTCCAATATGCGCATACACTAGCCTAAGCCATTACAGAAGCCAACAAACCAACGGCAATCAAACGAACCTAACAAGCCAAATCAGAAGCATACCTTGAATTTGTTGAAAGAAAAGTATGATTATATGACACCTTAGGAACCTCATTCACTCTTTAGAGTTAGCCAAGTGACCGTGGTTGAAATCAGCCTAGGAAAATACAAAACTTACATTGCACTAAAGGAAACAAATGCAAGTGATGTCCCCTTGATGGATTTGGACTATGGAGAAAACTGAGCTTCTTTCTCGGGCCACAAAGGAGAGATGAAAATCGATTAAATTTGGGCTCCAAACTAGTGTTGGGCTAGCTCTGTGGGTCATATCCGATAAATCCATCTAACTATCTAAGATATCATCCATTTTGATATTATCAGATCCATGTGTTATTCTAACAAAACTTTAGTTGTGTGATATTCTGATAAATTTAAGAAGATTCTTTAAACTAGTAAAAGCAAATTTATTTTATTTTCTTTGACCGTTTTACACCACATACATATATAGCATAGTCAATTTTAAACATTTATTTAAAAAGGCCCACATTTTGGTATTAGATGTGTTTAAAACATGGTCCTAAAGTCCCATACGAAATAAATTTTCGTTGGTGATTTGATTATTCAGTGTACAAACTACAAATTACAAAACACCAATACGAGTTTTACTTTCTTTTCTTTAATAAAATTTACTAAATAAATTGATTTTTGTTATAACTTACAACACATGTATTTTACTGTTTTTTAGTTATCCTCTATCACAACACATGTCTAATTTCGTGTGTGTGTTGCAATAATGGTATGTTTGCATCAAGATTCGTAAACCTACCTTTTATGGTTACAACGATTCAATCGGATGAAAAAATATAAGCGAAAGAAGACAGAAACAATCGTAATTAATAACTACAACATGGAGCAATCGCGGCCGCATGGACGTGACGCGTGAAGGCGTCGAGTGGATAAATAACTTAAATAGATGGAATGAGAGGGACCTACACAACACGTAATGTTGTGATGTGTTATCCTATTATTCAGCTGATACTCTGATAGTCACATGCGTTCGCTGACTATAACAAACATATAGTCATACTATTGCACATGCCTCTGATTTTGTATAGATTTCATTTAAAATGCCAATTATTTTTGGAATTGTCACCACCTTCTCTCCCTACATAATTACAATTACATCTGCCGTAATTCCCGTTAAGAATAGAAAGATCAACAAAAAGCCCAGTATTTCAAATCTAATTCGATCTTGTCAAGCATAAACAATTTGAAAAGGAATCTGCCGTTTTCGAAGGTGCTTGCAAAAACCTTTTTAACTTTTTTATATTTGTAGAATGTGTTCTTTACGAGACACTAAAACTTGTAATAAATATCTCTTCTTAAATGTAAATATCTCTTCTTAGAATGTGGGGGGGTGGTAAAAGTAAAACAGAAGCAAGCACGAGTGCCAATACGAAATAAGAGAGCATGAATTAAGGAGGAAGTCGGATTCAGACAGAGAGACAAAATCCAACGATGGGGTCCATTCATTGCCTCTTTCTACGTGATTTCCTCGCTCTATCTCTCTCCCACTCGCTTTAAATCCTTTACTTTCTCACTTTTGTTTGCACAAAGTCGTAGTATCTCGAGATAGTAGTCTTCCTCTCTCAATCTCAAATCCGGACTCTTTTCGCTCTCTCTTCCCTGAAAGATCCTATCAGTCACTTACTCTTCTCTGAGCAAGAACAGAGAGACAATGGCGGTTCCCAAAACCATTGTTCTACCTCTTTTGCTACTCATCTGCGGTGCTGCTCTTGGAGCTCCTGCTTATGAAGGTAAATCTCACGCACACTTTCTCTTGTTTTGGTCTTGGAAGTTGGGTCTTCTCTGCTTAGGTTTCTGAAGCAAGATTTATTGTTTTTTTCGGAGGTAAAGATTCGATTTTTGTCTATAGATCTAAGATTTTTTTCTTTCTGTTTACTTCTCAGGATACCTTCGTAATGGAAACTTTGAGGAGCCACCAAAGAAAACCGACATTAAAAAAACAGTTCTGGTCGGCAAAACCGCCTTGCCTGAATGGGAAATCACCGGTTTCGTTGAGTATATCTCCGGTGGTCCTCAACCGGGAGGCATGTACTTCCCGGTGGCTCATGGAGTCCACGCCGTGAGGCTCGGAAACGAAGCCACGATCTCTCAGAAGTTACAAGTCAAGCCAGGTTCTTTCTACGCACTCACGTTCGGTGCCTCGAGAACTTGTGCACAAGACGAGGTTCTTCGTGTCTCTGTGCCTCCTCAGTCCGGTGACTTGCCGCTTCAGACACTTTACAACAGCTTCGGAGGTGACGTGTACGCTTGGGCCTTCGTCGCCAAGACTTCTCAAGTTACTGTGACTTTCCATAATCCTGGAGTTCAAGAAGATCCTGCTTGTGGTCCATTGTTGGACGCTGTCGCCATTAAAGAGCTTGTTCATCCTAAGTACACCAAAGGTAACTAACTAAGCTTTGGTTTGGTTCCGGTTCAGCTTTTTAGGGTTTTGGTTTCCGGTTATGTTGGATAATTGTTTTCCATTTTAAACCGATTAAAATTCCATTTGGTTCAGTTTGGCTTTTCGCTTAGATTCGGTTCGGTTTTAGTTAAAATTTATAGTCATGAAAACCGTTTCAGATTCGGTTTGGTTCGCTTTGTCCTACAGTTCTGTTCAAGGATTCTGTTTTGATTCATTATTCAATTTTTCCGACAAATGTAGGGAACTTGGTGAAGAACGGAGGATTCGAAGAAGGTCCTCACCGTCTTGTGAACTCCACACAAGGAGTCCTTCTCCCACCTAAACAAGAAGATCTCACCTCACCTCTGCCTGGTTGGATCATAGAGTCACTCAAGGCAGTGAAATTCATAGACTCTAAGTTCTTTAATGTTCCCTTTGGACATGCCGCGATCGAGCTTGTTGCAGGCAAAGAAAGTGCTATTGCACAAGTCATTAGAACTTCACCAGGTCAAACCTACAGTCTCTCCTTCGCCGTTGGAGATGCTAAGAATGATTGCCATGGATCCATGATGGTTGAAGCTTTTGCAGCCAGAGATACACTCAAAGTGCCACACACTTCCGTTGGTAGAGGTCATTTTAATACAAAGAGTTTCAAGTTCAAGGCGGTCGAGGCAAGAACAAGAATTACTTTCTTCAGTGGTTTTTACCATTCTAAGAAAACTGATATGGGATCTCTATGTGGACCTGTCATAGATGAGATTGTGGTTTCTCATGTCGCTTAGAACGTTTGTCACGACTGCATCTTGTGTTTTTAGATTGCTGCTCCTGGACTTGGTTCTTTACTATTGTATGTCTTGCCCCTTTTGGAATTAAGTTATAGCCTTCAAGTTAAACTAATGATATAGATATTGCGGTATGAGAATAAACAAAAAAAAAAGAAGGTTTGAGTTATGTGAAAGTGTGACCAAGAAGGCAAGAAGCTTGAGCAAATCCCTATTTGCAAATATTTTATTAACTATTGAAATATATATTCGTTTTTAAATCACAAATTTGAACTTTAGTTTAAACTTTAAAGTGTAAATTTTGAAATCGTCAAACACAAAAAGGTTTAAAGTTTAAAATCGTTGAAAAGATAATTTAGAAAAGAACTTTTAAAAGTGAACTTAAAAACAATATTAAATTTTGAGAAAGAACAAACCTAACGTTTCATTTTGTTGAAATCCGAACCTTATTGCTGGAAAACCTTAAGATGACAGTAAATTTTCTCTCTGTTTAGAAGAATTTAAAACTTAGAATAGGTTAAAGTCAATTTTAAATTTGGTATGGTTCATAATTTTTTATAGTTTTGTACTATGGCTAGTTAAGTATGCAACTAAATTCGAGTCTTAGTTAAGCAGATAAACATGGTCAAAATTTCTTTAGTAAAAGACTAAATTTAAGGCACTATTTTATCATTTATATACTTCTTACTCCAATTCAACAACTTTAATGATAAAACATTAAAACCTTTTTTTCCCTTTTCAGAAGCACCAAATAAAATTTGGGACTTCTTTGACGTTTGAACTTTGAACCATCTAGTATAACAGAAACATATCCACAAAGAAAAATATAATTTGGATAGAAAAGCCAGTCAGGGGTCCATATATGGATATGCATTATAGATAAACGTTTGATGATCCAATTATTTATGTGAAATTGTTAAGATAACGGTCATTTGAACAAAATGTGACAACACAAGAAATAGAAACAAAAGGAAAAAAACGAAGAAAGAAGAAGCTTTAACAAAAAAAAAAAAAAAAAAAACGAAGAAGAAGAAATGCAACTCGCTAGAAACTAACTCCTAGGAACTTGAAGATGATCGTCCACGCAGGAAATTCCACGGTCCAGTCCCTGTTGCCATCCTGCGTATATTATTTAACACGAGTAAAAAACACAGGCGTCTACTATAATGGGCTCTAGTAAAGGCCCAATTAAAATACCTGGCAATTCCAGTAATAGCTCGAAGGCCCATATAGATTGTAAGAGCTATCCATATTCCTATAAACCCATTGGTCTTCGCCATATATATTACTGCTACAATGCTAATGGCCGCCACTCCTACCTGATTTATCAATAATTAATAAACAAATTAAAAACAGAGTGTGAAATTTTAAGAGAAAATGTGAAAGAAATAATTAATTCTTCGAAAATGAAAAAAGAAGAAAGAGAGGTACCATGGAGTATGCAGTGTAAGCAAAATCAGATGCTCCAAAATTGACTCCGTCCAGTACAAAGGCGAGTGAGTTTATTGGCTGCGTTGCTGCTACAAACTGCATAATTTAGTATTAGTTCCCATTAAATGCGTTTTATAATAATCTAGTATTTATTATTGCAGGTTTAATGTTATGATTAGTACCGGTATTCCAATGGCGATGAGGTGAATAACAGAAGGGTCCTTGGTGAATATTCCGGAACCAAAGTAGAGACCCATTCCAACGAAAACGGACAGTCCAAGTCCCAACACAAAACCCATCTGCATATCAAATTCATTTTTGTTTTTTAGTTACATTTTTTTAAGAAAAAGGTTTGGTAATGTGTGATTTGAACCGAACCTGTAGAATACGGGATGCAATAGCAGTCACTTTGTTGTAGTCCTTCTCAGCAAACGAACAAGCCAGAATCGCCTGCAAATTAGAGAGAAATTAAATGATGATTTCCATATATATATATATATACAACTTTATCAACCATATAGAAACATGATTGATTCGAAATTAATTACCTGACCAGCAACGGCAAGACCGTCATTAAGGAGAGAAGAAGTTAACCAGACTTGTAAACAAATCTGAAAAGCGGCCATTGGTGTTGCACCGAGTCGAGCGGCCATTGCTGCTGCTAAGGTCTGACAAAACGTCACAGCTATGGTCCTCGCCAGCAATAATATTCCTATAATTTTTGTTTCCACAAAATATCTTGTTAGATATGCATCCACATTCATGTATTTTGCATGCAGATGCTTTAAATTTCCATCGGTTTTGTTCTATGTATTAAATATAGATAAATTTGTTAAAAAAATTCTACGACGACGGATCTGGTATTTTAATAATTTCAAGAAAAATAACTTTAATGGAATACCATTTCTAAGGAACCTTCCGAACTGCAAATCTCCGAAGTTTGGTGGCATCAAATTAACTTCCCTTGCGAGGCGGACGAACAATATTAGAGTCATGAAGTACCTTCACATACACAAACAAATCATATAGTTTTGTATGAGTAATTTCAATATGATGACTTGTGCATGTGTGAAAAAAGTTGGGAGTTTTCTCCTACTGAGAAATGACATGGGCAATGGCGGCACCGCTGATCCCGAGACGAAGCACAAAAATGAAAATAGGGTCGAGAACGATGTTGACAAGATCTGCTATGACTGTTTCATGCATTAAGATGATATCATATTAGCTAAAGTGATGATGATGTGATTAACAATGATCAAATGTAACATATTTACCAGTAGCAAAGAGAGGAGTTTTGGTGTCTTTGAAGCCACGAAAGATGCCTTGCATTGCAAGCGATAGAAGCAATGCAGGAGTCCCCAAAGCTCTTATGGTCAAGTACTTGTGCGCTGGTGATAACATCGCCGAATTCTGCCATCCAAAGTCAAGTCAACATTTTGTCCTATCCAAAACTAAGTGCATGTCTATATATGTATTTTTTATAAGCTCACCGGTTTCACTCCCATGACGCCTAAAAGCATTTTTGAGCTAAATATCAAGATAATAGCTTGCACAAGGCCAAGGATTAACCCCAAAATCATGGCCGTTGACGCCGTTCGAATAGTCCTCTTTCCCTTTTTATTCATTTTGTTTCCGCTGCTTGACTTTGTGTCCGAAGCTAGTTTCACAACGAAGAAAACAACAAAGTTAATTAGTTACTTTGGTTGCAATTGTTTCAAAAGAAGTGAATCTCTGTGTTTGCTTTTTTTACACGTAGGGTGCAAAAAGTAGGGTTAAAAAAAGAGTGTTAACGTAAACAGTAAACTTAAACGTTGTTAAGTTTTTCAAAAATAAGCATAAACCTAATTACACCAAACACAAACAGTATAATATAGTATGATACGAGAAATTTATACGATAAAATGTGGTTTCATAATTTTCATTTAAAAATACACACGTTAAACCATAAAAGGAAAAACAATAGCAAAAACAAAAGCAAACGATTAAAAACAACGGAAAATTTTTAATCAAAAGAGGGGAAAAAAAAAACAATGGAAAACCTCATAAAGTTGTGACAAATGTTGAGATCTTGGTATGATTTTGCCATGATTTACCTGGCGGTAGCTGTGGCTGGATGGTGATGTTACTTGTGGGTGAAGAAATGCCCTTTTCCAAGGAATCTTGAACAAGTATAGTTTCTGCATGAACAAGATTGGCTTTGTTTGCCTCTTGTTTCATCTTCTCCATGGTGTCTTCCTCGGCCACGAACGAAGTTGTGATGCTAACAAGTGGGAATATCGTAATTCTAGAAGCTTGATTGAATATGGCAATGGAAACTCCAACCGCCGCTACCTGAACCGCTCCCAAACGGCCTATAAAAGCGGTGTCAATCAGAGACGCTATTGGATCAGCAGCTAAAGCCAAAGCCGCCGGAAACGCCATGCCTAGGATCTCTCTCCCGATTGCGTCCATACTAAATACATGTCTGCAATTTTATATATAAATAAACTAATGTTATGCATCATCGCTTTGTTTTAAAATTTAATTATATATATATATATATATACACACACCTTAAATCTCTGAAGATAACAAGAAATGGGATTGGCCTGATCACGCTGGTTGGAACTGAAGTAAGATCACCAGCTTCCGTCATCGATTTTCTCCTTCGCAACTGTCCCTGTAATTAATTTGTCGTGTCGAAATGATCAATATATAAGCTGTTCGAAGAATCTGAGAAGCAAAGGGAACGTTTATTAATTTTAGCCACTATGTACAAATGTATTCGTATTTATAGACACGTAATGAGCATGCATATCTTTAGTATTTAATCAGAACAAATGTGTTTTTTTTTCTTTCTTTCTTCTATTTTTTATTAGAAAAGGAGAGGTTTCCTTCCCTAACTTTTTTTGCTGCCCTTTATGAAAATATGTACATATAAACATCGAATTAAATCATTCCATTAGAACTTTTTTTACTGCCTTTTTTAATTAAAATTTGTTAAATTTATTAATTAATTAGGACAGTTATATCCTTTTCATTGAAAGTTTTCATACTTGTATTCATTATAGTGTGAAAGAGTTTATTTCTCCTAAGATCCTCATTTATTTTTGATATCTCCCACTAAAAAAGTGAATCATTTTGCTTAATTGAAATTCAATAGCTGCCAAAAAATATTACTTTATCATTAAATAACATAATTAGAAAAGCTTCTTTTTCGACAGTTAGAAAACTTTTAAAGTATTTTTGTTTTTGTGACATAAAATTCTAATATTAGTTAAAGGAAGGCGACAGTCGAAAAAACAAACATAAAAGATGGCAACACAGACCAACACAGGTGGTTTGTATATAGTGCGTGCCGTGTATGTAATTGTTCCGCAAGATAAGCCATATTTCCCAAAGCATCGACGTCTATTTCATTACCAACATTGCCACTTCTCACGATACATGACAATTTAGTGTAAATAGCATCAATGAATTATGCCACTATTTCGAATTTTCTAATTTATAACTTAAAAAAAAAATTAGTAATTTTCCAAAGTAACATTTGTTAACTTGCTCTTTAAAGTGATTCAAATTAGTATTCACCTTATACTTCATATATTTTCTTGGATTGAAAGTTCGCCCAAGATATTCATCCGAATTCACAACTCTTTTTGTTTCCAGATAAAATTATACCAAACAAGCTTTTGTTGAAATTTTATATAAGAAAATTTATGGTTGAAATTAGATGACAACCAATATATTTGTTTATTTGTACATTAAAATATACCATCTAGTCTTTCTCACCATCAAAACCATATACATTAGAAACAAGATATTGTTCTTAGTATGTTGGTCTAACCTTATAGGATAGAGAACATGTATATGCAATACTAAGAAACATTCATAGAACTTAATTATATGTGATAATATGGAGAAAAATATCTTACCTTTATGTAGTCAACGCTTATATAAGTAATCACGTGAACTTGTGATGAGAGTGAGTGAGTGTCTAAGAGACAAATGGGATAATTTATAGGCGTGTGCTCAAACAGTGCCAATACTTGGCTCCAATTTAATAAGCGTGTGTTCCGATTTGATAAGCGTGTGCCAACACTTGGCTCCAAATTATAGACAAATTCCATTCATATTGATTTTTGTCCATATGTTCTTTTAACTTTGCTTTTATATAAAAAGTAATGCACATCCTACTTTATTTACTTTACATTTATTTTTGTTAAAAGTTTGGGGAAATTCAGTTGTCGAAATTTATTTCGGAATTGCAAATTGCATGCGACTTAGTTACAGCGGTTTTGTACATACGACCAGATAAACTTTTTAAGAAATGTTAATTAGTTATAGAATCCCAATATAAATAATGTGCAACTTCAGTTTTTGCTTTAAAATACAAATCCTAACACGAGACACTCGTCTACAAATTGCAAGTACATGCGTCTTCGGAATTGCCAACATATGATACAACGTTATTGTTACAATACGATATAGTTTGTCGAGTTCTAACCAAATTTTGTCATAGGTTTAGAGAAAAACCGATGGCATAAATCATTTTGAACTAACAATAGACCCATAAAATCATTCAGTGAACAAAAAAACTTATGAGAGACGTACGTGACGTAGTCGCTGAAGTCACAATCAACGTAACAGTCATAATCAACTAAATAGTTTATACAACAAAAGTGGGCTACGTAGGATTCGCATTTCAGATGCAACAAATATTAATTAGTTAGGCTTCACTTATCCTTCCTTTCCCATTTGTTAATAGGGACCCTTGTTAATACAGTTATACTGTTATATATATATATATATATATTTCATTGTTATGCGCCTTCACCTGACCTAATTTTTTTTTTCCATCACGATACCCATGAACCACATTTGATACCTCACGTAGTTCCTTATCATCTACTTTTATATATAAGCTATCCTGTGTTTAATTAATTATTTAATTATCTAAATGTTTGTTAATCAAATGATTCATATCTGAAACTATTGGCAGATGATATATATGCAAAACGATTCGTGGATGAAATTGATAGATTTTTTCCTGATTAACTTTTTAAAAACATTTACTTTAGTGTGCACTCTAATTTTAAAAAATACAATTATTTGACAACCCACAATACTTTTTTCTATAGAGTACATAAAAACTACAAATGTGCCATGGCTTATATTTCATAGAAGAACACTTGACGTTTTTCGGGAATAACTTAATTACGAAGACATCAACACTCGAGGATGACACCATTATGTCTACTCGCACAACGGCACGAGCAACTATTTTTCTCTATTTTTCTAGACTGGCTTCATAATTAGTATTCTTTATTAAACAAATTATATATCGTTTTGATATACACAATCCGCAATTTACGAACATTCTGTGGGTACGAAGAAAACAGGGTACGTACCATGTCTGAGTATATAATAAAATCTGTGATAGTAACATCCTTAATATAAAATAAAATTAACAATTGGATGTATTGATCGATTTCGAGAGCAGAAGACGTTTGTGCACTTATGGACGCAAGTGGGGCTATCGTTTGTATATAATGAATTAGAGTTTGATGTTGGCATTGATCATACTTCGTGTGTTTTTAACAAAAACAACCAAAAAAAAAAAAAGACTTACCAATATAACTTGCATGCAATTCTTTACAAAAACAATAAAGACTTACCAATATATATATATATATATATATATATATATATAAAGTTAATAAGGTGTAGATTTGCAATTCATTACAAAATTAACAATCCAACATGCGAAAAATTACATTGTAAGTTGATCATGGCATATCTTTAGAATTTTTTTTCCTACACTTGCAAATGCATTTGGATATAATCTCCGATCAATCAAGAGACCAATCTACATTTTTTTCTTACCATTATAACTTGGTTCTGTCTCTCGTCACCAGCAAGAAGCAATAAACACTCGACCTTGTGATGGTACTTAGGGTTTATAACACTCCAGACAACTCGAAAGTCGGAAATTAGGCTCATCCGCAGTATTAGAGGCAGTCCAGCTCTAGATTTAAGCATATCCTCCACCTCTCTTCCCGCCCCATACATTGCCCGGTTCTTTGTTCCTATGTCGAGCCGAAATGCTGTCGACTCATGGCTCAACGCATATAGTTTAGGTCCCTTTAAAGCAACAAGAGATATATGGATGCATGTAACTTAAGTTGATATAGAAGAAATATATCTCTAGGTTTACATAACAAAGACTTACTTGCGCCTTTGCAAAGTTGAGGGGACCAAAGAAGAGTTTGATAGATGGAGGATGAATGTGAAGGTCAAAGACATTAGACTTGTTATCTACTATGAGCTTGGCAGAGCAATTGCAAGAGAAAAACTTAGTCGACGCGCCATGTGAATCCACGCCTTCTTCTAAAATGAACTGATTAAACCTTTTAATCTGTGAAATTACAGACATTTTAGGTAGAGTACTATACAAGTCAAGCTCTATTGTCTTCAAAGGCATTTATGATTTCACTAATTAGCTAATTAGGAGAAGATGGATATATTACTCGAAGAGAAATGTTAGGATGAGGAGGTTGAGTAGCAATGTAGTAGACAAGCAATGCCACTCCAAAGCTAAACAAAAACCTCCAACCTATTTGCAGAATAATCCACCAACCCGAGTTGGAGCTCCGCAAAGGCATCAACCTCTTCTTATCATCCTCATACAAGAAGTTGTTTCCGGAGTTTCTCAAGAAATATGAGTACCTCGGGAATTCATTGACGTGGGCTAGGACCAATGGCGCTGAGTCAGATCGAGTTGGAGACTGGAATTCGGATTCCAGGTCGTGGAAAGCCGATGAAGGGCTTTGAACGTAGTAGTTTGAATAGTGTTCCTCTCTTTTCTCCATCGATAAACTAATATCCCTAATGTTTTTGTTTTTGGTGAGTATGCGATGAGAGAAACTATATGATGGACGATTTCATATATAGTTCCGAGAGACATATGAATCATATGATTGGAGTCTGTTTCTGAAATGTTTTATTGATGTGGAGTAAATTAAGCATTTTATCTTTTATTTTAATGGTGGAGAAAACTATAATTACACAAGTAATGATGTGGGTTTGTTGTTCTTGTAATCCAATTTCCTTCACGCTTAAGTTTTAATAGGTGATAACCACTTAACCAATCATTCTACCTAGGAAGCTATATTGTTATCTTTTTGTGATTTTTTTTACATTATATGAAATTATACAAACTGTTTATTTTCTTAATTTTATCTTCTTTAAAAAAAAAAGTCTGATTAGCTTTCTTTTATGTAAAGTTTGGGTTCCATTTTCAATTTTATGTTCAATAATTTATAAAAGAGTTTTCGAACCTCACAAAATCTTAAAATATTCATCTTTTCAGATGTACGATCTGTCTTTGTGGCCATTTCTTCAAAATCAGTGTTCTTTAAAAAACAACAAAAACAGAGTAGATGTTGCTCTGGTTTTTTTTAACGGCTAGGTTCGGCATACGGGACAAACATAAAAAAAAAAAACCAAACCGAATTAAAATATTTTAAACTGAATCTGAACCAAAAATTATTTTAAATCAAACGTTATGATATTGTTATACAGAACAAACCGTAACCAGATCCGTTGCAAATAGTTGATTTTATCCAACACCGAACCGAATTCGAAGAAACCCAACTCCAAATCGAATGATTTTTTTTTCGAACTAAACCAAAACGAAGAAAATTCGGTTCTTGCTCAAACCTCTATATTCCCGAAACCGACAAATGCAAACCTAACCGAACCAAAAATTAACAGAATAATCAGGCCTAAAAGATTCCTTTCGGCTTGGAGCCTCCATTGGCCCAGAAACTCATTTCTATTCGAGTTCAACTCAGGTCCATACCATGATACCATAATCCAACATCTATGTATTTTTTTTTTTCTTCAATATGATAGACATGATCAAATTTAGTTTTTTAGCCAAAACATCATTTTGTTATACCCTATATTCCGTTTTTTTTTGCCGGCAATATTCCGTTTCTTTAAGTATACGTTTTGAGGGGTTTTCTTTTTCACAAAAATAAATATATTTTTTAAAGTTTTCTATGTAAAGTTAATATCCACTTTTTAATTTACGCATACCAATCAAAAGCTAATAGAATGTAAATTTTCATTAAAATTGATAAATTCAATAAAAATATATGTAGATTTTGTAGTTTTTAATTTAAACACTATTCGAATTATTGACTAAGTACTGTTTACAATTTCTAAAGCAATATATTTAGAATCAAATAGATTATTCTTTTCTTTTTTTTTGGGCGTAATTTTAGGTAGAGAGAGAGTGAAAAGATAGAATGAAAGAGATAATGCTTTCTTATTACGACACCGTGTTTTACACATCAAACTCAGATTTGTACAAAAAAGAATTGAAAAGAAAGGAGAAAGCTATACAAATGAACCAACTCACTCACTATGTGGGCCATTATTTAAGTACTTCCTCAGCAAATAAAATCTCAATGTACCTTCCTATTCACATTTCATCTACTTAAGGAACCATGCATGCTGTTTAGTTCCTCGTCGTCCTATACATATTAACTATGCAAATCCTTCTTGTTTCCATGAACAATATTATTGTGAATAATAGACATATGATGGGAAAATAAAAGAACAAGAAGAGAATAGACCAATTCTGATTGAAAGAAGGGATAAAAAAGAAAAAGAAAAAAAGAAAAGAGAGGCTCTCTTATAGATAGAATATAGAGGATCAAATTCATGCTCCGAGGTGATGGAGCCTATCTGGTTTCTCCTCCGTGAATATGTATATAAATCGTAAGCTTGACAATTATGTGATTAAAAAATATGTATAGAAGAATGAGTTTAAGAAGATAGAATGAAAAAGAATTTGTCAATCAACTTGGAAATCAAGGAAAGGGAAAGAAGAGTTGCTATCGATGAGACCATCCAAATCCCAATCTCCGATTTTAGGGTTTTCTATTTCCCATGAACCATTCTCCATCCCCAAGATATTCCCTACCTTGAAGCTTTCTGAATGACAATGACTTTTGCTATTGAAGCAAGGATCAAGGACTTGTAGGTTTACGTTATTGCTTGTAGTACAAGCAATGATATTGGTATTCTCTGATGGGGGAAGAAACCATTCACCTTCTACTGATACTCTCTTGCTGATTGGATCAAGAATTGTGTTTCCATAATCTCCTAATCCATTAACGTTGAACACATTCCATGTGTTTCCCATTTGGTGATATCTGTTATCCGATACAGATACCATCAAAGGATCATCAAGCTGGTTTAAGCCCACACTACTAACCATGGGTGCAAGATTGAATGGTGAAGAAGAGTCCATGCGCATGGTGTTCCCCACTATCATCATGTCATCATGATGATGAGAGCTATCCATCATTGGAGTTGAGTTGCCTCCCATGTCCACATGTTGATCTCTTGGGTCCAAAGAATTACTATGACTAGTATTAGGTGATGACCCTGAAGAAGTATTGTTGTTGTTGTTCTTAAGTCTCTTCTTCAATGTCGAGTTCCAAAAGTTTTTGATCTCGTTGTCTGTCCTGCCTGGAAGCCGAGTAGCTATCTGAGACCACCTGGTAAAATGTAAACAGTTATGAACAAAACTCATTCTATCTAGCTAGTGCCACATTGTTTCAAATACGAGACTGATTGTAGAGTTGTTACCTGTTACCAAGAATGGAATGCAAATGGAAGATGAGATCTTCTTCTTGAGGAGAGAAGGAGCCTCGTTTAAGATCAGGCCTTAAGTAATTGATCCAGCGAAGGCGACAACTTTTGCCACAGCGTAAAAGACCAGCATTTCTAGCGATGTCACTCCAACATCCTTGTCCATTTGTCAGCATGTATCTAATGAGCTTCTCGTCTTCATCAGGCGACCAAAGTCCTTTTCTTAGCTTCGGTTTGTTGCTATTACCACCACATGCATGATTTGGCTTGTTCTTTTCCCTGATCGGTGTAATATCCGGTTTCCTCATCATCATTTTCAACTGGTGGAGCCTTTTTGAAGAAGACTACACAGAGAGAGATTTGGAATTTGGAGAGATTGTAACAAGCAAGGAAGCTGGATGGAGAGGATGATATGATTTGTGGGGATTGCTTTGGAATGATATGAATATGCGTAATGGATATGACAGAGAAAAGTGTTTGTTGGGATTGATGGGTAGAGTAGAGAGAGTCTCTAATAGAAGAAATGGGGATGTGAAGAAGAAGCAAGAACTAGGTGGGTCTTTCTTTTGTTATAAAAATATGAAACAAATAATTGTCCTTCGTTAAAAACATGATGATAGACTTGTGAGTGAAGAAAAATGCATCGAAAAAGACTGGTTAGAGTCAAAGACAAGAAGAAGACCCAACCTCTTTCACTTTTTCTCTCATCCTGACACCACCACACGTGTGTTTGAAGTCTCAAATATACAAATCAATTACATGAGTTTCAATTTACGAATCTTAAAATTTCTCTATTTCTTCCTAAACTACAACTAATAAACAATTTTTACTATCTAAAAGTAATGTTGTAACTATTTTGAAGCAACTTCCATTTTACGACACAATCAACCGAATCTAACTTAATAAATCGATTCAGGATCCTTAGACAAAAAAATGGAACACTAAAGAAGTTTAGAAGATCGATGAGACATCTAAACAAATTAAATGATATCTAATCTAAACCAAGAATAGGTGCAAGATAAAATCATCATTTTAGACCATTCTCATTATTTTATTTTGTAATTCATGTTCACATAAGTTTTCACGTGATATCAAAACCCACCATAAACCAATAAAAAACGAGTCTATTTATAACGAAATACCCACATAAAACCATCATCTTCAAAAAAAGAAGAAGAACTTTTCGAAATATAGCATACTGAAAATAATGGGCATGCAATAAACGTTTATAAAAAAGTCATCGCTTACTCAAATTGCTAAAGGATCGATAAATAGCAAGTATAATAAGTAATGATCGAGAATAGCAAGTTTTGAAGGTAGCACGAATCGTACTCCATCTAATGCATACCATTTACGGTTTACCAATCATCATTTATCCAAAAAAAAAAATGCATAGCAATCAACATGAATCACATACAGAAGCTACTTAAATTTGATTCTCTAATCTTTTTAATATACAAATCTCAGTGTTGGATAAGTTTACCAAGAAAGGAAGTAGGAACACAAAGACTTAACTCCATGTCTCCATGAACAACAAAAAAAACAAAAAATTTCTTGCTATTAACAAAAGATTGGACCTAAGAATGAATTCTTAAGAGTTGGATCACCGCATGGATACGGAGATAAGATCATGTAGCAGAGAGGAGAGAATCGGACGCAGAGATATTCTTCAAAAACGAGAATCCAGATCTCATTCGACTAGCCATCGCCATTTTCACACTACAGATACAGAGTCAATTAGCCCGAATCTGGAAATTCACCATCTGTTCGAAGTTACTGGGAAGAACAGAGTATTAACCCTTTGGGCTTATAAACTTTAATTGGGCTCTTGCGTCCTATTGGGCTTTCTTTAATTCCAATTTAATTGTTTTTTTCTTTTTTTTAACTCTCTATCTTTTCAGTTTTCAACCAATCTTTTGATTTCAAAAGTCCAAAATCATTTTCAGTAATTTTATTTCATAGGTTTTGAAGGATTCCTTGTATGCTCCATAGATTATAATTATAGCACAAAAAAGTACGATGGGTTTTGTTCTATAGCTTATAAAATAACAATAGTTGACCAACACAAGAACAAAAAAGTGGGTTCTGTGGAATGAGCATTTAGCCTTTTATGCTCTTCACGTCCCCACGAACTCTTTTTTTTTTTTTTTGTTTCCCTATAAAACCAAACGACATTGGTAAAGCCAAAGGCCAAGGGGACACAAATTGTTTTGTGAGGTCAAATTTAGTAATCATGGCTTCTGGCTACAATCAATACACAGCAATGGCTGTTTTCGCCACGATGACGCTCTCCTCTGCCTACACCACCGCCTCCGCACAGTACGATTCAGAGCCACAGGTAGGAGGAGGAGCCTCCTGTTTGCCAGGAATGTCTATTATCATGATCATCTCTTCTCTCATCCTTTCTGGATTTGCCATCCTCAGATGGTAGAGATCTTTAATGTTCTTCTGTTTTTTTTTTGTACTTTTCCTTGTCTCAAATCTCAATAAAAGAAAACAGACAGATGTTCAACTGAATAGAAACTCAGAATTTTATTATTTCACATAGAAAGCATTATTTGCATTGTTTGTTGGGTATATTCAAACCTTTTTTACATTATTCTGTAGTAGATATTCCCTATCTAAATATTATTACACTTGAGTTTATTCCGTGTCCTGATATCTTTTTTTTAACTATTGTCCTCTCTGAGCATGTCTCCATTTCTATAATCAGAAGATAGCTTGACTCAGCCAACAAGGAAAATTCTAGTAATGTAATCTGAAAGATAAAAGAAAAAAAAAATGAAAAGAAGAAGACGAGAATTGCTTCACCTTATTTAAGAGGATTGTCAAAACTCAAATCAATTGAGTTTGGAAAGCAAATAAGTTGTCATCACCAGCTCTGTGTTTGGAAAGAAAATTAGTCATAAAAGAGAAACAATAAGCTGACTTTTCATGAATTTCAAGTTTTGAACAATATCTGATCCTTGCCATGGGTTAGGAAACTTACATTCGATTATCCGGGAAATAATATTTTAAAAAATTTGCAAGCCACCAAGGAACTCTGATAGCCTGAAAAATAGTAACACATTGTTATTTATAATCAGAGAAAAAGAAAAGGACATGAAATGATGTGTGAAGTTGATCATATTGGGAAAAAAGACCTGAGATTGTCTGCTATTACAGTTTCTCCTTCTTGAGAACCAAGATGCCGTAAAACAACTTCTTCCAAGTGACCATCAGAATAAGCATGCTATAGCAAGACCAAAAACGAGAAGACTATATCATGCGTCTGATGGCTTTGGCAGGCGATAAACAATAGAAGAAAACACATCATTCATACCTTGTAGAAACAACTTGCTCCAAACGGGCAATTTCCATTTCCAAAATTGAAGTGCTTACAATCGATTGATCTGCAATATTGATAAAGAACACAATGTATTTACTTACTAAGCAAATCAAATTTGAAGAAAGTAGTAGTAAATACCTGAGTTTAGCCTTGTATATGTCGATAATTTCCTTTTTCTCTTCAGGACTAGAGTACCAAACAACACTTGGGACAACAAAATACGATAGTTTGCGACATATAGGACAGGCTCTCAATGTACTATTGACATCCATTCCAGAAACAGGAGCACTGCTACGCCAATTACGAATGCATTGAATACAAAAGGGATGATCACACTCTGTCAATAGCCCAAACTTTCTTTCCCCTGGAGTGGGCTTTGACAAGATACGATCCAAACAGACACTGCATTCAATATCTTGACTATGCTTCAAAGCTTCAATGTGCTTTTGCTTCTTCTCACATTCTTTAGTGTGTTCTTCTCGTTCTTCAGGTCTGAAAGGATGCAAACACTTCTTGCCACAAGTGGTGCAGAGGTCACCATGCATATGTGGACAATGGTTTCCTCGTGGACAATCACCAGCTGCAGCAAAGGAGCAAATTGGGTATTCTCTTGGGTGGATACAATAGACATTAGGGGATTTGTCAGCGTCATTATTGTCTTGTTGTTGCAAATTCGTAGAGGGAGTGATTGAGTGATCCAGAGACTCAGAATCTGAGGTAAGAGGTGATGGAGGAAGATTTGTTGTTACATGATGATATCTACATCTACTTCCGTACAAACATATTCCTTTTTGATAGAATGTGCAAACCTAATTACATAACGAAAAAGTCAGTTTTTTGTTTGGATTCATGAATCAGAAACGAAGAAAGAAAGAATCTTGAGAAGGGATTAGATTACATTATTCACCGGATTCTTAGAGTCATGGGAATATTCACAATTTTCCCCTTTCAGGCACGAGCCATGTACAAAGAACTTGCAAAGAATCCTTCAAAAATCAAAACCAATGCGTCGATCTTTTCCCAAATAAGAAGACAAAATTGAAGAGATAATCAAGAAGTTGGTATACCTGCCGGACATTTGGTGATTATGCGAGGGAGAAGAGATTCAAAAGGTGGAAGAATTGACAAAGAAGAAGGAGCTTTATGAGAGGAAATTGAATTTCTTTTGTTGAGGTGAGGAGAGAATTACAAGTTTTTGAGATAGAGCGCGCTTCACCACCTCTCTCCTCTTCTCTTTCATTTACTAAATTATCCTCCTTTGCCATTTCTTTTCTTCTTATAAACCAATGTATCAATAGTGCCTTCTTTTTATAGTTTTCTTTTAGTGGCATGTATTGCTGCCTTAGGCCTTTGGGAATTTCCCATTGTATTGACTTGACACTAATGATCCCTTGATTTTATTAACTTTTGACATTCCTTCCAAGCTACGCTTCATATCTTGGTGGAATAAAATCAAGAAAAAATAGGCAAATGGGATAGTTTTTATGTTTGTAATTTGCAAATAAGGTAGTTTTTTGGATAAGCTAGTTTTTGCATGTGTAAAATTTTATCTATCTTTCACTTTTTTCTCTATTTGCCAAATTGCCATTATATAATTAAAATAAATAAATAAAAATTAAACTTATATATATATATATATATATTTTTTTTCCATCTCTCATTTTTTTTATTCTCTCTCTTATGCAACTATTACATATATATATATACACTTATATCATCTTATATAGTTGTACACCATCTTATATAGGTGTACACGTTCTTATATAGATGTACACGCTCTTATATATATATATATATTATTTTATATTCATATATATTATCTTATACATGTGTATACTACTTTATATATGTATACATGATCTTATACAGGTGTATATCATCCTATATTTATATGTTCACTACCAATTATATGGTGAACATATATAAATATCTTTTGCCTATCAATTCTATGGTGTGTATTTTTCTAATCATCCTCTAAAAAAATAAAAAATTTGAAACAAAAAAATAATAAGTTGGAGAACATTTAAGCACTATTCACGAATAAATATAAGCATAAATCTAAAAATACATTTATAATTTTTAATGTTTGTATATGAAATAGATGTCCGATTTATAGCGTACATACTAATATATGGTCTACACCATCGTTTGTCATGTATAGATTAGTATACAGTGTACACTCCGGTTTATGGTATACACAAAGATATATGACATATACCTCAGTTTATGGTGTACGCCACAAATTAAGATGTACACCATATACTAGTGTACACCATAATCATGGTTTACATCATATTATTGATATTTTTTTTAAAACATCTTTCAAAACTACTTACGCATGTACACCCTGATTTTTAAACATTTTTAAAACTATTTACGCCACAAACTAGGGTGTACACTATAAATCATGCATCTTTAGTTTATGGTGTACACCGATGTCTGGTGCGTGTACGCTGCGTGTACACCGGATACGTGTACACCTCACATTTCTCTTTTTCTTTTGGTCCCCACATTTCTCATTTTTGTTTGGTCCCTACATTTCTCTTTCCTTCAATTACTCTCTCTTTTGATTCCTCACGATCTCTCTTACTTACTTTTTCTCTTCCTTTATCTCTCTAAAAAATAAGAGTATTTTAGTCATTAAATCTTTATATTTTTTAAAAACTACCTCATTCACAAATTCAAAACTTAAAACTACCATATTCACAAATAAAAATTTAAAAACTACCCTATTTGCAAATTAACTCTAAAATCAAACACACTTGTTATACAATAACCACAATCATAATGAAATATTTTCATGTATCTTATTACAAATACATAATATATCGTAACATGCAGTGTTACACGACAATACATAATAATACAACAAACGGGACAAGACCGTCTCTCTCTCCTTTTTACGTACATAATATTACACACAACAAATCAAGTAAACATTCTCTCTTACACACACACACACACCAAATCCTCCGCATCAAGTTCACAAACTCACCGGACAGGTTTAAATTGCTCAACAATACACCGTGTATCTCAATTGTCACACAAACTCCAACCTCACGAGAAGCTTCACGGATTTGTACTTCTCCCCTTTCCGGCTATGTAAAGGAAATGCTCTTATTCCTTCCCTTAGCTCCCATACCGGCAAGCATGTCTGTCCTCCAAAATCATCTTTCTCTGACATGTCATACTCATGCACTTCTAATCGCAGTAGAGCCAGCTCTGGAACCGTTAATGGGAACTCAAATACCTCATCCCAAGCTGGCACCCAATTATCCTCCAATGTCTTTGTCTTCTTCATTATTGTATCCGCTGGAACTCCAGCTATCCCAACCTGAAAATGTATGAAATCTCAAAGTTGTATGACCTTGTCATAGCAATCCAATAGGCAAGGAACTGTTCTACATCAAAACATTTGTGTAGCGTTTAAAGGAATGGAATCTACCCTTGTATAGAAGTCAGGCGGTGAATATTGATCAAAGTGAGTATGACGGAAATCAAAGTACCAGCCTTCTCCCATGTATACAGTTACCTAAGGATAAAAAAAAAAAGTAAGGGGTCACCAAGTTTGATCGAATTTGCATTGGCAACAGAAAGATCAAACAGAGAATCAGATATCTCACCTTAAGTGTTGTTTTCACAGGTAGAGTAGCTTTTGGGTCAAATATGTCATTATCCGAACCACTTTTCAGCAGAATCTGGGTTTCTTGATGTAGCCACATCCGCCATTAGCTCTAAACATTCCTTGCATTAGCCACAATGATCTTCCATATCCCTGTACATTGAAAAATCATAATAGAACTAGCTAAGGAATGGGGTTGAGGTCATGTTAATTGTTAAATGGTGGAGCATAGCTTCTCCAAAATAATGAAAAGTTTTACTACTATGTGATAAGAAGTTGGTGATAAAGCAAGAGAGGAAACCTGCATATTGAAAGCCACCATTTGAGCACCATGGCTCCAGGCGATCAACGGGTTGTAATTTGATGAAGTGACTCTAGTTCCTTTTGGGTAAATCCTCAGCAAATTTTGCTGAGTAAACCTGCACCACACCATGATTAAACGGATTCATGCTGAATTGACGGACTGCAATTGTTACTTTGAAACATAATCAAACATAATTCGACTATATATAATCTATGCAAGTACCTCACAATCTGTTTCGCATATTTTCCTACTGCCTTTTCAAGTTGTTCTTCGCTCAAGCTAAGGCGCCTTACCTTGTCAGGATCAACCTTTAAACACTCAGTAATTCCACCTTTTGGTTTCCCTGCATGGATTGCAATCAAATGTTTATACTGGGGTGGTGCATTCTTCTTAGACTTGTCTCCATTATCATCATCGTCATCATCATCATCGTCATCATTTTCACCTAAATCATCCTGCAACAAGAAAGAAAATTAACAAGTTTGTATATGAACCAACAGAACTGAATGAAGATGATTTGTCTCCATACACACCTTGTAACCACCAGTTTTGTTCCTCTCAATAAAGCTAGGAACTTCTCTCCCCCAAGCTTCTTCATCACCCAAGGATTTACCTTTCTGCACCACATCCTCATCTGTTACGTCCTTGTACTCTTTCGGGGGTTTGGTTGAGATGATAATACGTCTTTTTAAAGAGTTTGGTGACGGGAACTCCTTCAAAGACTCACCGACAGGAGGAGTAAACAAGATTTCCCCAAATATCTTGGTAACCATCTATAATACAACAAGAACAACACATCTCTAAGTTAATGTAATGATCTATTAAAGCGGGAAAAAAAACACTAAAAAAAATGCAAAATGAAGCTACCTCAGCAACTTTAGCCTGAAGTTCTGGAGTAAGATGATCTTCAAGAGTTACAACAACAGGATAGTCGGATACATCAAAGGCATGTGTTCTGATAGCTCTTAGACATTTGATCAACTCCACAGGTGCAGTGAGAGTCCTGTGAGAGTATACAAGTAAACGAAAAGCACATAACCTTGATTTCGTTCAATTGAATTGTAGTAAACACATACATTCCGTGGAGAACATCAACATCATCTTTGTTGGAGTTGGGCCAAATATCCAATTCAATCACTCTGACACCTTTCTTCAATGCATCTATAATTGGTACCTCACTGCAGTCACTGCTCAGCTGATTACCAGTCAAATATGAATTATGACCAGTGAATATGAAATAATGCGATATAGGAGCATCCATATCTTGATGCACCTGAAAAAGCATACAACAAATTCATTAGAGATAAGTCTAGAATCAATCTAAAAAGGAAAGCTAGCATAATCGATTCATAATAAATGTCAGATCCTAACTTGCTACTTTCTGAAATTGTATATATTTTTACAGCAACTAGACATATAAAGGAAACCAAATTAAAATTGCTCCAAAAACCTCGCTTTTCTCACAGCATAGCTTACCCAAGAATGAAAACAAATAACCCAATCTAAAATCTGAGTTTCTTTTGTCAAACATTCATAGTTTGACTTAAATTTTAAAATCAGAAAATCGAAAAATATAACAGTGAAGGAAGAGAATTTACCTCATGTAGAGCAAGAGGAGGGTTGTTATCACCAAAAAGGTACTTGAAGAAAGCATCAAGGTGGAGACCATTACGATGAAGTAGAGAAGATGCTGAATTGATAATTGACTGTGCATCTTCTCTGGTGGCTTTGTCTTGCTTCTGAACATCAATCAGAAACCTGTGAAGATGATCGACGGTCATAACCCCATTCTCTGAGTACTTTTCGAAAATGATCTTGATATCATGCGGTGCTTCCGATGCAGTATAACGAAACCTCCGGCGAAAGCAGAAACACACTCTGTACGTTTGCTTCGACATGAGGAAAGAAGGAAAGATCCTTGGGTGATGATGATGATTGGAGACGATGAAAGAAGAAAGGAAGTTCCTTTTAGGGTTTGTATTCAAATAAAATCAGAATTATCTTCTCAGTAATTTTGAAATCAAATAGTAAACGAAAACAGCATCGTCGTTTTTGCGTGTCGCATCTGCAAAACGAAATAGGATAAAGTTTTCTAGTGAATCTCCTCCATATAATGTAATCGATCTTGAACCTTGTCGGAGAGAATAGATCCACTCTCTCTCATGCGAATATCCCTCTGGCAAAAGGCTTTGGGCTTTACTAGGCCTTTTAATTTAGAAAGGCCCATAAAAATAGTTTCTAGGGTTTTGCTGTCGTTTAAAGTAGCAATATGAGCGTAAACTGCAAAATCTGTCTAGCATCGCCGCTCCTTAGCTGAAAACTTCACACACAATCCGAGTAGCCAAGGGCTTATCTTCTGCGAAACCAGCATGAGAGCTAAGGTGAGCTATGGGTTTTAGTTTTTATTAGTGCTGAGAAATCTAAATAGTGGGTAGGATCCTTATGGTCTCTGTGTTTGGCTGTTACAGTGGAAGAAGAAGCGTATGAGGAGGTTGAAGAGGAAGAGACGAAAGATGAGACAACGATCTAAGTAGTTTCGAGAGTTGTTTTGTGTTTCTTCTTTTAAAACCAGCTCTTGTGGGAGTTTTGTTGGTTTTGCAATTTGAATTTGAATGTTTTTGTTGGACCAAATCGAATCTATCTTTTCTATTAGAACCGTATTTATTACATGGAAAGATCCATATGGTTTCTCGATTTTAACTTTATACTATCTACAATCTGCTTATATCTGAGGTTGAATGATGAACTTGAGTTAGTGTTTTCGTAGGATGAGTTTTTTTATCCTTGTGTAGGTCGTCAAACCTTTGATATTATGAACACTTAGTGAATCCAGTAGATTATTGTGGAGCTTATGTGTTACTGGGGAATTACATTTCTTGAGTTGCATGATGCTCAGAATTCTATTCTCTTACATAGTACTCCGTGATGATGCATCTACGTCATTTTGCTGCTGCTGATGTTCGGCATAGAAACGAAGGCAATATATCTTGACTATGATATCTTACGTGCACAACGACGTCTTGCAATATTTAGTGCAAAATTGACAAAACGCAATATCCCCATTGTAATAACTAATAAGGTTAAATTGTAGTTCTTGCTAACAATTGTTAATAAACAGCTGAGATAAAAATCATTGACTCAAAAACGTTGATAAAAAAAAGTTGAAAGAAAGTACAACTACAAACTCATGAGTAAAATGAGAGTAGAGTCCCATAGAAAAATGGCTTTCAACAAAAAAAATAAGACAAAAAAATGACTCACCTAAACACCAAGAAATATTACAACGAAAGTAGCTTAACCCACATAAATCTAGTAATAACAAAGAAAAACATTATTCCCAGAAAAAAATCTGGTCACAAACACCGCCCAGGCAAATTGGGCTGACTCTATATGTTTTCTGATGACTTTCCAAATGCGGCGACTAAAACGTAAGAGGTGGGTCTTAGTAGCCACCCATTGGTGGCATTCCAAATGGTGGCATGGGAGGCATTCCTGGCATTCCGCCCATTTGTGGTGGCGGACTCACCACCACCTCCCATATTCCTGGCATGGGCGGTGGGGGTAAAGCAAGTGGCAATAGTTGGGCGTACATGTTCTGTTTAAAACAAAAAAAAACAAAAAACATAATACTCCTTTAAGTGTATTTGTCAAGAGAAAGAGTCGGAATGATATCACGTTTAGCTGTATAGTAAGTAGTACCTGCTGGGACATGACCTCCTTCTCTTCCTGCTCTTTGGCCTTCACTTCCTTTTGTGCCTCCAGCTTGTCCTTGATTAGCTCATCCACTTTACCCGAATATTCTCGGATAAACTACAAAAGAAAAAAAAAAGGAGAGAATTAAAAGAATTCATTCTACCGTTAAAATAATGGTTCAAGCAGAGACTTTAAAGAGTATATTTGCGGGTTAGGATTAGATAACCTGGAGGAGATACGGGAAGGCAAAAGTCCATCATATTGTTGATCCAGGCAAGTTCTAGAGCCACGTCTGGTCGGATTAAGTCATAACATACAAAAGAGACATGTAGCAAAGCATTCTTTTTTGCCCTGTATAATAAGCACAAGCAGAAGACAAAGGATTTTAATTTCATCTTCTGGACCAATAATAGTCTTTTTTTCTACTAAGCAAAATAAATGGCTAGCGGTAGCATCTCATAAATGCTTTAACCATCATACCTGTTCAATGAAGTAAACCAGCAGTTGTTCTGCAAGTTCATGTTCGCCGGATTGTGAAGCAGTTTCCATACAGTCCTTGTACATGTTATCTTTCTTTGATAAAGCAATTGATTGCTTCCATCTGCCCGCTTTCTTGTAGATATAAGCAGCCACCCGTCTCATTTCAACAAGCTCGTGTTTCTCAATCTGTTTGCACCATTCACAGGAAGAATAAATCATTGCTCTCAGGCCATCCTTTTTTTTCTTTACAGAGATATGTAAAAGATGTAGTAGATACAAACTTTACCTTCTGAGCGAGGCCAATCTGGTCAAAGCTGTCATGTAAATCAATAGACTCGCGCAACCTATCATAGTCTTCTTCTTCCGCGTATATCTCGTTCAGAGCTTCATTAACAGCAGAGACATTGTTGCTCTGAACCGCAATCATGTATGGCTTGATAAGACGCAAGTGACCAGCCTGAGATCAGAAAAAAAACGATTGTTAGGTAATGCAGCTCAGTTGTTTTAGAGAAAAATTCATGAGTCAGCTTCTAACCTTCCGCATAATATCAACAACACGAGTATGGTCTAACCGCAAAGCTAGCACGTGTGGAGAAGATCGTTGATTAGATCAGGATGCTCTTGCAAGTAGAAGTGCACAGCCTTGTAATACAGTTCAACATTCGCTACCTTCGCAACAATGTCTTTGAATTGCATGTGCTCCCCATGCTTCAGGAGAATGGTTCATGACAGTGGTTGCGGCATTATCAAACTCATCGTATTGAATGTATAGATAGGTAAGTTCCTGCCAGTGCTGTTGTTCATCACAGGCCCGAATAAGCTTGGGAATATTGAGGCGAGTCGAGAATAACTTGATGTGTTCCATAAGTTTCTCATAACGGTATCTAGCATAGAGTACACCCAACTCGGTGAAGATACCCATGTGAGCACGTTCCAGCCCAAGTCCACTCTCCATAAGTGAGATTAATTCATTGAAGCACCCTCTGTTCTGGTAGTAATCACTGACTTCTTCCAGGTCATCCACCTATTAAGCACCAAAAGATTACCCGTGGCCGGGGTATAAATGAGATACATTGAGCTATAATGATACCATACAATTGAAATTTAAACCCTGTACGAGGAAACTTTTGTGCTAACTAATATACGTATTTACTCACCTGAATGATAATGTTAAGACCACAGATCTGGGCCAACTTGAATTCCTCTGCATCAACACAAGCAAAGCAGACTTCCTTCCATGTCTTTGCACTGTTTGCTTTCCTTGCAGCATCAACAGCACCTTGGAACTGTTGTAACTTCACAAGCGTGACGGCTAACTTACCCCAGTTTGATATGAACGCATAGATTATTTTTGCAGCCTCATATAGACCTTCGTCATACAGGCGATCGCCAACATTTTGTAGATTAGCAACATTTGGCATCAGAATAAATTCTTCAATCTCACCTAGCCTATCGATCTTTGCATATGCATAAATGAGCTCACTATCAACCTTGGTTCCTTCACCTTCTGTCTAACCATCAGAAGGTATTTGACCAAGTCATCATAGACAACAATATCTTCAGAGACACGTATGACCTCCAAGAAATGAGTGGCATCATCAGCACGGATAAAGGACTCAATTGCATCACTGACTAGTCCTTCCCTGAGTTGCGCCTTAGCGACGTGGCTCCAAACAGCATCTTCTTCGACCAAAAAGCAAACTCAACGGCACGCTCAATGCTTCTGACATTCTCAAGAAATACTTTGACAGCGCAAACATTTAGGTTAAACTTCTTGAAAATAGCAAATGCTTCCTCATACAATTGGTTTTCAACTGCCAATAATCCGACAGCAGGTCCATCAAAGTTGTCCAGTCTATTAATGTAATCCATAACTCTAGGTGGATCCGCCTTAATAGCTGTCAATATAAGTAGATTTTGCAGATTAAAGTTTCCACTGAAGGCAGAGTTTTGAAGGACAATCTTTTCAAGAAGCTCAATAAGCTCGTGAGGCAAATCAGCAGTCATGAATGCTTTAACAGCTACAGAAACTTGCTCCGAGCTCTTGCTTTCAGGTAAAGCAGTAGACACAACTTGGTCAATAAGTTGTCTTCTATAATCATTGTTTTCATCGAGAACTTTATCCCAGAGATCACCATCCATCCTCTCCACTACATACCTACAGTTAGAAACTCGTTTGTAAACAATCTACAGAGTAACCAATGTTATATAAGTAAGAGTTTTTGTAAGCAATGATAAAATACCTTGCTTGTAACTTGAACAAAGAGTTTTTGTTGGTGACATTGATGAGTTCTTCATCACATTGTCCTCTTCTGTATGCAACAACAGCAAGAGTAGGATCACGTTTCTCGCAGTACTTACCCACAACCTTAGAGTCATAGTAAGGGTTGGTGGTCAGGAAATGCTCAGGGTTGTTGTTACTGTC
>CM051372.1:3297779-3337408 GCA_028015245.1 Cardamine occulta
TTATATATATATATATATATATATATATAAAGTTAATAAGGTGTAGATTTGCAATTCATTACAAAATTAACAATCCAACATGCGAAAAATTACATTGTAAGTTGATCATGGCATATCTTTAGAATTTTTTTTCCTACACTTGCAAATGCATTTGGATATAATCTCCGATCAATCAAGAGACCAATCTACATTTTTTTCTTACCATTATAACTTGGTTCTGTCTCTCGTCACCAGCAAGAAGCAATAAACACTCGACCTTGTGATGGTACTTAGGGTTTATAACACTCCAGACAACTCGAAAGTCGGAAATTAGGCTCCTCCGCAGTATTACAGGCAGTCCAGCTCTAGATTTAAGCATATCCTCCACCTCTTCCCGCCCCATACATTGCCCGGTTCTTTGTTCCTATGTTGGGGCCGAAATGCTGTCGACTCATGGCTCAACGATAATTTTGGTGCCTTTAAAGCAAAAAAGAGATATATGGATGCATGTAACTTAAGTTGATATAGAAGAAATATATCTCTAGGTTTACATAACAAAGACTTACTTGCGCCTTTGCAAAGTTGAGGGGACCAAAGAAGAGTTTGATAGATGGAGGATGAATGTGAAGGTCAAAGACATTAGACTTGTTATCTACTATGAGCTTGGCAGAGCAATTGCAAGAGAAAAACTTAGTCGACGCGCCATGTGAATCCACGCCTTCTTCTAAAATGAACTGATTAAACCTTTTAATCTGTGAAATTACAGACATTTTAGGTAGAGTACTATACAAGTCAAGCTCTATTGTCTTCAAAGGCATTTATGATTTCACTAATTAGCTAATTAGGAGAAGATGGATATATTACTCGAAGAGAAATGTTAGGATGAGGAGGTTGAGTAGCAATGTAGTAGACAAGCAATGCCACTCCAAAGCTAAACAAAAACCTCCAACCTATTTGCAGAATAATCCACCAACCCGAGTTGGAGCTCCGCAAAGGCATCAACCTCTTCTTATCATCCTCATACAAGAAGTTGTTTCCGGAGTTTCTCAAGAAATATGAGTACCTCGGGAATTCATTGACGTGGGCTAGGACCAATGGCGCTGAGTCAGATCGAGTTGGAGACTGGAATTCGGATTCCAGGTCGTGGAAAGCCGATGAAGGGCTTTGAACGTAGTAGTTTGAATAGTGTTCCTCTCTTTTCTCCATCGATAAACTAATATCCCTAATGTTTTTTGTTTTTGGTGAGTATGCGATGAGAGAAACTATATGATGGACGATTTCATATATAGTTCCGAGAGACATATGAATCATATGATTGGAGTCTGTTTCGGAAATGTGTTATTGATGTGGCGTAAATTGAGCATTTTATCTGTTATTTTAATGGGGGAGAAGACTATAATTACACAAGGAATGATGTGTGGTTGTTGTTCTTGTAATCCAATTTCCTTCACGCTTAAGTTTTAATAGGTGATAACCACTTAACCAATCATTCTACCTAGGAAGCTATATTGTTATCTTTTTGTGATTTTTTTTACATTATATGAAATTATACAAACTGTTTATTTTCTTAATTTTATCTTCTTTAAAAAAAAAAGTCTGATTAGCTTTCTTTTATGTAAAGTTTGGGTTCCATTTTCAATTTTATGTTCAATAATTTATAAAAGAGTTTTCGAACCTCACAAAATCTTAAAATATTCATCTTTTCAGATGTACGATCTGATCTTTGTGGCCATTTCTTCAAAATCAGTGTTCTTTAAAAAACAACAAAAACAGAGTAGATGTTGCTCTGGTTTTTTTTAACGGCTAGGTTCGGCATACGGGACAAACATAAAAAAAAAAAACCAAACCGAATTAAAATATTTTAAACTGAATCTGAACCAAAAATTATTTTAAATCAAACGTTATGATATTGTTATACAGAACAAACCGTAACCAGATCCGTTGCAAATAGTTGATTTTATCCAACACCGAACCGAATTCGAAGAAACCCAACTACAAATCGAATGATTTTTTTTTTCGAACTAAACCAAAACGAAGAAAATTCGGTTCTTGCTCAAACCTCTATATTCCCGAAACCGACAAATGCAAACCTAACCGAACCAAAAATTAACAGAATAATCAGGCCTAAAAGATTCCTTTCGGCTTGGAGCCTCCATTGGCCCAGAAACTCATTTCTATTCGAGTTCAACTCAGGTCCATACCATGATACCATAATCCAACATCTATGTATTTTTTTTTTTTCTTCAATATGATAGACATGATCAAATTTAGTTTTTTAGCCAAAACATCATTTTGTTATACCCTATATTCCGTTTTTTTTTTGCCGGCAATATTCCGTTTCTTTAAGTATACGTTTTGAGGGTTTTCTTTTCACAAAAATAAATATATTTTTTAAAGTTTTCTATGTAAAGTTAATATCCACTTTTTAATTTACGCATACCAATCAAAAGCTAATAGAATGTAAATTTTCATTAAAATTGATAAATTCAATAAAAATATATGTAGATTTTGTAGTTTTTAATTTAAACACTATTCGAATTATTGACTAAGTACTGTTTACAATTTCTAAAGCAATATATTTAGAATCAAATAGATTATTCTTTTCTTTTTTTTTGGGCGTAATTTTAGGTAGAGAGAGAGTGAAAAGATAGAATGAAAGAGATAATGCTTTCTTATTACGACACCGTGTTTTACACATCAAACTCAGATTTGTACAAAAAAGAATTGAAAAGAAAGGAGAAAGCTATACAAATGAACCAACTCACTCACTATGTGGGCCATTATTTAAGTACTTCCTCAGCAAATAAAATCTCAATGTACCTTCCTATTCACATTTCATCTACTTAAGGAACCATGCATGCTGTTTAGTTCCTCGTCGTCCTATACATATTAACTATGCAAATCCTTCTTGTTTCCATGAACAATATTATTGTGAATAATAGACATATGATGGGAAAATAAAAGAACAAGAAGAGAATAGACCAATTCTGATTGAAAGAAGGGATAAAAAAGAAAAAGAAAAGAAAAGAAAAGAAAAGAGAGGCTCTCTTATAGATAGAATATAGAGGATCAAATTCATGCTCCGAGGTGATGGAGCCTATCTGGTTTCTCCTCCGTGAATATGTATATAAATCGTAAGCTTGACAATTATGTGATTAAAAAATATGTATAGAAGAATGAGTTTAAGAAGATAGAATGAAAAAGAATTTGTCAATCAACTTGGAAATCAAGGAAAGGGAAAGAAGAGTTGCTATCGATGAGACCATCCAAATCCCAATCTCCGATTTTAGGGTTTTCTATTTCCCATGAACCATTCTCCATCCCCAAGATATTCCCTACCTTGAAGCTTTCTGAATGACAATGACTTTTGCTATTGAAGCAAGGATCAAGGACTTGTAGGTTTACGTTATTGCTTGTAGTACAAGCAATGATATTGGTATTCTCTGATGGGGGAAGAAACCATTCACCTTCTACTGATACTCTCTTGCTGATTGGATCAAGAATTGTGTTTCCATAATCTCCTAATCCATTAACGTTGAACACATTCCATGTGTTTCCCATTTGGTGATATCTGTTATCCGATACAGATACCATCAAAGGATCATCAAGCTGGTTTAAGCCCACACTACTAACCATGGGTGCAAGATTGAATGGTGAAGAAGAGTCCATGCGCATGGTGTTCCCCACTATCATCATGTCATCATGATGATGAGAGCTATCCATCATTGGAGTTGAGTTGCCTCCCATGTCCACATGTTGATCTCTTGGGTCCAAAGAATTACTATGACTAGTATTAGGTGATGACCCTGAAGAAGTATTGTTGTTGTTGTTCTTAAGTCTCTTCTTCAATGTCGAGTTCCAAAAGTTTTTGATCTCGTTGTCTGTCCTGCCTGGAAGCCGAGTAGCTATCTGAGACCACCTGGTAAAATGTAAACAGTTATGAACAAAACTCATTCTATCTAGCTAGTGCCACATTGTTTCAAATACGAGACTGATTGTAGAGTTGTTACCTGTTACCAAGAATGGAATGCAAATGGAAGATGAGATCTTCTTCTTGAGGAGAGAAGGAGCCTCGTTTAAGATCAGGCCTTAAGTAATTGATCCAGCGAAGGCGACAACTTTTGCCACAGCGTAAAAGACCAGCATTTCTAGCGATGTCACTCCAACATCCTTGTCCATTTGTCAGCATGTATCTAATGAGCTTCTCGTCTTCATCAGGCGACCAAAGTCCTTTTCTTAGCTTCGGTTTGTTGCTATTACCACCACATGCATGATTTGGCTTGTTCTTTTCCCTGATCGGTGTAATATCCGGTTTCCTCATCATCATTTTCAACTGGTGGAGCCTTTTTGAAGAAGACTACACAGAGAGAGATTTGGAATTTGGAGAGATTGTAACAAGCAAGGAAGCTGGATGGAGAGGATGATATGATTTGTGGGGATTGCTTTGGAATGATATGAATATGCGTAATGGATATGACAGAGAAAAGTGTTTGTTGGGATTGATGGGTAGAGTAGAGAGAGTCTCTAATAGAAGAAATGGGGATGTGAAGAAGAAGCAAGAACTAGGTGGGTCTTTCTTTTTGTTATAAAAATATGAAACAAATAATTGTCCTTCGTTAAAAACATGATGATAGACTTGTGAGTGAAGAAAAATGCATCGAAAAAGACTGGTTAGAGTCAAAGACAAGAAGAAGACCCAACCTCTTTCACTTTTTCTCTCATCCTGACACCACCACACGTGTGTTTGAAGTCTCAAATATACAAATCAATTACATGAGTTTCAATTTACGAATCTTAAAATTTCTCTATTTCTTCCTAAACTACAACTAATAAACAATTTTTACTATCTAAAAGTAATGTTGTAACTATTTTGAAGCAACTTCCATTTTACGACACAATCAACCGAATCTAACTTAATAAATCGATTCAGGATCCTTAGACAAAAAATGGAACACTAAAGAAGTTTAGAAGATCGATGAGACATCTAAACAAATTAAATGATATCTAATCTAAACCAAGAATAGGTGCAAGATAAAATCATCATTTTAGACCATTCTCATTATTTTATTTTGTAATTCATGTTCACATAAGTTTTCACGTGATATCAAAACCCACCATAAACCAATAAAAAACGAGTCTATTTATAACGAAATACCCACATAAAACCATCATCTTCAAAAAAAGAAGAAGAACTTTTCGAAATATAGCATACTGAAAATAATGGGCATGCAATAAACGTTTATAAAAAAGTCATCGCTTACTCAAATTGCTAAAGGATCGATAAATAGCAAGTATAATAAGTAATGATCGAGAATAGCAAGTTTTGAAGGTAGCACGAATCGTACTCCATCTAATGCATACCATTTACGGTTTACCAATCATCATTTATCCAAAAAAAAAAATGCATAGCAATCAACATGAATCACATACAGAAGCTACTTAAATTTGATTCTCTAATCTTTTTAATATACAAATCTCAGTGTTGGATAAGTTTACCAAGAAAGAAGTAGGAACACAAAGACTTAACTCCATGTCTCCATGAACAACAAAAAAAACAAAAAATTTCTTGCTATTAACAAAAGATTGGACCTAAGAATGAATTCTTAAGAGTTGGATCACCGCATGGATACGGAGATAAGATCATGTAGCAGAGAGGAGAGAATCGGACGCAGAGATATTCTTCAAAAACGAGAATCCAGATCTCATTCGACTAGCCATCGCCATTTTCACACTACAGATACAGAGTCAATTAGCCCGAATCTGGAAATTCACCATCTGTTCGAAGTTACTGGGAAGAACAGAGTATTAACCCTTTGGGCTTATAAACTTTAATTGGGCTCTTGCGTCCTATTGGGCTTTCTTTTAATTCCAATTTAATTGTTTTTTTTCTTTTTTTTAACTCTCTCTATCTTTTCAGTTTTCAACCAATCTTTTGATTTCAAAAGTCTAAAATCATTTTCAGTAATTTTATTTCATGGGTTTTGAAGGATTCCTTGTATGCCCCATAGATTATAATTATAGCACAAAAAAAGTACGATGGGTTTTGTTCTATAGCTTATAAAATAACAATAGTTGACCAACACAAGAACAAAAAGTGGGTTCTGTGGAATGAGCATTTAGCCTTTTTATGCTCTTCACGTCCCCACGAACTCTTTTTTTTTTTTTTGTTTGCCTATAAAACCAAACGACAGTGGGAAAGCCAAAGGCCGAGGGGACACAAATTGTTTTGTGAGGGCAAATTTAGTAATCATGGCTTCTGGCTACAATCAATACACAGCAATGGCTGTTTTCGCCACGATGACGCTCTCCTCTGCCTACACCACCGCCTCCGCACAGTACGATTCAGAGCCACAGGTAGGAGGAGGAGCCTCCTGTTTGCCAGGAATGTCTATTATCATGATCATCTCTTCTCTCATCCTTTCTGGATTTGCCATCCTCAGATGGTAGAGATCTTTAATGTTCTTCTGTTTTTTTTTTGTACTTTTCCTTGTCTCAAATCTCAATAAAAGAAAACAGACAGATGTTCAACTGAATAGAAACTCAGAATTTTATTATTTCACATAGAAAGCATTATTTGCATTGTTTGTTGGGTATATTCAAACCTTTTTTACATTATTCTGTAGTAGATATTCCCTATCTAAATATTATTACACTTGAGTTTATTCCGTGTCCTGATATCTTTTTTTTAACTATTGTCCTCTCTGAGCATGTCTCCATTTCTATAATCAGAAGATAGCTTGACTCAGCCAACAAGGAAAATTCTAGTAATGTAATCTGAAAGATAAAAGAAAAAAAAATGAAAAGAAGAAGACGAGAATGGCGTCACCTAATGTAAGGGGATTGTCAAAACTCAAATCAATTGGGTTTGGAAAGCAAATAAGTTGTCATCACCAGCTCTGTGTGTGGAAAGAAAATTAGTCATAAAAGAGAAACAATAAGCTGACTTTTCATGAATTTCAAGTTTTGAACAATATCTGATCCTTGCCATGGGTTAGGAAACTTACATTCGATTATCCGGGAAATAATATTTTAAAAAATTTGGCAAGCCACCAAGGAACTCTGATAGCCTGGAAAATAGTAACATATTGTTATTTATAATCAGAGAAAAAGAAAAGGACATGAAATGATGTGTGAAGTTGATCATATTGGGAAAAAAGACCTGAGATTGTCTGCTATTACAGTTTCTCCTTCTTGAGAACCAAGATGCCGTAAAACAACTTCTTCCAAGTGACCATCAGAATAAGCATGCTATAGCAAGACCAAAAACGAGAAGACTATATCATGCGTCTGATGGCTTTGGCAGGCGATAAACAATAGAAGAAAACACATCATTCATACCTTGTAGAAACAACTTGCTCCAAACGGGCAATTTCCATTTCCAAAATTGAAGTGCTTACAATCGATTGATCTGCAATATTGATAAAGAACACAATGTATTTACTTACTAAGCAAATCAAATTTGAAGAAAGTAGTAGTAAATACCTGAGTTTAGCCTTGTATATGTCGATAATTTCCTTTTTCTCTTCAGGACTAGAGTACCAAACAACACTTGGGACAACAAAATACGATAGTTTGCGACATATAGGACAGGCTCTCAATGTACTATTGACATCCATTCCAGAAACAGGAGCACTGCTACGCCAATTACGAATGCATTGAATACAAAAGGGATGATCACACTCTGTCAATAGCCCAAACTTTCTTTCCCCTGGAGTGGGCTTTGACAAGATACGATCCAAACAGACACTGCATTCAATATCTTGACTATGCTTCAAAGCTTCAATGTGCTTTTGCTTCTTCTCACATTCTTTAGTGTGTTCTTCTCGTTCTTCAGGTCTGAAAGGATGCAAACACTTCTTGCCACAAGTGGTGCAGAGGTCACCATGCATATGTGGACAATGGTTTCCTCGTGGACAATCACCAGCTGCAGCAAAGGAGCAAATTGGGTATTCTCTTGGGTGGATACAATAGACATTAGGGGATTTGTCAGCGTCATTATTGTCTTGTTGTTGCAAATTCGTAGAGGGAGTGATTGAGTGATCCAGAGACTCAGAATCTGAGGTAAGAGGTGATGGAGGAAGATTTGTTGTTACATGATGATATCTACATCTACTTCCGTACAAACATATTCCTTTTGATAGAATGTGCAAACCTAATTACATAACGAAAAAGTCAGTTTTTGTTTGGATTCATGAATCAGAAACGAAGAAAGAAAGAATCTTGAGAAGGGATTAGATTACATTATTCACCGGATTCTTAGAGTCATGGGAATATTCACAATTTTCCCCTTTCAGGCACGAGCCATGTACAAAGAACTTGCAAAGAATCCTTCAAAAATCAAAACCAATGCGTCGATCTTTTCCCAAATAAGAAGACAAAATTGAAGAGATAATCAAGAAGTTGGTATACCTGCCGGACATTTGGTGATTATGCGAGGGAGAAGAGATTCAAAAGGTGGAAGAATTGACAAAGAAGAAGGAGCTTTATGAGAGGAAATTGAATTTCTTTTGTTGAGGTGAGGAGAGAATTACAAGTTTTTGAGATAGAGCGCGCTTCACCACCTCTCTCCTCTTCTCTTTCATTTACTAAATTATCCTCCTTTGCCATTTCTTTTCTTCTTATAAACCAATGTATCAATAGTGCCTTCTTTTTATAGTTTTCTTTTAGTGGCATGTATTGCTGCCTTAGGCCTTTGGGAATTTCCCATTGTATTGACTTGACACTAATGATCCCTTGATTTTATTAACTTTTGACATTCCTTCCAAGCTACGCTTCATATCTTGGTGGAATAAAATCAAGAAAAAAATAGGCAAATGGGATAGTTTTTATGTTTGTAATTTGCAAATAAGGTAGTTTTTTGGGATAAGCTAGTTTTTGCATGTGTAAAATTTTATCTATCTTTCACTTTTTTCTCTATTTGCCAAATTGCCATTATATAATTAAAATAAATAAATAAAAATTAAACTTATATATATATATATATATATTTTTTTTCCATCTCTCATTTTTTTTATTCTCTCTCTTATGCAACTATTACATATATATATATACACTTATATCATCTTATATAGTTGTACACCATCTTATATAGGTGTACACGTTCTTATATAGATGTACACGCTCTTATATATATATATATATTATTTTATATTCATATATATTATCTTATACATGTGTATACTACTTTATATATGTATACATGATCTTATACAGGTGTATATCATCCTATATTTATATGTTCACTAGCAATTATATGGTGAACATATAAATATATACGTTTTTTTGCCTATCAATTCTATGGTGTGTATTTTTCTAATCATCCTCTAAAAAAATAAAAAATTTGAAACAAAAAAATAATAAGTTGGAGAACATTTAAGCACTATTCACGAATAAATATAAGCATAAATCTAAAAATACATTTATAATTTTTAATGTTTGTATATGAAATAGATGTCCGATTTATAGCGTACATACTAATATATGGTCTACACCATCGTTTGTCATGTATAGATTAGTATACAGTGTACACTCCGGTTTATGGTATACACAAAGATATATGACAGATACCTCGCTTTTATGGGTATACAAATTAAGATGTACACCATATACTAGTGTACACCATAATCATGGTTTACATCATATTATTGATATTTTTTTTAAAACATCTTTCAAAACTACTTACGCATGTACACCCTGATTTTTAAACATTTTTAAAACTATTTACGCCACAAACTAGGGTGTACACTATAAATCATGCATCTTTAGTTTATGGTGTACACCGATGTCTGATGCGTGTACGCTGCGTGTACACCGGATACGTGTACACCTCACATTTCTCTTTTTCTTTTGGTCCCCACATTTCTCATTTTTGTTTGGTCCCTACATTTCTCTTTCCTTTGGTCCCCACCTTTCTCTCTCTTTTGGTCCCTACGTATCTCTCTTACTTCTTACTTTTTCTCTTCCTTTATCTCTCTAAAAAATAAGAGTATTTTAGTCATTAAATCTTTATATTTTTTAAAAACTACCTCATTCACAAATTCAAAACTTAAAACTACCATATTCACAAATAAAAATTTAAAAACTACCCTATTTGCAAATTAACTCTAAAATCAAACACACTTGTTATACATAAACCACAATCATAATGAAATATTTTCATGTATCTTATTACAAATACATAATATTGTCGTGTAACATGCAGTGTTACACGACAATACATAATAATACAACAAACGGGACAAGACCGTCTCTCTCTCTCCTTTTTTACGTACATAATATTACACACAACAAATCAAGTAAACATTCTCTCTTACACACACACACACACCAAATCCTCCGCATCAAGTTCACAAACTCACCGGACAGGTTTAAATTGCTCAACAATACACCGTGTATCTCAATTGTCACACAAACTCCAACCTCACGAGAAGCTTCACGGATTTGTACTTCTCCCCTTTCCGGCTATGTAAAGGAAATGCTCTTATTCCTTCCCTTAGCTCCCATACCGGCAAGCATGTCTGTCCTCCAAAATCATCTTTCTCTGACATGTCATACTCATGCACTTCTAATCGCAGTAGAGCCAGCTCTGGAACCGTTAATGGGAACTCAAATACCTCATCCCAAGCTGGCACCCAATTATCCTCCAATGTCTTTGTCTTCTTCATTATTGTATCCGCTGGAACTCCAGCTATCCCAACCTGAAAATGTATGAAATCTCAAAGTTGTATGACCTTGTCATAGCAATCCAATAGGCAAGGAACTGTTCTACATCAAAACATTTGTGTAGCGTTTAAAGGAATGGAATCTACCCTTGTATAGAAGTCAGGCGGTGAATATTGATCAAAGTGAGTATGACGGAAATCAAAGTACCAGCCTTCTCCCATGTATACAGTTACCTAAGGATAAAAAAAAGAAGTAGGGGTCACCAAGTTTGATCGAATTTGCATTGGCAACAGAAAGATCAAACAGAGAATCAGATATCTCACCTTAAGTGTTGTTTTCACAGGTAGAGTAGCTTTTGGGTCAAATATGTCATTATCCGAACCACTTTTCAGCAGAATCTCGGGTTTCTTGATGTAGCCACATCCGCCATTAGCTCTAAACATTCCTTGCATTAGCCACAATGATCTTCCATATCCCTGTACATTGAAAAATCATAATAGAACTAGCTAAGGAATGGGGTTGAGGTCATGTTAATTGTTAAATGGTGGAGCATAGCTTCTCCAAAATAATGAAAAGTTTTACTACTATGTGATAAGAAGTTGGTGATAAAGCAAGAGAGGAAACCTGCATATTGAAAGCCACCATTTGAGCACCATGGCTCCAGGCGATCAACGGGTTGTAATTTGATGAAGTGACTCTAGTTCCTTTTGGGTAAATCCTCAGCAAATTTTGCTGAGTAAACCTGCACCACACCATGATTAAACGGATTCATGCTGAATTGACGGACTGCAATTGTTACTTTGAAACATAATCAAACATAATTCGACTATATATAATCTATGCAAGTACCTCACAATCTGTTTCAGCATATTTTCCTACTGCCTTTTCAAGTTGTTCTTCGCTCAAGCTAAGGCGCCTTACCGTGTCAGGATCAACCTTTAAACACTCAGTAAGTCCACCTTTTGGTGTCCCTGCATGGATTGCAATCAAATGTTTATACTGGGGTGGTGCATTCTTCTTAGACTTGTCTCCATTATCATCATCGTCATCATCATCATCGTCATCATTTTCACCTAAATCATCCTGCAACAAGAAAGAAAATTAACAAGTTTGTATATGAACCAACAGAACTGAATGAAGATGATTTGTCTCCATACACACCTTGTAACCACCAGTTTTGTTCCTCTCAATAAAGCTAGGAACTTCTCTCCCCCAAGCTTCTTCATCACCCAAGGATTTACCTTTCTGCACCACATCCTCATCTGTTACGTCCTTGTACTCTTTCGGGGTTTGGTTGAGATGATAATACGCCTTTTTAAAGAGTTTGGTGACGGGAACTCCTTCAAAGACTCACCGACAGGTGGTGTAAACAAGATTCCCCCAACTATCTTGGTAACCATCTATAATACAACAAGAACAACACATCTCTAAGTTAATGTAATGATCTATTAAAGCGGAAAAAAAACACTAAAAAAATGCAAAATGAAGCTACCTCAGCAACTTTAGCCTGAAGTTCTGGAGTAAGATGATCTTCAAGAGTTACAACAACAGGATAGTCGGATACATCAAAGGCATGTGTTCTGATAGCTCTTAGACATTTGATCAACTCCACAGGTGCAGTGAGAGTCCTGTGAGAGTATACAAGTAAACGAAAAGCACATAACCTTGATTTCGTTCAATTGAATTGTAGTAAACACATACATTCCGTGGAGAACATCAACATCATCTTTGTTGGAGTTGGGCCAAATATCCAATTCAATCACTCTGACACCTTTCTTCAATGCATCTATAATTGGTACCTCACTGCAGTCACTGCTCAGCTGATTACCAGTCAAATATGAATTATGACCAGTGAATATGAAATAATGCGATATAGGAGCATCCATATCTTGATGCACCTGAAAAAGCATACAACAAATTCATTAGAGATAAGTCTAGAATCAATCTAAAAAGGAAAGCTAGCATAATCGATTCATAATAAATGTCAGATCCTAACTTGCTACTTTCTGAAATTGTATATATTTTTACAGCAACTAGACATATAAAGGAAACCAAATTAAAATTGCTCCAAAAACCTCGCTTTTCTCACAGCATAGCTTACCCAAGAATGAAAACAAATAACCCAATCTAAAATCTGAGTTTCTTTTGTCAAACATTCATAGTTTGACTTAAATTTTAAAATCAGAAAATCGAAAATATAACAGTGAAGGAAGAGAATTTACCTCATGTAGAGCAAGAGGAGGGTTGTTATCACCAAAAAGGTACTTGAAGAAAGCATCAAGGTGGAGACCATTACGATGAAGTAGAGAAGATGCTGAATTGATAATTGACTGTGCATCTTCTCTGGTGGCTTTGTCTTGCTTCTGAACATCAATCAGAAACCTGTGAAGATGATCGACGGTCATAACCCCATTCTCTGAGTACTTTTCGAAAATGATCTTGATATCATGCGGTGCTTCCGATGCAGTATAACGAAACCTCCGGCGAAAGCAGAAACACACTCTGTACGTTTGCTTCGACATGAGGAAAGAAGGAAAGATCCTTGGGTGATGATGATGATTGGAGACGATGAAAGAAGAAAGGAAGTTCCTTTTAGGGTTTGTATTCAAATAAAATCAGAATTATCTTCTCAGTAATTTTGAAATCAAATAGTAAACGAAAACAGCATCGTCGTTTTTGCGTGTCGCATCTGCAAAACGAAATAGGATAAAGTTTTCTAGTGAATCTCCTCCATATAATGTAATCGATCTTGAACCTTGTCGGAGAGAATAGATCCACTCTCTCTCATGCGAATATCCCTCTGGCAAAAGGCTTTTGGGCTTTACTAGGCCTTTTAATTTAGAAAGGCCCATAAAAATAGTTTCTAGGGTTTTGCTGTCGTTTAAAGTAGCAATATGAGCGTAAACTGCAAAATCTGTCTAGCATCGCCGCTCCTTAGCTGAAAACTTCACACACAATCCGAGTAGCCAAGGGCTTATCTTCTGCGAAACCAGCATGAGAGCTAAGGTGAGCTATGGGTTTTAGTTTTTATTAGTGCTGAGAAATCTAAATAGTGGGTAGGATCCTTATGGTCTCTGTGTTTGGCTGTTACAGTGGAAGAAGAAGCGTATGAGGAGGTTGAAGAGGAAGAGACGAAAGATGAGACAACGATCTAAGTAGTTTCGAGAGTTGTTTTGTGTTTCTTCTTTTTAAAACCAGCTCTTGTGGGAGTTTTGTTGGTTTTGCAATTTGAATTTGAATGTTTTTGTTGGACCAAATCGAATCTATCTTTTCTATTAGAACCGTATTTATTACATGGAAAGATCCATATGGTTTCTCGATTTTAACTTTATACTATCTACAATCTGCTTATATCTGAGGTTGAATGATGAACTTGAGTTAGTGTTTTCGTAGGATGAGTTTTTTTATCCTTGTGTAGGTCGTCAAACCTTTGATATTATGAACACTTAGTGAATCCAGTAGATTATTGTGGAGCTTATGTGTTACTGGGGAATTACATTTCTTGAGTTGCATGATGCTCAGAATTCTATTCTCTTACATAGTACTCCGTGATGATGCATCTACGTCATTTTGCTGCTGCTGATGTTCGGCATAGAAACGAAGGCAATATATCTTGACTATGATATCTTACGTGCACAACGACGTCTTGCAATATTTAGTGCAAAATTGACAAAACGCAATATCCCCATTGTAATAACTAATAAGGTTAAATTGTAGTTCTTGCTAACAATTGTTAATAAACAGCTGAGATAAAAATCATTGACTCAAAAACGTTGATAAAAAAAAGTTGAAAGAAAGTACAACTACAAACTCACGGGTAAAATGAGAGTAGAGTCCCCTAGAAAAATGGCTTTCAACAAAAAAAAATAAGATAAAAAAATGACTCACCTAAACACCAAGAAATATTACAACGAAAGTAGCTTAACCCACATAAATCTAGTAATAACAAAGAAAAACATTATTCCCAGAAAAAAATCTGGTCACAAACACCGCCCAGGCAAATTGGGCTGACTCTATATGTTTTCTGATGACTTTCCAAATGCGGCGACTAAAACGTAAGAGGTGTGTCTTAGTAGCCACCCATTGGTGGCATTCCAAATGGTGGCATGGGAGGCATTCCTGGCATTCCGCCCATTTGTGGTGGCGGACCATAACCACCACCACCTCCCATTCCTGGCATGGGCGGTGGGGGTAAAGCAAGTGGCAATAGTTGGGCGTACATGTTCTGTTTAAAAACAAAAAAAAACAAAAAAACATAATACTCCTTTAAGTGTATTTGTCAAGAGAAAGAGTCGGAATGATATCACGTTTAGCTGTATAGTAAGTAGTACCTGCTGGGACATGACCTCCTTCTCTTCCTGCTCTTTGGCCTTCACTTCCTTTTGTGCCTCCAGCTTGTCCTTGATTAGCTCATCCACTTTACCCGAATATTCTCGGATAAACTACAAAGAAAAAAAAAAGGAGAGAATTAAAAGAATTCATTCTACCGTTAAAATAATGGTTCAAGCAGAGACTTTAAAGAGTATATTTGCGGGTTAGGATTAGATAACCTGGAGGAGATACGGGAAGGCAAAGTCCATCATATTGTTGATCCAGGCAAGTTCTAGAGCCACGTCTGGTCGGATTAAGTCATAACATACAAAGAGACATGTAGCAAAGCATTCTTTTTTGCCCTGTATAATAAGCACAAGCAGAAGACAAAGGATTTTAATTTCATCTTCTGGACCAATAATAGTCTCTTTGTTCTACTAAGCAAAATAAATGGCTAGCGGTAGCATCTCATAAATGCTTTAACCATCATACCTGTTCAATGAAGTAAACCAGCAGTTGTTCTGCAAGTTCATGTTCGCCGGATTGTGAAGCAGTTTCCATACAGTCCTTGTACATGTTATCTTTCTTTGATAAAGCAATTGATTGCTTCCATCTGCCCGCTTTCTTGTAGATATAAGCAGCCACCCGTCTCATTTCAACAAGCTCGTGTTTCTCAATCTGTTTGCACCATTCACAGGAAGAATAAATCATTGCTCTCAGGCCATCCTTTTTTTTCTTTACAGAGATATGTAAAAGATGTAGTAGATACAAACTTTACCTTCTGAGCGAGGCCAATCTGGTCAAAGCTGTCATGTAAATCAATAGACTCGCGCAACCTATCATAGTCTTCTTCTTCCGCGTATATCTCGTTCAGAGCTTCATTAACAGCAGAGACATTGTTGCTCTGAACCGCAATCATGTATGGCTTGATAAGACGCAAGTGACCAGCCTGAGATCAGAAAAAAACGATTGTTAGGTAATGCAGCTCAGTTGTTTTAGAGAAAAATTCATGAGTCAGCTTCTAACCTTCCGCATAATATCAACAACACGAGTATGGTCTAACCGCAAAGCTAGCACGTTGAGAAGATCGTTGATTAGATCAGGATGCTCTTGCAAGTAGAAGTGCACAGCCTTGTAATACAGTTCAACATTCGCTACCTTCGCAACAATGTCTTTGAATTGCATGTGCTCCCATGCTTCAGGAGAATGGTTCATGACAGTGGTTGCGGCATTATCAAACTCATCGTATTGAATGTATAGATAGGTAAGTTCCTGCCAGTGCTGTTGTTCATCACAGGCCCGAATAAGCTTGGGAATATTGAGGCGAGTCGAGAATAACTTGATGTGTTCCATAAGTTTCTCATAACGGTATCTAGCATAGAGTACACCCAACTCGGTGAAGATACCCATGTGAGCACGTTCCAGCCCAAGTCCACTCTCCATAAGTGAGATTAATTCATTGAAGCACCCTCTGTTCTGGTAGTAATCACTGACTTCTTCCAGGTCATCCACCTATTAAGCACCAAAAGATTACCCGTGGCCCGGGGTATAAATGAGATACATTGAGCTATAATGATACCATACAATTGAAATTTAAACCCTGTACGAGGAAACTTTTGTGCTAACTAATATACGGTATTTACTCACCTGAATGATAATGTTAAGACCACAGATCTGGGCCAACCGGAATTCCTCTGCATCAACACAAGCAAAGCAGACTTCCTTCCATGTCTTTGCACTGTTTGCTTTCCTTGCAGCATCAACAGCACCTTGGAACTGTTGTAACTTCACAAGCGTGACGGCTAACTTACCCCAGTTTGATATGAACGCATAGATTATTTTTGCAGCCTCATATAGACCTTCGTCATACAGGCGATCGCCAACATTTTGTAGATTAGCAACATTTGGCATCAGAATAAATTCTTCAATCTCACCTAGCCTATCGATCTTTGCATATGCATAAATGAGCTCACTATCAACCTTGGGTTCCTTCACCTTCTGTCTAACCATCAGAAGGTATTTGACCAAGTCATCATAGACAACAATATCTTCAGAGACACGTATGACCTCCAAGAAATGAGTGGCATCATCAGCACGGATAAAGGACTCAATTGCATCACTGACTAGTCCTTCCCTGAGTTGCGCCTTAGCGACGTGGCTCCAAACAGCATCTTCTTCGACCCGAAAAGCAAACTCAACTGCACGCTCAATGCTTCTGACATTATCCAGCAATACGTTGACAGCGTCAACATTTAAGTTGAACTTCTTGAAAATAGCAAATGCTTCCTCATACAATTGGTTTTCAACTGCCAATAATCCGACAGCAGGTCCATCAAAGTTGTCCAGTCTATTAATGTAATCCATAACTCTAGGTGGATCCGCCTTAATAGCTGTCAATATAAGTAGATTTTGCAGATTAAAGTTTCCACTGAAGGCAGAGTTTTGAAGGACAATCTTTTCAAGAAGCTCAATAAGCTCGTGAGGCAAATCAGCAGTCATGAATGCTTTAACAGCTACAGAAACTTGCTCCGAGCTCTTGCTTTCAGGTAAAGCAGTAGACACAACTTGGTCAATAAGTTGTCTTCTATAATCATTGTTTTCATCGAGAACTTTATCCCAGAGATCACCATCCATCCTCTCCACTACATACCTACAGTTAGAAACTCGTTTGTAAACAATCTACAGAGTAACCAATGTTATATAAGTAAGAGTTTTTGTAAGCAATGATAAAATACCTTGCTTGTAACTTGAACAAAGAGTTTTTGTTGGTGACATTGATGAGTTCTTCATCACATTGTCCTCTTCTGTATGCAACAACAGCAAGAGTAGGATCACGTTTCTCGCAGTACTTACCCACAACCTTAGAGTCATAGTAAGGGTTGGTGGTCAGGAAATGCTCAGGGTTGTTGTTACTGTCTATGATAATTTTACCCAAGGCATTGTGGACATGCACATCTTGGCTTCCCTCACTAACTAGATGCTCCAAGAACTGAGTGAGGAGACGAAGTCGATTTCTGAAAAAGCAGGCATAATTATGAAAGGAAACCAGGATGACAAAAAGACATAATTATGAACGGAAACCAAGATGACCAAAAGGATTCACCTCTTCTCGCATTCCTCGACAAGTGGTTCAACAGGGAGCAATGAACGAACAGAGAGAATGAGTCCTTTTATAAAATCTTCAGGGCATTCATCATCAAGCAACTGCCCGACAACTAAGGGAGCATTCCCAGGGTTCACCTTAAAAAGGAATTGCATGTATGAATATTTAATAAAAAAACTGAATTCCGTCACATTAAAACTCGTCACAAGAAACCCCATACCTTCTGGACGTAACCTTCAATGTAACGAAGCATGTTGTTTGTGTAGAGGTAGTGAGTAAGATCAGGAACAAAGCCGAAACGGTCGCAGACATTTATCAAAGGTCGGGCATCAGGGAGCTTAGCTTCCATCAAAAAGTTCTTCGTCTTTTCAGCATCATAGAAGTTAGACTCTCTAGTCACACGCTCAACCTCCTTTATTTGACCAGTCTTGGCAGCTGCTTCAATGTACTTGAAGTGAATCTCGGGGTCCTCACTATTGCATAGAGGGGAAACATTGTCATCATCAGCATTTAAATAGAAGAATTGTGCTGGTTTACAGGAATGACAATAGATTATATATAAATCACCTCATACTCAAATATGAACCAAGGAAAAAGTATAGCCCTTCGTATGACTTGAACTGCTCAAAGAGCTTAATACATGCATCAACACCAAGTTGCTCACAGTACTCCTTGCAAGCCTGCAATTATATGGACTATTTAGTGTCACATTAACCAACAAAATTCATCATACCAAACACCACTTACCTGAACGATTATCTGCAGGTTGCCCCTCAGGTTGACCAGCAAAAGATCTTTCATGCACTCCATAGCCCAATCGCTAGAAAGAGTGCCAAAAAACTCAACAAGAGCCTGCATTTTGAGCAGAGTGTTACGCAACAACTTGACCAATCCAGGACTTTAGCAACCAAAAAATATTTCAGAGGCATTACCTGTGGCTCAATAGCATGTGTGTTCACAATTACACGTTTTATATCAGGTAACTCTGAGTAATGCTGCACAAATCAAAAGGAAAAGAAGTTAGAAGATGAAAAGATAATACATCTATATGGCCAGAAAAAAAGATAAACAAATGAGCACAAACCTTCAAGGATTGAATATAGAGTCCAGCCTTTTCACAAAGTTGAGCAACACGAGGCCGGTCATAGTGGCTGAACATCCCATTTGCTAATATCGCATCAGCCACATTAGGAAAGGTTACCAAATTGATCTCTAGAACCTGTGTTGACAGTTGATTTAAAAGGTCTGAGGAAAGTAAGTTGAATAGAGAGTACAAATAGACAAACGGTGGCAACTATTTTCAACCTTAGTTTGCAGAAACGCATGCTCAGGTAAATTTGGCTTCAGCACATCCAGAAGGAAAGCAGTCGCTTCACGGATCAGATTTCTCTGAGTATGCACAAATAAATAGATTAGCACGTGATAATTTACATCTACTGTATACAATTCCATATATAGGAAAACAATGAGTACTGATCTACGAATATTGGTGCATACAAAAATTATACTGGTTCACCCACCTGAAGAAAAAGATCAGTGATGGTGTTGTAGTCAACTGGACAACCTCCTTCCATTTGAGACATCATTAATGCAAAATTTACTGCTCCCTGCAAATTACAGTTAAAAGACTATTGATATTAGTACAGGGGCAAATATTTTTTGCATTCTAAATTATTCAATACTGATTCATGACTCCTCCTGTGCTTACGCAGAAAATATCTAGTAAACAAGTATGTTGCAAGTATCAAAAGTTCACCACACTGACCTGAGGATCTGTACGGAGTATGGTTTGCAGAAGAAACAGGTAATCAGGTGTGTACCCAACCTGAAGTCACAATATGAAAAAATGCTACCTCATGAGCACAATGAACTATAGGGTAACCATAACAGGGAGGGTAAACTCTAGATCATGTTGTTTACCTGCTTTGAGTAGATCAGTATTTTGTCAAACTCCCTTCTTTCTGCAAAAGCTGCTACAACTTTTGGAGTCGCACGGGCTTTGATGTATATTTTCAGAGCAAGATCGTTATCCACAGTCTGGAATAGAAAGGTTTATCATCACAAGTTGTCCCAAAATATCACATATTTTAAAGGAAAATTGTCCATTTGAAAATAACCTTGACAAGGTCTCCAAGTTCTTCACTGCATTCTAACTTGTCCTCTGCCAACCAGTTTTCCAGGAGGTTCTTCTTGTTTTGATTCACAACAAGCCGAGATAGTTCCAATGACTCGTATGAATTGAGCTTCCCTCTAGTCAAAAGAGTCCCAAAATACTGTAACAATGGAGGAGTTTGCCCAGCTTGTACAGGAACACTCTGCAAAATTATATAGTGCGATGTTGTGGTTTAAAATTGGTGTTGCCTACATTTAATAGTAAATAAACATGTTCACACAAGATAAGTTGCTTGGATATGGAATAGATACCTGGAATTTGGCCACTGTATCAGGTGTCCTTAGAATTCCTTGAGGAGATTCAGCAGCAAGCTCAGCAGCCTCCTTGTACTTTGTTTGAGCAAACAATTCTTGGAACCGCTGGACAACCTGCAACATCCGAACTGAATATGAGAAACTTCACATTGCCAAATGACTTTCTTTTTCTTCAAGCTGGCATTCGTCAACTACAATTGCTTCACCATGATAAAAATCCAGTATAAACACAACATACCAGATTTTCTGCACCTGGGAGGTTTCCTCTTTTAGCAAGATTGACAGCAAGCTCCAAATTGTTTAACTGTGATATAGAAGCATAGATTTCTTAGCATGAAGTGCTGACATGGGTAGCTTATAACGTGAAAACAGAATAAAAGATGAACATACTTGGCCACTAATAAAAGGTATAATAGTAGCCTCGTTTACTGTAGCCAAAAGAACTTGTCCTCGCCTATTAATGGCATAGAAACCCCCAACTGAGGAAGCTTCAGAGGTCAAGAAAATTGGGTCTGGACTAATCCGATTTCTGTAGATAGCAGAGGCAGTCTCCAGATCGTATACAAACAACAGGCCAAGCTTGGTGATAACATATATCAAGTTAAATTTGTGAGAGACCTGTCAGGAAAAAGAGAAATTAGTGCCAAGAAATTTCACAAACAACTTACAAATATAACTGGAATTCTAATGCAACAACAAACCTGCATGGCAACAGGAAAATCATCAGCAAAATCAGGGGGGAAAAAGAGATCTGCTTGCTTCTTTGTAAATGACGGTTTTCCTGCAAAAAAATTACCCAACTTTAGAGATAAGATGAATACCAGCTACAGATATAACCAAATACATTAAATAACAGCGAAAATATAGTTTTGCGCCGAGGAAGCTAACCGGGTTGGGCCCCAAGCTCAATGACATGCAACTTTGATGTTATCTGGCCAGCATTAAAGCTCTTGCTTGCAAATGATATAAGAATAGAAGGATTCTCGTTCCCAGGGACCTAATATTCATAATGTTGCAAGTCAAACTACAGTTCAAGATTAGAACATAGAATGAACCCACCAAAGAACTAAGTAGTTACCTTAAACTGCGCAAATGACGCAGCATGTGCCTCAAGGGCCTGGCTCCGCTGTTGATCCACAGAGAAAAGCTGCATATTCCCTTTTACCAATTGTTGTCTCTACAGAAGATAATAATGACAAGATCAGTCAAGAATTTACAACATGACTGCAGTTCTGATGTCTTCATTCAACCTAATATGTGTCGTAATAAACCTACCTCAGGAGAACCAGGAGCAATTCCAATTAAAACCAACCACTTCTCATTAGGAGAGCACTTATAGTTAATAATTTGATTGTTGGCCAAATTGGCCGTTCTATCAAACATCTTAACAGGCTCAGAATCACCTAGAAAAGATCAAATCAAAATTAGAAACACATACACATGATATGAAGAAGATAACAGAGGGCTGAAGATATATAACCTTCAATTGACCAATGATACACGGAATTCTGCGTGACAAGCCCCAACATCTTTGGTGTAATCCACTTCCAAAAGACAACCTGTAAAACATGAGAGATTAGTATCCCAAAAAAAAAGCGGATGAAAAAAATCCCTATATCAAGTGTACAACAGGAAAGATAATGGGGTTACAAAATCATCAACACTCACCTGCTCAGGCATCTGATGTGATTTCAACTTTGCTTTTGCTTCAATGTTAAATATCTGTAGATGATCCTGAGTAGTTCCTGGAATTTGAGCTATATATAAAAATTAAAGAAAAAAGTGAACAACAAACTAAGGAAGAAAAAAGTAATATCCAATATAAGGAAACGTTCACTAAGAACAAGATTTCTATTCTAATTACACAAGGCTTGAGATACAACAGAGCCACGGGATAAATAACACATGTTGGAATAAACCTTGCAGAGGGTTTTTATGCAATAGGACTAAAAAATAATCTTGATGAGTGTAGTTACCTTTCCATACTTATCTAAGATAATTGATCTTCTATCAAGTGACCCATTACAATAAACTACAGGTACAGATACTAATAATAAATTAAGGCTGATTGGTTTAAACTTGTAAATAATGCGGTTTTAGGATTTTAAAAAATATGAAGGCATGCATAAATGTTGAGAGCAAGAAAAGTTAAAAGCATCCTATCCGAAATAGATAGCATATGTTGTTAACAAAGCATCCTATCAGACTACTGCTCAACCCAAGTTTATCCAATAGAATGAAAGAGTACAATACCTTTTAAAGCAAGGATCCTCGAGTTTGGGTTCATAAGAGCAGAATCTGCAGTAATAGGCCTCCTTAGAGGCTGCATGGGCATATTCATATCTATAATTACAACACTGTTTTGTGGTGCCGTCTCTCGTACACATATATACTTGTCAGACTCCATAGTAACATTTGTAAACGTGATGAATTGCTGATTGATCCCAATGCTCGGAAGCTAGAAAAATCAAAATGAAGAGTTAAGCCACATAGCTCATTTACTTAGTTATGAGATCGGAGTATGTCAGCACATTGCACTACAAAACAACTTGAAATTCGGGATCGTAACACAGATCTGAGCATATTTAGAAAAATCCGATCAGAAACATGCATTCCACAAACTCGCCATCCGGAAACATTAGACGGAAACGCAAGGATCGAGCAGAATTAATACCAGTAAGAAACTGGAATCAATCAAACAATAATCTGAGCAGAGCTTAATTATCAGAGAGATCATAGAGTAAAGCTACCGAAACATCTTTATCGTTAAAAATGAAGCTCGATTCCAGGAGATGCACATATATTTCTTCAAAAAGAAGAGTGGAGAAGAAGGAGAACTCACCGTCAGGACCTCCTTCATCGTGATGGGGGCGTTTGCCGCCGCCATGTTTGACTTCAGATCGCGGAAAGAAAATCCGGAGATAGAATCAGATCCACAGACGAGACGACACCGTCAGTGGCGAGGAGAGATAGAGAATCGAGATGAGATAGACACTGAAGAGGGAATTGAAATCGCTGCCAGATCTGAGGCAAAACGAACAAGAAAGGTGATGGAAGGAGAAAGGCAGAAAACAAGAAAAAACATTAAAAGGAGATTTTTTTTTTAAATAAAGATATATGTAAGTAATGACAAGCAGAGATCCAGTTGGAATCACACGTCTATAACCGGGCCAGGCCTTTACCTAAAATACTTGTTGGGCTTTTAGGGTAAGATATATTTTTGGTTCAGTGGACCCAGTGGTCATCATCATTTTTTTTTATATGAGTGCTATGTAACTAGAAAAGACCTTTTCTAATTTCTAGTGAAGAGTAGAGTTTATTCTCTACTTTCAAGTTGCAACACTAGATTGGCTTGGCGCAGTTTCGATGTTAAATTTTAGGTTCGATATATTTTACTCAGTTCAGTTTTTGGATATAAGGTTTTTAGTTTTTCGGTTCAGATCATTCAGTTTATCCGGATTTAAGTGCATGGTTTAGAATTGATGTTTCCTTCTTTTAAATGTAAAGGTACCTTAGGTGGACAACAGAAGAAGAAAGTAAGAACTTATAATCGTAGAAGAAAATTTCCCAGATTTTATAACCATATAATAAAGGAGATGATCTGATCATAGGGTTCAATTTAATCGATTAGATCTCATCTCAGAATCAGTGGCGACAAAAACAAAAACAAAAACAAAAATTGAGAATCAGAAGACGTCTTCTTCTTCCTTCAAAACATTTTTTTTTTTTTTCAAATTTGTAGAGAGAGCTCACAATGAAATCAACTCACCATCACAGAGCTCCATTAATCTCTGCATCGTCCTCTTCTTCATCTTCTTCCCCAAGCCACTCTTTCGACTCTAGGCTCCTCCTTCTCCTTACTTTACTTCCAGTTTCCCTCGCTTGTCTCGCCTTTATCCTCCAATGGCGAGGCGGTGGTCTCGCCGATCCCGCCTCTGCTTCTGTTCGTTCCTCTACGTCGGTTCCTGGCGGCTCCGATCTCAACCATGAGGTGTTTCCCGGCATGGAGACTGTTTCATCTGTCTCCCCAAAATCTCACCAAGCGTCCTCCGACTGCTCAAATCTAGCTCGTAGCTCTTCTCCTTCCTTTCCTTACTATGGTGATTGGAAGTTCGGTGTTGATACTAGTTTAAAACCTAAGGTAACCTTAAATTCCCCTGATTTGACTACTTTTTTGATCGATCTGGACTTTCAAATTCCATTCTTCTCTTAATTCTTTTCTCCAATCAGCAATCTGGATCATAGAGATTTGAGAAATCCGAAAGTTATTTTTATTTTATCAGATCTGTCTTTGTAAATGCCTTACCTTTCGTGCTCATATATATGATTCTGACATTGATATTGTTACAGATATGTATAACAACTAGTACATCAGCCGGATTGGATCAGATTCTACCATGGATGTTCTACCATAAGGTTCTAGGCGTCTCTACATTCTTCCTTTTCGTTGAAGGGAAAGCTGCTACTCCCACTATTTCAAAAGTGCTTGAGTCTATTCCTGTGAGTCCGGTTCCATTTCTTAGTTTTAGTTGTATACCTCTAGCTCTTTAGTCCTTTAGGTATGAATTGTATTTGAGGCAAACAATTTTCGATAAATGTAGTCCAATGTCTCTTTCAGGGGGTTAAAGTAATATACAGGACGAAAGAGCTTGAGGAGAAGCAAGCAAAGAGGTTAGTAAGCTATGCCATTGCATATTTGCTGCGTATCTTTAGCTTTGGAAGGCACTAAGTACATGTTTTGTCTTTGTAATGTTCTGGGAATTGTAGCATTGTTGTATTTTCTACTACTGATCATTTTACTGTCTTTCTTTCTTTTTCTTTTTGCTACATCAGCCGAATTTGGAATGAGACGTGGCTATCGTCTTTCTTTTATAAGCCCTGCAATTATGAGTATTTGTCAAACAATCTCTCAACATGGAAATGGCTATTGTCATGGCTAGGGTAAGCATTTTTATTGATCTCATTTGGTTGATTTTTGTTCATGTCTTGTGTTATTTTCATTTTTTTGTTCTTACTAAATATCAGGATGCGGGCATGGATTGGATACTTCATCTTGACACAGATGAGCTAATATACCCAGCTGGTGCTCGTGAGTATTCATTGAGACGCTTGCTGCTTGATGTTCCTCCAAATGTGGATATGGTTATATTTCCTAATTATGTGAGTGACATCTGATTCACATTTCTTGCACCGCTTATTTTCAGCTAGATTTGTGAGTGTAGAGTTCCTTATATGATCTGGGCTTGGCTATGAATAATTGTTTTGGATTTTTTTCTTTAGGAAAGCAGCGTAGAACGAGATGATGTCAAGGATCCTTTTACAGAGGTATAACTCAGTTTGTCTCTCTTTTTTGCTGAGACAGTAGACTAAATCGAAGAGCTGTAGTGTCAACAAGTTTTTTTTTTTTGCTATGGTAGTATGACTTCTGAGATATGTTTAATGCAAGCAGGTGTCAATGTTTAAGAAGAATTACGATCATCTTCCAAAAGATACATATTTTGGGATGTACAAAGAAGCAACACGAAATAATCCAAATTACTTCTTAACGTATGGTAACGGTAAATCAGTTGCTCGGATTCAAGATCACCTCCGTCCAAATGGAGCACACAGATGGCATAATTACATGAAAACTCCCAAGTATGTATACCATGTATTCACACATAAGTAAAAGTTCTATTGGTTGAGTAACATGATGAGACTTTCTTGTCTACCAGCTTAAGGAAGTTAGTAGTGGAGTGTAGTTACGGCTAACAGCTTAGTTAATTATTCTGTTTGTGAAGCCAAATGTTTTTCTGCAAGTATTAACCGGGTAATTCTTGCTAGTGAGATCAAATTGGAGGAGGCTGCTGTTCTACACTACACATATGCCAAATTTTCTGACTTAACATCCAGGCGTGATCGATGTGGCTGCAAGCCTACAAAGGAAGACGTGAAAAGATGCTTTATGTTGGATTTTGATAGATCTGTGAGCATCTTTTCTTTGAATCTCTGAAATTCCTTAAAAGTTATTTCTTAAAATCGCTGATATTCCACTTCCTCTTACTATTTATGACGCTGTCTGGATGATGAACATTGTAGGCATTTATAATTGCGTCAACAGCAACTGAGGAAGAAATGTTAAGCTGGTAAGAATAGCTGCAGAATTTCATTATTTCTTGGGTTTCATTCTTTTCTTGGGTATTTGAGCGATTGAGAACTTTTGACACTCTTTGAACAAAGTTAAAAAAAAGTTATGGTCCTATATTGTTTACAAGAAACCTGGTTTTGAAAAAGTAATGTATCCTGTTTAGGTACCGTGAACACGTTGTGTGGGGAGACAAAGAGGTGAAGACGAAACTCCTTAGGAAGGGTATCCTGACTCGCATTTATTCACCAATGGTGAGCATATATACTCAGTAATTCATTATACAAAGTTCCAAACACAAGTTTTGAAATGTCGAGTTCGGTGGAAAGTCAATTGTAAAAGTTATTTACTTTGGTGGTAAAATGCAGGTTGTGATACAAGCATTGAAGGAATCTGGTGTCTTCAGCTCAGTTGTCTCATCGGCTTCTACAAATCTTTCAAAGAAACAGTTCTTAGCAACAATTCACAAAAGCAACTCATCCAGATCTACTGCATCTGGGTCCCTTCCATCAAAGGAAAACAAGTCTGAGGGCATCTCTGCAAGGCACCTTCTTGTGGCTGAATCAGCTTATTCAGCTGTCCCTCCTTTATCGCCACCTGGGATGGAACACGCGAGATATGTCACAGAGGAATAGTTTTAGCACTGGTTTGCTCCTTCTTAGTGATATCGATACTGGATGCAATGTGAGTGTTGTGTAACTTTAGGAAGGCAAGTGAAGGGGGAGAAAGAAGAATTAAGAAAGCGGGTTTGTGTGATTCTTGCCGAGAGTGAGAGAGTCATAGTTTCTCTTATCTCAATTTTTTCTCCTGCAACTTATGATAGATGATGAGTTTGCAGCATTTTCTTTTGCCATTGTTACTTCTATGTAAGTTTATTATTATGTACAGAACTTCAAAGCGCAGGCTAGGACTCATCACTTTTTACTACTTACATCACCTTATACAACACTAGTGTCATGGCCTCACGGGCTAGAGTAGTAATACGAATTGTTGGTCTAAATTTGAGATGACTGAATATGAAGCATTATATTTACTTGAAAGAAGTTGACAGCATAAAAGAAAAAACATGTAATCTTTTTGTCCTATCAAAATTTCTTAATAATAATTTCTGATGGATGTAAACATGAATCTTCAATGGGATTCCAAAAACGGGTATGAAGAAAGAGTCAATGGTCCAATAAAACGAAGATTTGGCACCAAAAAGCGGAGACTCCTCAAGTTTATATATAAAAGCAGAGTAAGGTGGAGGTTTTAATGTGATGATTGTTGTCTGAAAGATAGAAAGATGAATGATGCGGATGTGTCAAAGCAGATACAGCAGATGGTCCGGTTCATCCGGCAAGAAGCAGAAGAGAAAGCAAACGAGATCTCCATCTCTGCCGAGGAGGAATTCAACATTGAGAGACTTCAGCTTCTCGAGTCTGCCAAGCGTAAGCTCCGTCAAGACTATGACCGCAAGCTCAAGCAGGTCGATATCCGCAAGCGAATGTCAGCCTTTTTCTCCCCTTCATCTACCTCCTTCTCCTCCTTTAGCTAGGCCCTTTAATTCATTACATGTTTTTTTCTCTTCAGCGACTACTCCACACAGCTGAATGCTAGTAGGATCAAGTACCTTCAAGCACAAGACGACGTTGTCACCTCTATGAAAGACTCCGCCGCTAAGGATCTTCTCCGAGTCTCCAACGACAAGAACGGTTACAAGAAACTTCTCAAGGGTCTCATCGTCGAGGTTTATATCTGTCATTTCTTAATCCCCCCATATCCACACGTCCTTAACCATTATATAACATTACTGCTTGAGTTGTGTTTACCTATAGAGTTTGCTGCGCCTGAAAGAGCCATCGGTGCTGCTGAGATGCAGAGAGATGGACAAAAAGGTTGTTGAATCGGCCATCGAGGATGCTAAAAAACAGTACAGTGACAAAGCCAAAGTCGCGTCTCCTAAGATCACCATCGATGAAAAGGTTTTCCTCCCTCCACCTCCTAATCCTAAGCTCCCTGATTCCCACGACCTTCACTGGTAAACTTCTTCTTTAATCTCTCTCTCGTTTCTTCCACGAATATAAATATATGAACAATGGTGGTGTGTGTATGGTGAAGCTCGGGCGGGGTGGTTTTGGCCTCTCAAGATGGCAAGATTGTCTGCGAGAACACTTTGGATGCACGCCTCGACCTCGCCTTTAGACAGAAGCTCCCCCAGGTTTGTGTCTTTTTGCTTAGGGATCTTCTTCTTTCCCAATCTCTCCCATTAATTCTTCTTCTCATCTCTGCAGATCCGAAAGACCCTTGTTGGAGGTCCTGAAACCTCCAGAGCATGATCCCACTACCCTAAGTTTACTTAAACTTTTTGCTTAGGCCTCAATAAATGACAGATTTTGGCCTTGTGGCAGTCTCAAGGATCCACTTTTTAGCAGGAGATCAACTGTTTTTAGTCTATCTCATCCAATTCATCTTCAAAATGTTAAGAGAGAATAACTGCTGAAATTTTATATTAAAAAATATGCATGTTCCAAGCTGCCTTCTTAAGTTAATTTCCTCTAGAAATACTTTTGAGAAATCGCAATCCAATACTCTGCAAGATTTTTCACGAGATATACACTACGCAATCAAATAACCACCCCATTTTGTTGAGAATAAATAATTGTATTTACATGTTCCAAGCTCCCTAAAACATAGACTCTGTTTGCTTCCTACTGGTTTTGTTCTCAAACCTCGACCTGGATTTGCGGTTAGCTTTTCGCCGCTTCTCTTCTGTAGGTCCTCCACCAAATATCGAAATCCTCCCAATCCCTTTGGAAAGCGAGGTCAGCAATGTTCCACCATGACCTGACTTCTCTATCATCCCCTGTTTCATCAATATCTGCTCCTTCTCTAACTCGCTCAGCCTCACTCTCACCCTCGAGATCTCTAGCTTCAGCTCTCTGTTTTCCCTTCTCAGCGATGCGTAAGTGTCTCTTGGAGACACAGCTCCGCTCGGATTCCCGCTACTAAGTTTCTGAGATGATAGCAATAGCCCTTCCCCTGACTCTCCGGACATAACATCCTTCATACGCAACTGTTCCGAGTAGAGGACTTGAACAACCATCTGCAACGGCAGTCGATCGTTCTGAGCCGCGTGGTTGCATGCTTCCTGTGAAAGTTTCCGAGTGTCTATGAATTTGCAGAGACTCTTGCATTCCTGTTCGTTCAGCGACGGATGCCCCTAATTATCATCACAAAAACATTCCCACTAGATCAATACAAGATGTTGCAAAAACAGAGAGATAGAAAATAAAACCTTACCTTTAGAAACATATCAATGGCTCTGTATAGCCCATCATCCATGATACGTGCGTAATCGGGCAATATCTCTATCAAAGCCGTGAACTTGGACAGACTCAGACACGGGTCTGGTGCGATCTCTGCCAAGTAAGCATCCATGATCCGACCCACTTTAAGTAACGAGCTGTGGCACGTAGAATCAATAAGATTTTCGGTCTCGTTCTCGTAACAGCATTCATTTTCTTCATATTCTTCTTCTTCCTCTATTTTCTTCAGAAAGCAGATGAGTATCCTATGGACAGTGTCCACATCGTACATGGAATCTCCCTCTCGGACAACAGGTATAAGTAGATCATCGAGCGAGACTGTTTCCAGCTGCTGAGCGATTCTTCGCTCAAGCTCGAGCCTGCAAGAGTTGGCTACGTCTATGGTAATAGCAACCCTCAACATTCCAAAGAGGAAACTCAGAGGGACTTTGTCACTCGGGAAAAGGCTAACAATGGCTTCAACAACGTTTCTCTGCTCGTTTTCAATTGTACATGAGTCGAGCTTGGTCCGCTCCTGGCAGTTTCTAATGCCCTTTAACGATTCTTGAGCGTAATGCATCAGAGAAGTGATGATACTCTCTGACCGCAACCCTGTTCTCGCCATCGCAGAGACAACTCGAGCGTAATAGTCAATCCTCAAAGCAGAGAGGTCTTGGATCCACCACTCTTGACTATCTCCTTGCGTGAGTTCCGCTGACTCGCAGCCTCGGTTTAGCCGTGATAGCCCCAGCACTAACTGTTCTCTGCAAGCATTCACAGCAATGGCCTCAACACATCTTTCAGGAATGTGGGCAGTTTCAGCAATGTCTTGAAGGTAAAGCGTCTCGCAGGAACAGAGGACTTCTACAGACTTCTCAAGACTACGAAATGCGACCTGCTCGAGATAAGTCTCGGCCCGTGAGATCAGATTCTCTTCTTTAAAGTCCTCTGTCATCTCGAGATAACCAGCTGCGCAGCGGAGAGCAACCACATTGGAGATGGTGATCTCAAAGTTAATGCCGTAGCAGAACTTCATGGCGAGTTCAAACGTCGTAGATCCACCTGGGAAGTCTCGGAGCTCTGTATGCGAGAGATTTGAAGATGATTCCTTCATCTCTGCCACCATTTTCCTAATCTTCCCACACCGAGCCACCAGTGGAAACTGCAATATACTTTCAAGACAGTAAATTGAATTTCATCGAACACTTCATGTGTGTGTAAAAACCAGATCACTAACCTTGTGGAGTAAAAAAGACTCTCCATCGACAACGATTGTGATGTCTCCCGCAACGTCGGAGAATATGCTGCAATTTCATATGGTAAAAACGAAACCTTTATGTATCAGACAAGTAATAATCTCTGTAAGATTGCATAAAAGGAACAAACTTTGACACGGATAGATTAGAAAGAAAGAGAGAGAACAGACCGGGTGGCAAAGGAGCTGGAGAAGATGGAAGGAGCAGGAGTAGATTTAGGTCTGTCTGATATAACCATTGTAACCCTGACGAGGAAGAAGACTCGGAATCTGAGGAGGAACCTTTCAGAAACATATAGGCTTTGAACACTTTCCTATTCTTGAAATCGGATATTTTTTAAAACCCCAATAATCTTTATATTGCACTTTCAATTTCGTAATCTTGACTCCAGAAAACAAAAAAGGAAAGAGTGATGCTTTTATTATGGTGATATATGATTCAGAGCACGTGAGAAAAAGCCGAGAGGGGATTATGTGGCACGGAGCTCCATAAAGACTCAATTATAGTTTCTTGGGGACACACACACACACTTTCACTTTACTAATTGAGGTCTCCACTACAACCTCCACTCCACTCCACTCCAATTTTCTATTTAATCTCTTTACACTAACCACCTATGATTTATTATGAACCCTACTTTGTCACCACTACTTTTGCTCCATTTTGTTTCACAACAGCTATGACATGGTTGTTTCAGATGTGAAATCCTTGTCGGAGCGAAATCCATCCAATAGCAGCAAACAAATGGCAAAAAGACACACTCAATGGAATATCTTTATATTCTTAATCACAATCACTCTATTTTTATTTTATTTTAAAGCTTAGAGAAACACCTTTTCTCAACTCAAATCTCTGTTTGGTGTGTTCTTATTGGTGCTTCTCTTGCCTGTGATCGAAATGGACATTTAGAAGAAGAGATTGCTGCCTTGCTCTAGTAGCTTTTTTTCTTTACCTTTCGGTTGTTCCATGTTCATTCATGAAGACCGAGCTGATGCAATTGCTTACTCTTTCCTAATGATATTGATACTGGAAGCAATGCGAGTGAAGAGTGAAGTATGTGGGTTTCTGTGATTCTTCTTCTCCGTAATCTTTAACTTAATGAATGAGAACAAATATTTCTCTTATCTCATGACTGATGAGTTTGCAGCATTTTCTTTCGCCATTGTTACCTCTATTTAAGTTCATCAATACGAATGTACACAAACAACTTCAAGGCGCCAAAGATTAGACTCGCCATTTTTACTACTATCAAATACCCTTAACCAGAATAGGCCAATCTATATAGACTACTAATTTTACACAAAATCGGATAAGTTGCAGATCAATTTCAAATTTTCAAGTATAAAATAGCATGATAATCAATAACGAACAAGGAAAATAAAACTCATAAATCCAAAATTCTTTTAAATCGAAGAGTCTAACAACTCTCTCAAACATGAATTATTCCAAAGGCAAAAAAAAGTAGGCGTCAGAAGGACATAAAATTTGGTTTAGGGCATCTGCCTCCCTAAGAGTCTTAAGCAAAAAAAATTTCATCAACATCTCAGTTTATTGCGATCATAAAACCGCAATTAAAATCGGAAAAGAAGGAAGAAGTTGGAAACAATGCTTAGGAACCGCCTGATCCGTACTTCTTACCGAACACAAGCAGCTGCAACTTGTCGTAACCAGAAAGCACACCAGCACCTGCAACAGCACGCAGGATGTTGGCACCAGCTCCCTTGAAGAGTGACTTGGCTCCTTCATTTTTGAGGATCTGAGCGAATGCATCCATCGAACTCTTGTACTTGACAGCTTCACCTGACGTCATCATCATTCTTCTGCGGACTGTGTCAATCGGGTAAGACGCAAGACCAGCACCGTTGGTAATGACCCATCCAAGAGCAAAACTAGCGAAGAAACTGTCCTGAAATGACCCAAGAGACAAACAACAACATGTCAAAACCAACAAGTGATGAGTAAGAGAACACACAGATCATTGATAAAGAGACAACAAAACAAACCTGTAAATCTCCGGTGAGGAGAACAGGCTTCACAGAGTCATAGAGTCCAAAGTAAAGACCACGGTAAACAATGATACCAACACAAGAGATGTTGAAACCACGGTAAAGACCAGCAATACCATCAGACTTGAGTGTCTTTCTGTAGACATCGACAAGACCATCAAACTGTCTGCCACCACCTCCTTTCTTTGCAGCCTTGGCATCATTAGCTAAACGGGTACGAGCAAAGTCAAGGGAATACACAAACATAAGGGAAGAGGCACCAGCTGCTCCTCCAGATGCCAAGTTACCAGCAAACCACTTCCAGTAACCATCTCTGTCTTTCTTAAAGTTGAAAAGCCTTTTGAAGTAATCTTTGAATGCAAAGTTCAAGGCCTAGCAAGGAGAAAAATATGAGATCAGAACAAAATTATTTAGTTTGAATAATCAATAAAACATTGAGTGCAGCTCAACCAACCTGAGTTGGGAAGTAACGGATGACATTGGCAGTGTTTCCTCTCCACAGAGAACCAAACCCTTCATCCTTTATGGTCCTGCCAAAACATTCACCAATACCCTTGTAGGGTTCAGAAAGCCTACCAGCCTTGATCATCTCATCTTGGTTCTGAATCAATAGCTTAACACGCTCAATAGGAGCAGCAGCAGTCTTTGAGACGGCAGCAGAAACACCACCCATCAGAAAATCAAGAGCAAAGTTAGTGAAGCCTTTCTCTCCTGGAGCTTGGACAAACACAGGAGAAGCAGTGGTTGCCATCATCCGGGATGCGCCGCTAAGAGGGAACTGAAAAGCAGCATTGGAGTAGTTTCCATAGGTTGCTTGCCTTTGGTACATAGAAGGCCTCTGGTAACCCACTGGGATGTCCCTGGAAACACTTGAACGCATGAACTGCCCAGCAGCTTTCTGAGCGATAGTTGGGTGCTGAACCTGATCAACCATTTTGAACTCTGCAGAAATACAAAACCACTGATTAAAAACTAGATGTTGATATCATGCCAAGGCAGATCAATAAGAGCTTTAGCAAACACATATTTAAAATATAACAAACAGATAGCTTTCATATGTATCACAAGTAAATCAACAACAAACCAAGGTCCTATCACAGAAAAGCCTTTCCCAACAAACCAACACAAGGATATAGATGATTTGAATACATTTTAAGAGCAAACACAATTTCCAGGAAAATGGGATCGCAACAGATCCAGTAAATGTTTAAGTAAAAGCAACAGATCCAAACCATAGAGATGATTTGGAGATCAGTAAATCAAAGAAATGCACAAAACGAAGCAGATCTACAAAACCGAATCTAGAAAGATTCAACTAGGAGCTGTAAACAATCCGATCGGAATAAACGCAAATCATTTCTCAGTAGAACAAACCAGATCTATAACACGAAACATCTCATTCACCTTACAGATCTAAGAAAAAAATAAACAGATCGGAGAAACAATAACTACGATTTGAGAGAACAACGAGATTATAAGGCGTAACAGATCTGAGAGAAACGAGTCATACCTAAGACAATCGATGGATGAGCAAAATATCTGGAGCTAGACTCCGCCTTTTTCTCACGGAGATGAGAGGCGAAGCAAGAGATATGAATTTTTCTCTGTGGTGAAGAGGCGAGAGCTTTGAAATGAGCAATGTTAACCCTTTTATCGCCTCTAGAAATAGGGTCACAGAGTCGCGGTCGTCACTCGCCAGTGGGAACGGGTAATAATCTAGTGCAACAGAAGCATTTAGACCTTGCTGCTGCATATCCGTTGGATCATATTGATTAAAACTTAAGGGTTTACTAACCCTTGATTTTGTTTACTTTTTGAAAGAATAAATATTCTGCGATGAGACGGCTCTGCTGCTAGCCGTTAGATCTTGCCGATTTTATTGCGCTAGGGAATCTGGAAGGTCATTTGGCACCGTTGGTTGAGGCAACCAGTGGAAAGCATCAATAGGTAGCGTGGAGAATTATTTTATTTGCCATACCGTATCAGATCAATTTGAAATTCTTATAGCAGAATTATTAAATTTATGTGTTGAATTTATATTTATTAAAAGTTTAAGTTTCTTTGATTGGCAGATTTTCAAATTTGATATTTTTATTTTCTAAATGTATATCTAATTTGATTACATAAGATATTTTAATTTAAAATATCTATGATATTATCAATTTTCTGTTCGAAAGGTTTTCTACCCAACTTTCTCTAAATTCCTCCCATGTGTCCGAATGTTTAACTTTACGTAAAGAAACGAATAACAACGAAAGGTTTTCTATATGTAATTCGTTTAGTTATTCTGGAAACCTTTTAAATAAAGTAATTTTGGGGCGAAATAGAAAATCAAAAGTAGTCTTTAACGTGAACAACATCGTGCGAGGGCCGGCGAGTAAAAAGTGTGGCTCCCCAAAAGATCACGAGATTATTTAGAGAGCGTGTCAAAACAAGTAACTTAAAGAGAATCAGAGTCTAGAGAGGCTCATGTGGAACTTTTTAAAGAGAACAACAACAACCAGAATCATTACTTGTCGACTACTTCAATCAGACTCGTCTCATAGTCGCTCGGGGCCACAAATCCATGGAGGTTCATCACTGTAGCAGCTACATTAGCAAGCCCAGGTGTCTCGATATCCTGTCTGAACCTAACTCCTGCTGACAAGCCAGGACCTCCTATGGCAATTGGCACCTGCACAAACACACACATCATGTCCAAATTTCACATCAGAAACAACCACTTCTGGCAATAAAACCTTTCGTAGTATTGCTACAACTTACTGGTTTCAGGGTGTGAGAGGTGAGAATCTGAAGGTTCCCTTCCTTATCGAGAGCGGGTTTGCCGGATTTGTCCCTTTTAACCATGTCCTCTGCATTTCCATGATCTGCAGTCACAACATAAATCCCTCCCACCTTTTCTATGGCATCAAGGATTGTCTGCAAATAGGCACCAAAAATTAGTGAGTCACTATTAATAAGAACAGTTCCTTACATTCCCATGTCACAAATTTAATTGAAACCATACCCTCACAGCAAGATCAGCAGCTTCACAGGCAACAACAGTTGCTTCAATATCACCAGTATGACCCACCATGTCTCCATTTGGCAGGTTAACACGCACCTGAAAATTCATTCAAACCAAATTCAGCAGCCGAATGTTTTCATGTCGATATAATATGATAAGAGAATACATCTTACTTGGTCAAACTTGCCACTAAGGATAGCATCCCTTGCTTTCTCGGCAATTTCCAGCGCTTTCATCTTTGGTTGGACATTGAATGATATTCCACTATCACTTGGAATCTCAACGTACTCTTCTAACTTTTCGTTGAAGTATCCAGAGCGGTTGCCATTCCAGAAGAAGGTGACATGCCCAAACTTAACAGTCTCACTGTTTCAGTGAAATAAATTTTAAATGGGTCAAATGCTGATATTTTATTCATGCCATGTAACATAACCTTCAAGTGTACAATCTCACCAAGAAAAAGACAGCTAGGAAATTTCACCAGTTTTACTAAGCAAGAAACCCCAAGCATAAACTAAACCTCTAACGAGCACAGACAGAAGACACGGTTACTTATATCACAACATCATTTCCAATTCCAATTCCAGCAAAGAAATCTATCAGGAAAGTTCTCAAAGGTTTTTGAACTAAGAGTACATAAACTTCTAACTGGCAAAACAGTAATAGAAGACAATACACAAATGGAGAGAGAGAGAAAGATAAACATTTGAGAAATTTTAAAAGTTAACCTGCAAGCAAAAGTACGGATGCCATTGTGTGCCAGATATTCACCGGAAGTTCTGTCAATCAATGGTGGGGAAACAAGATAATGGCTAGGAAGCTTTAGCTCTCCATCATATTGGAGCATTCCTGCATAACGAATCTTTGGGACTCGTACACGATCAAACTTATCAAAATCTTCATATTCGAGGGCCTTAGCATGCATGACCATTCGATCAGCACGGAAATTGAAAGTAATAACTGCGTCACCATCAACAATTGGACCCACAGCCTTTCCGCTATCATCAACAATGACAAACGGAGGCAAATACTGGTCATTGGCACCAGGTTCAGCTCTCAGTGTCTTAACTGCTTCAAGAGCGCTCTTGAATTTGTAAGGAGCTTCTCCAAGAACTTGAGCATCCCACCCTCGTTTCACAACAGTCCAATCATTCTACAAGAAAGGAAAACATAATTCCATTAAAGCAACAGCAGAAATTGAAAGATAAGTCTGATCCATTTCCCAACTAAACAAAGATCTCAGAGGCTTGACATTTTATCTAAGTGAAAGTGAATTCACACCTCATAACGGTCCATTGTAACATACATACGGCCTCCACCAGATGCAACCTGAGCATCAACACCTTTCGAACGTAAGGCAGCGAGATCGCCTTCAAGAGTCTCCACAAATCCAACACTAGAACCATCCAAAACATCACGACCATCAGTAAGAATATGAACTCGGATTCTCTTAGCACCATGCTCTGCGAAACCCTTTAGCAGCAACTGCACAAAACAAAACACAAATTAAAGAAAGTTAACAAACGCAAACATTTGAATAGAAAGCGTAGAGGTGTAAAATGCAGAATTAGTACCTGCACTTGATCAAGGCGGGAGTGAACTCCACCATCGCTTAAAAGACCAATGAGGTGCACAGTGCCTTTCTCGAAAGATTCAGAAATGTATTTGAAACCTTCATCTTCATAGATTTTCCCTGAAGCAAGAGCTTGATCGACGAGCTTAGCACCCTGGGCGTAAATTCGACCGGCTCCGAGAGCATTGTGGCCAACTTCACTGTTCCCCATGTCGTCTTCGCTGGGGAGTCCAACGGCAGTACCGTGGGCCTTGATCAGCCTCCATGTATCGGGCTTTCCCTGTGGAGAATCAAACTGTTGAACTCCATAATCGAAATCATCAAGAAATATGTTTGGGAAAAAATGAAACATACGTTTTTAAGTGAATCCATGGCAGGAGTTGGAGCTTTATGGATGCAATTGTATTGATCGGGATCAGATTCACCCCATCCATCGAGAACAATTAAGCCGATTGTTTTACCCTTGGGAAGCTTAGGATGGTCCTCAAGTTTCCAGTTAACGTTGCCGGAGCTACCCATAGCTGGATTTAGATCTACTCAGCGGTGAGAAATCGAAGGTGAAAGGAATAGATCTGAGAAGTGCGTGAGAGAAAACGGGAAGCTTACCAGCGGAGAATACAGAGAAAGCTCTCAAAGAGTCGTATGGAGATTCGCAGAGACGAAGGGGTGATGTGGTGAGGTATGGTAGGTTGAGTTAACACTGACATAATATGAGGTTTTCAAAAAGAGAAAAGTTGGTGATTGACGTGGTTCGGTTTTAATGGGCTTTGCTTTGGGCTCAAGTTAACATTGTTAAGCCCCCAACAGAATGTGAAAACGACTTACGAATGTTCTGGATCATGAGGTTTGTAAAGTCCCAGTGTGCTGCGGCACGCGGTATGTAAAAATCGTAACCGAATAAGTCAAATGGAAATTGAACCAAATTTTGATTTTTTTTAAAAAATGGTTAGGTTTATCAAGTGGAAAATTTATATTTTATTTATATATTTATTTGCTGACAAATTTTTATGTATATATTTAAAATAAATATAATTCCTCAATATTTATAATAAAGTAGTGAGCTTTAAAATAATTTCTAATGGGCCAAAGACAAAAAGTAAAGTCCATATCTATGGCTTGAAAAGCCTAAAACTAGAAGATAAATGGGCCAGGATAAGGAATGATATAAAAGGTAGATTCATAAGAGTGAGTATATGGAAGAATATATTACAGAGATACACAGAATAGGGTAGACGGACAACTGTTACGGCGAAATTGAATGCCGCATTGTATGAATATGATTGGTGGAAAAGTAAAGTAAAAAAACGTATTTTATGGAATTATTAATTTTAATGGGAAAGAAGAAAAATCAGATGAACAGGCTGTATAAGTTTTGTGAGGACTGACAACACTCTTCTTCTCCTTTCTGTCCTTTTGGCTCTCTCTCTCTCTCCACCGGCGACCATTAATCCTCTCTCCTCCGCTTCCTCCCCATTGCTTCTAACCCTCATTCCTCGATTTATTATTCTTCTCTAAACCAATTCCGGTTTTACCCTTTTCAACTCTTCACACTCAGACGTGACGGCGACTTTTTATTACTGAGTCTCTCAGCTTTGACACGCCCTGGGGATTTTTGCTCCAGAGGCGACCAACAACAACAATGGGGTTTCTCTGTTTCCTCCAGGTGCTTCTGTTTCTCTCTATGTGTTCTTGTCGTCTTCAAAAGCTATCTGCTCAATCTCCAACCAATGCGTCTTCTTCTCTTGATGCTCTTCTTCAAGATTACTCTTTTAGAGCCTTTGTTCGTCCTCGTACAGGCATTCTCTACCAAGGTACAGTTCCTTCCAATTTGAGTGGGATCAAAGTCGCAGCCATGAGACTCAGAAGCGGAAGCTTTAGAAAACGTGGAGTGCCT
>CM051372.1:3337508-3637508 GCA_028015245.1 Cardamine occulta
TCGTTTAATGAGTTTTCAATTCCCAGCGGCGTAATTGTCAAGCCGTATGTAACAAGGCTCGTCCTTGTTTATCAAAACCTAGCCAATTACTCTCATTTGTATTACCCTTTGCCTGGTTACGATTATGTGGCACCTGTCTTGGGTCTTCTCGCTTATGATGCTAAGAATCTCTCCGCCATTAATTTGCCAGAGCTGGATTTAAAGGTATCTAAAGATTCCATCAGAATCGATTTCTCTGATCTGGAACGAATCCCACAAGGTTCTAGTGCTAAGTGTGTTAGATTCGATTCTCAAGGTTTACCGACTATTAGCGACTCGATTCAGCCTGGAAACATATGCGAGACTGAGAATCAAGGACATTTCTCTGTTGTGGTGAAATCTGTGGCTTCTGCTCCGAGTCCAGCTCCTCCGGAGAGTGAGAAAAGGAAGAATAAGAAGAGCTCTGGTTCCAATTCAAGGACTTGGATTATTGCTGGTTCGGTGGTAGGTGGATTGATACTGTTGGGGCTTTTGCTGTTTCTTGTTTTGCGGTGTCGGAATTACAAGAAGCAGGAGAAATTGAGGGAAATGGAGAGAGCTGGAGAGACAGGGGAAGCTCTCAGGATGACTCAGGTCGGAGAAACAAGAGCACCAACTGCTACAACGACTCGTACACAACCGATGCTTGAAACTGAATACGCAGCATAGGAAACTTTTGATGAGTTTGTGTACATCATCATCATCATCATCATCATCATCATCTTTGATCATCTGTTACTGTCTTTTTTTTTCTTCTTCTTCAATTATTTTTCTTTTGGTAAAGTGTTTTTCTGATTATTTTTTCTTTGTGGTTAGCAAGTTGAAACTTCCACATTCATCTTGTTTCTCTACTGGTGATAAGGAAATAAGTAATATTGTTTTCTTTGTGCTCTCAATTCACAAACTTTGGTGGTCTCTCCATGAGAATGAAAAGATTTTGATTGTTTCTGGAGTCCACTCACTTTGTTTCTTCTAACTACTTTTGCTGTAAAGCTTTTATCTTTTTGTAATAATGGCAACATCTTTTGTCTGACAAGCAGACAGTTGAAGAAGATGAATATCATCCATTCTCACTTTTGTTGTTTTGAGCTTAGCATTCTTCAAAAGGTTTTAGTGTGTTCTTGAGTCTTGTTTTAATATTTGTTGTAGCTGTATGCTTCATGCAACTTGTTGAACTTAATCATGTCTTTCATTAGAAGATCACCACCAATGAACGAATAGATTTTGTAACCATGGAAGATTGATTGTATTTGTAGAGTTCCAATTATTTCTTTATAGTATTTCTGTCTTTTCCTTAGAAGCTTGCCCATTTATACTACAGAAGCTGCTTCACATTACAGTGTTTATGTTTACATCCACAATTGTGTTGTCTCCTTTGCTTATCTTCTATTAAAAAAGTCAGCGCGTTCATATGGAATTTGCATTCGACATTTTAGAAAGTACCGTTTTCCATTCCCAGGTATGTAACAATATGCGAGCTACAAATCATTGCTCTGAACATATTTGTAAAAAAGTTTTGAGTTAATGTGAATACATGACTGGATTAGCCTGGCTTGGGCCTTCTAGTGTGGGGTATTGCATTTTTTTCTTAGCAAGAAAAATGCCATGACAACAATGTTAAAGGCTTTAGCTGCTAATTTTAGCATTGCTATATCTTTTCTGACTTCTGCAGACACCAGGAGATTTTTTTGTCCCATCATTCCAAAATCTTAAGGTCTAGGTTTGGAAATGAAGATGAAGTCCACTGTATAAATGCTGTATTAATTGTGTTTTAAGGACATCCAAATAAACTTACCAGTTTTGCCAAAAGGATATTCGTCTCTTTTATTCTTTTTTCTTTGCGTCTCTTTTGTTCTTTTTTCTTAACCTGTTATTTGTTATATGAGAAAGCTAAAAGGATTCCACATGAAAGTCAGGTCTCAACGGTAAAATAAAAACAAGCTTCGTTTTCACTAAAGAGCAAAGAGATTCTTCTTTCCTGTGTTTCCTTGCTCTTATTCAAGTGTGGTTAATCGAATCTTATCGATCAATGGATGGTGTTTCCAAAACTGTAATAATCTTTGACGGTGAACCCTTTTATTATGTATATGAAAGAAAAATATAATTTATCATTATCAAGAGCTTGTTTGTCAATAGATGAAAAGTAAAGGAAAGAAGAACATCTCTGTAGTTTGGCACCAACTGGAGTTGTTTTAAGGAGAGATTAGAAGTGAATCTATGTAGTCGAGTTGGTTGGTAAGATCGATTAAGTGACATTAAATAAAAATTCCTTGGAACAAAGTAATAAAAAATAAAGGTTTCGTCACAGGCGTGGACCATTTTTGAAGAAAAATTAAGAGATGAGCCCACTTGAAAGGGACATAGCGAGGGGACCCCATGTGAATCTGCAAGCAGAGACAGAGGCTTTGACCGTTCTCATTCATCATCCTCCATTATTAGCCAGGGTCACAAAACCATGTGATTCTTCATCACAGAGGCTTCACTGGACTCTCAAGTATCTTCACAATCTCAACACACACTGTGCAATTACATCTTACCGGCAACAAACCGCACACCTGAAGATGGTAATGCTTGTGAAAGTATAACTAGGCATGAGAAGTACTGGGATTAGCCATCTTTCCACATATTTATTCATTCACTCCCAGAGTAAGAGAATAGTTCAGTGTATCATGCAATTTAATAGCATATATCACAAATAGAGAAATGTTATAAACCATATGGTCTGAATTCTGAAAGCAGGAAAAAGGGTTTTTAAAGCTTCAAAGCTTTAGTATGTCCAAGGAAAATCAAATGGCATAAAAGTACTAGATCTGACAGCTTCTTCTTCTTCTTCTGGATGCACTTTATTTGTCGCCACAAGTGCTCACATTAATCCCCTACATCACATCAGCATGTTACTCTCAGAATTAACATCAAAAGCCAGAGGAAGAAACAAAAAACAGCGGGAGGATTTCCTAAGCAGAGAAGAAAGAACATTACTGCCCTAAAGTTTCACATGGCAAAGAAATAAAACAGCTCCAAAAAATGATCAATAAACCAGTCATACCAAAGATATCAGTCACTCCTAGGCAAATGCAAGAACTAGAAGTTTCAAATGGCAAAAAAGCTAAGCAGAAGTGCCTGGGATCATCTATCGAGTACCTAAAACTCACGATTTTATTAATTTCCTTCGAAGGACTTTTCCCCACAGAATAGCAACCAAACCAGATCCCCTAAAGGTTAAAACTCACAGAGAACCAAGCAGTGACGCATCAGCTTGTTGCTTAAAACAAATGTTACATTTTAAAGAAAAAAAAAAAGACACAGGGCTTGTTAATGATCACACGTTTAAACCTTTACTGGCGCACTAATTAGCTTGTGAAACAACAAAATTGGTGTACTGATTAATACGTGAAATTCGACTCAGTGGAAGAATGAAAGTTTTATTTGGCTTTTCCTAAGGAAACAACAAGCAATATCATCGCGATTCCAAGAGGACTAAACTACAAAAGAGCTCAGAGAAAGCAGATCGAATAATCTAAGGAGAGAAGGAACACAAACCTGAGAGCCTCAAAAGAAAGAAATCGAATCATGAGGAAGGAACTGTGGCTTTCTCAACAACTTTCTTGTCGCGTCTTTCCATAGCAACATCCCATTCATCGTGGCCGATGTGCTTCGGCTGTTCAATCCCAAATTCAAATCATCAAACTCAAACGTTCAATAAAGTACAAAAATTTGTATAATTGGGAACCCGTAGATCAAATCGAGTAAACCCTAGGAGAGAGAGAAAAGGGGGAAAGAATCATACACGGCCATGATAAGCTTTGTGGATGTAGTATTGAGAATTGCCCATTATACAGAGCATCCCGCCGATGATTCCGAGAGGCAGCATCGCTTCCAACCATACCAACGACATCTTCGTCTTCCTCCTTCTTCTTCTTCTTTTCGATTCTGCTTCTATATCTCTCTCTCTCTCTGTTAAGATCCAAGTTAAATGATTGAGAGACTACTGACTCAATTGGAAACAAATTGGGCTTTTTGGGCTAGTTGGTTTAATGAAACGTAAATCTCGAAGCCCAATACATCCAAATGAAACGTTTTGGGCTTTTTAATTAGTCTCAATGGAGGAGACATGTAAATCCTTCTGCCTTAACGGCTGTTTGTGCTCGCGGCAATTTTTTGCTTATCTAATCAAAGGTAAATCATGTCAATTTCGCAAAATCTAGCTTCTTCCGGTTCCGGTAAGAGTTGGTTTGCTTCAACTACTTCCTTTTTTTCCCAACACTTCTACTACTTTTCACGTAATTTCTTGGACCAAAATCTATGTTGCATTAGACCGAAAACGGGTACGAAAGCAAAACGTATAAAAACATAAAAATAATTTTTTTTAATTAGAAAACATATACTTGTTAAAACCATGAATATATATAGTGAAACACCAACAATAATATTTTAAAAATATTTGAAACAAAAAAATCCAATACATAATTATTATTTAGATTTTTTTAGTTATCTAGTTTTCTTCTTAGAGTTCTAAATTTCTAATTTTTTAGGTTATGTTTAGTTATTAGAGATATTTTTCAAATTACTTATATTTTTTTAAGTCAATGAAAATATTATATACATATTTATTTATTAAGTTCTCAAATAAAAAAGTAGTAAGTTTCCGTTACAGTATTTTTTTTCTTTTTATAATGATTTTAGTTTCCATTACGTTTTATTTTTTCAATAAAAAATTTCCGTTACGTTTCCGCCACGTTTCTTCGGATTCTTAAAAGTTTTCGATTCTATAAATAAAATTCAAAAACTTGGATGAAATTACCATGCAACCTAAACAAAAATTAAAAGGATGATTGATTTGAGAATAAGGTTAAGATAAAAAGATTTATTACAAATTCGGACAATTCTTGGGTAAGTTTTTTCTCTTTGTCTTGGTCTTTTAGGTTTTCATTTTTTTTCCCTGTTGTCTTATTTATTAACTTATTTATTTACACACAAATAAAACCCTCCTCTACTCGAATGCTGCTGTGACGACTCTGTTTGCTTCTTCCCTTTCTTCCTCGGCAATAACAACATCACCCTTCTTCTCCTCACTCCCTATCCAGCAAAACCTCTTCTTCTTCTTCTTCTCCTTCTTATTTTCTTTTTTTAATTTCTGATAGCTGCGAAACACAAACCACCAACCATGTCTGGTCTGTATAATTACAGCTTCTCACCTTCTAGAGCCGCTTCTCCCCAGATTAGAACCACTTCCGATGTTGACAGGTGTTTCTCTTTTGACTTCTCCTCCCTCTCTTATATCTCTTCTTTGGTGAAATCTCTTATCTCTTTGTTTATTCTCGTCTTCTGCAGTCAATACTTATCTCAGCTGTTAGCAGAGCATCAAAAGCTTGGACCTTTCATGCAAGTCTTACCCATTTGTAGCCGACTCTTAAATCAAGGTCTTCCTTCCTTCTTAGATCTGGAATTTCTTGTTCCTGTTTACTTATCTCGATTATGCAGCATTTCTCTCTGTGATGACTTTTCCTAATAATCGTACTCTCAATCACATAATTGGATCTTTGCTCATATTTAACCTCACAGTACTTTATCAGCTCTCGAGTTCAAGTTTAATTATCTCAGTTAAAAATGATGTCTTCTCGGTGATCAGTTAATGAAGATATGCATTATTGGGGGTTTTTGTGGCTTTGCTTTGATTGCCAATGTTGTTTTGGTCGTCCAGCTTTGTTAACTAGATTCAAATGTAACAAAGAATTTAAAGATCAATAAATTTAAGAATCATGACTAAATATGTATTTTAGAGAAAATCAAGCTGACTGCTGCATATGTTGATTGGTATGATCTCTGTTAATTTTGTAAATCCTGAAGTAGATCTTCTTCCTTGTACCGCCATTGGTTCTTACTCGTTGTTGATTGGTATCATGGCATTATCTTCTATTTCTTTCTTTTTATTGTGCAGAAATTTTCCGGGTCACCGGAATGACGCCCAACCAAGGATTTACCGATATTGATAGGTTGCGGCATCGAAGTCCTAGTCCAATGGCTTCACCAAATCTTATGTCTAATGTTCCCGGTGCTGGATTAGGTGGTTGGAATGGTCTTCCACTTCCACCAGAGGTAGCTCAATGTTCTTCTTAATTTTCTTACAAAGTGTGTTTTTTCAGAGCTTTTCTTTATATGTTTGTTGAAGAAGCGTCCTTTTCATCCCCAATTATCTAAATAGAACATAGAAAGTTTTTTAACAGAGGATTGTGGTTAAGACCCACTTACACATGAAATATGTAGGGATGGCTCATGTATTCTTTTGTTGGGGGATCCTAATATTCCTACTGCAAGGAATATAAGGTACGAGTTTAGCTCTCCATCTCCTTGTTTGAATATGTGATGCCATCTATAGCCTATAATAGATCATTGCACATTCAAGAATTAAGAAGTTTGGTCTTTGTAAGACGGATAAGTAATGGTTAGTCTTGACTGTCTAAGTAATTTATCTTAGAATATCCTCTTGTACCGGGTTTCAATTCCAGCAACTCACTTGTTTCAGAACTCTTATAAAAATGTAATCTTTTTATTGCTTGTAGAGAATAGGTGGTCCTCATGGAATGGCAATGGAGTGGCAAGGTGCACCTGCTAGCCCAAGTTCATACACAGTGAAGCGTATCTTGCGTTTAGATCTTCCAGTTGATACCTATCCGAATGTAAGTTTCGCCGGGTTTGTTTTCTTTGAAACAATGAAATTCAGGTGAATAACCATTCTTCTGCTTTTTGTTGTTAGTTCAATTTTGTTGGAAGGCTTCTTGGTCCTAGAGGGAACTCGTTGAAGCGTGTGGAAGCAACTACGGGTTGCCGTGTGTTTATTAGAGGGAAAGGTTCAATTAAGGATCCTGAAAAAGTAAGGGATGCCTAACATTTTAATTTGTTTCCCAACCATCTTTTCCAAATAAATTTCATATTTTGCTTTGATATGTTTGTCACTAGGAAGAGAAACTGAAAGGGAAGCCTGGCTATGAGCATCTCAATGAGCAGCTGCATATCCTCATTGAGGCTGATCTTCCTGTTGATCTTGTGGATATAAAACTGCGACAGGCCCAAGAAATTATCGAGGAGCTGGTCAAGCCTGTGGTGTGTGCTTTTAACATACTTGTTCTCATTTATTTTTGAAAAAGTCACATTGCTTTGAAGTTTGGCAACAAGTTCATCAATGTTTTTTTTTTTTTTTTTTTTTGCAGGATGAGTCACAGGATTACATAAAGAGGCAGCAGTTGCGAGAGCTGGCGTTGCTGAATTCAAACTTGAGAGAAAACAGTCCAGGGCCGAGTGGTAGTGTCTCTCCTTTCAATTCAAATGCAATGAAACGCCCAAAAACAGGGCGCTAAGAGAGCATGAGGATACTGATAAAAGTATTTGTATATGTGTGTAACTGGGCTAGTGGTGTTGGTTGCGTCTGGTCTTGGTTCTTCTGCTTACCCTCTGATCCACAGTGATGCTTAAACACAAAGCACCAAGAGAAGCCCAACAGTTTCTCTTGTTTGTTTTCCTCCTAAACCGAGGGGTTGATGCATTGTAACCATTAAGATATAGATTATTTGGATTTATTCATGTGTTGAAGTAGTTGTATTCTTGATTTTTGGAATGGATATCTAATTACGTGTAGATGGGGATAGATACTCACCTAAGGAGTTTTGATTTTGCTTCCTATCTTATTGACCTTTGTAGTTTCAGGAGGAAGAATTAATGTAATCTCCTATATTTAGGCGCTGATCCTGAGTGTCTGGTGGTTAAAATTCCGTCATTTAGTCATCGTGTTGCAAATCATATTAGGTATGTTCTCCTTCCTAAAGACCATGATTCATGTAACTCTAATCCGCCGTTTCTTTAATTTTTTCAAGATTTTCATCATTGTTTTAGCAAAATATTATACATCTATCAACTAAATATCAATTCTCAAAACCTGAATCAGAGAGAACCAAAAAAAAAAAAGTTAACTCTTGAGTTTTTGTATAAAGATGGCACAATTTTAGAACATATGCTACGTTTTATCATTTTTTTCTTACTATTTATTCACTATTATGACAATTTTTTAACTATTTCGTCATTTTTACCGATATGTATTTTTACCAAAAAGATATTTGTACGATTTTTGGTTGTCAATCGGGCCATGGTGGTTGGTGAAGTAGTTGACTGCAGTGACACGTGGGGCTCAGATACAGCTTTAGATTCGCAGGTGGGAAATGGGCCCGATTGATTTAATAGTTGTTTTTTTTTTAAATAGTTGTTTTGTTAGTAAACAAAAGGGTTTAAAAGTTTTTAAAGTTAGGACGAGATTCCAATTTTCACTAGCAGTCTGCCGTGATTCCGTCTAAGATCTCAGATCTTTCCATTTCAAATCTCAAATCTCAGATCTCAGTTTAACTTGCCGTTCATCACATATCTTCCGTCCACTCATTGATAGTGAGTTATTGAGAAGATGGCGGCTATGGCGAAGCTTCATTTATCGGCGAAATCGGATCAGAGCAATGTGCGATTACCGAGACTGATCAACCTCTCGCGCGATCCAACGACTAGAGTCTCGTTTCCACGAAATGGATCTGTTTTTTCACTCTACACTAACTTCTCTTCTCCAAATCTCGCGACTTCATGCGGTGGTGGAAACTTGGGTAATCCAGGTTCAGGCGGTGGAAGTAGAGGAGGAGGAGGAGGTGGTTATGGAGGTTCAGGCGGTGAAGAAGAAGAAAAAGGATCGTCTTCATGGGGACCAATAGGGATATCCATCCAAGGATGGAGATCGCGAGTTGCAGCTGATCCTCAATTCCCTTTCAAGGTACTAATGGAAGAGCTTGTTGGAGTTAGCGCCAATGTACTTGGTGACATGGCGTCACGTCCAAATTTCGGATTGAACGAGCTCGATTTCGTCTTCTCCACACTCGTTGTAGGTTCGATTCTCAATTTCACACTCATGTACCTTTTAGCTCCCACTGCAGTATCTCCTGGCTCCTCCAACTTCTTGCCTGGAATCTTTAGAAGTTGTCCCTCGAGCCACATGTTTGAACAAGGTAACTTCACCGTTGTGAACCGTTTTGGTACTCTTGTATACAAAGGAATGGTTTTTGCCGCCGTGGGATTAGCTGCTGGTCTTGTTGGTACTGCCATCTCTAACGGGTTGATCATTCTGAGGAAGAAGATGGACCCGAGCTTCGAAACGCCAAACAAACCGCCGCCAACGCTGCTGAATTCCTTAACTTGGGCAGCGCATATGGGAGTGAGCGCCAATGTGAGGTACCAAACGTTGAATGGGGCTGAGTTCTTGCTGGAAAAGTCGTTGCCGCCATTGGTGTTTAAGACAGGTGTGATAGTTTTGAGGGTTGTGAACAATGTTTTGGGAGGTATGTCGTTTGTTGTATTGGCGAGGATGACTGGTTCACAATCGGTGGTGGAGGAGATGTCAGAGAAGGAGAAGGATGATTGAAGACTCTTATAGAGTTTTTTTGTTGCTCTGTTGTTTCTGTTGTTCATATGTAGAAGGCACAAGATGCATCTTCTTACCTTTTACACGTTCTTACAAAAGCAACAGACTTTGGTCTGGTTTGTGTTGGATTATATATGACAAATCCCTTCTTAGGTCCATCCTAATACTTTTATGTCATTGGTAGGGCCAAGTTTGTTGTTCTGTATCAACATTACCAAGAAAATTCAATAACAAAATATGAATCACAAATAAAGATTTAATGATTTACTTATTGGACATGTAACTTCATTTTGACAAAACATCCAATTACTCTAAAGACTTTACGAGTCGAACATAGGAAGAATCAATTGAAACAAAGCGGAAACACACCAACGGTGCGTTGAGCTAATAGTTGAATGCAGAGGTTAGTTCCATGTAGCCTTAGTTCGATTTCTGTTGGGAGAAACGATTTACGCCATGTTTTTGGTATTATCAAAGGTTGGTCCGAAGTCAAAGGAAAATTATGGACCGAATGTCTGAACCCTTCTTAATTAATAAAAAAACAAAAAAACAAAGCGGAAACATACTTAAAAAGGAATGAAAGGTGTACGTAATAAAAACGTCCCATGAGTCAACAAGCCATCAGAAGGGTTCCAATTTGGCGACAAAGTTGTCTTTTTGTAGTTTCATCTTATAAAAAACATTGAAACTACAAATCTTTAGTCCGGAAAAAAACAAGTGAATCTCATAAAAGAAAAATCAACAATAGTGATGGGGTCAGCTCAACATGTTTTGTTGGTAAAGTAGTTGAGTGTAGGTGGCACGTGGCGGCTCTAGAAAGTGGTTTAATTTCGCACGTGGTAAATGGGCCGATTGATTTTGATTGTTGTAAAGAAATTAGGGTTTTAAAGGCCCGTTGATGAGAGACTCCAATTTCACCAAACTGCCGTATTTCCATCCTAAGATTCTTAAGGAAAGCCATTTTTCAATTTTTCGGCACTCACTGCAATACTGTTAAGAAAGATGGCGGCTATTGCGCGGCTTCATTTCTCAGCCAAATCGAATCAGAGCAGTCTTCCATCGCCGAGAGTGATCAACCTCTCGCGTAATCCAAGGATTGTAGTCTCGTTTCCCCGAAATGGATCGGTGTGTTCACTCCACACAAACTTCTCTTCTCCAAATCTGGCGGTTTCATGCGTCAGAGGTGGTGGTGGTGGTGGAAACATCGGTAATCACGGCGATGGAGGAGGAGGAGGAGGCGGTTATGGAGGTTCAGGTGGTGAAGCAGAAGAAGAATCATCTCCATGGGGACCAATAGGGCTATTTATTCAAGGATGGAGATCTCGAGTTGCAGCTGATCCTCAATTCCCATTCAAGGTACTAATGGAGGAAATTGTAGGACTTAGCGCTTGTGTTCTCGGTGATATGGCGTCACGTCCTAATTTCGGATTGAACGAGCTCGATTTCGTCTTCTCCACACTCGTTGTTGGTTCAATTCTGAATTTTACACTCATGTATCTCTTAGCTCCCACTGCAGCAACTCTTGGCTCCTCACAGAGCTTGCCTGGAATCTTTAGAAGCTGTCCACCAAGTCATATGTTTGAACCGGGTAACTTCACCATTATGAACCGTTGTGGGACTCTTGTATACAAGGGAATGGTTTTTGCCACTGTTGGATTAGCTGCAGGTCTTGTGGGTACGGCCATCTCTAATGGGTTGATCATGCTGAGGAAGAAGATGGACCCGAGCTTCGAAACGCCTAACAAACCTCCACCAACTGTGCTTAACTCCTTAACTTGGGCAACGCATATGGGAGTGAGCGCCAATGTGAGGTACCAAACGTTGAATGGGATTGAGTTCTTGCTGGCAAAAGTGTTACCGCCATTGGTGTTTAAGACCGGTGTAGTGGTTTTGAGGTGTGCGAACAATGTTGCGGGAGGAATGTCGTTTGTTATATTGGCGAGGATGACTGGATCACAGTCAGTGGAAGAGAAGACAGAGATGTCAGAGTTGTCAGACAAGGAGAAGGATGGTTGAATCTCATCTTAGTCTTGCGAGGTTTTTGTTCCCCTGTGTTTTCCCCCGTTCATAGGAATCTCGAGTTGAAACCATTTTCCGCGATACGACTGAGTTCTGGTATGTTTTGGAATAAAGAAGATGAATCCGTTCTTAGGTCCATCCTAATATTTGGATGTCTTTGTTAGGCCAAGTTTGCTGTTTTCTTTGTTGACATTGTCTCATGAATATAAACTCAATAAAAAAGATTATATCTTACAAATGAAGATTGAATGATTTTCATTTTATTATGTAAGTGAAGTCTCTGTTTTTTATTCATTAAATAAATTGGTAGGTCGTCACTTTACAAGCAGAGAGATCCATTTTTGACTCTCTGAAACTCCAAAAGCAACTAGGAGTCGAACATAAGAAGAATTCAATCAAAACAAAGAAGCAATTTAAAAGCACTGGAGGAAGAAGTAATCAGAAGGTCCCATGAGTCAGCGAGATCATCATGACAGTGATCATGGGTTTATTGTGTAATGGGACAGAGTTGATGATGAAAGTGATGATGGGTCTGCAAAAAACTATTGCAACCTTTTAGGATATACCACAACAATTTTCCTAATGTTCTGTGCTTTTTCAATACGTCGTCCCCTTCACAACACAAATAAAATAAAAAATAAAACGAGAAATGTATTGTCAAAAGTGTTGTTTTGTTTTCAGATTCCAGTAGGCTTTATCTCAATCCAAACATATATCCAAATTAACAGTACAAGACACCCTCATTTCCATTCACCCTAAAATCCGACAAGTTTGTATAGACACGAGTTAAGACGGGGTATGAAAAGTACATATCTTACAACATGGAATAAGAGTGTGTGCTATGTGTTCACTAGGAACCATCATCTAACAGCCTCGGGTGCAGAATTGCAGTAGGGCGTGTGCAAGCACATGAGTCTCGTGAAAGTCAGACACACAACGGCACACGCTATCCCCAGCACCATCCCCACGCTGCCTTTCCTTCTCTCTAACCTCACCGCTCTCTTAATTACCTGCCCGAAGCTGGGGAGTAGACCACCGCAAGCCACCACCATCACGTGGTCCAGTCCACTGTAATCTATCCCAGCTAATATGGATCCTATGGCTGATATGGGTCCTACAAACCCGATCAAAGCTGCTGCTGCAAGAGCTGCGTGCCAACTGTCTGTAGCCCCAAAGACACAGCTTGCAACCGCTGTCCCTCTTGGGAGCCCGTGCAGGGAAACCGGGAGTACCATGTGTCTGCCAAGTCCATAAGCCTTCGGAGCAGCCACCCCAAGAGCAAGCCCCTCAGCTAATGCGTGGAACCCAACCGCTCCACACGCAAATAGTGATTGGAGTGTTATCACACTAGTCGGAAAATTGGTTACTGGGTTTATTAAACTGCCAGCCCGGGACTTTTTCCGACAAGTTACATTCACGATGGTCGAGCACATGAAATGGCTCAGTCCGGCTCCAACTGCTAGTAGACTTACCAGAGGGATGAATCCCATTTTTACGGATAGCAGCAGTTGAAGCGGGCGCCAGAGACCAAGGACAAAGGCAATGCCTGAAGCTACTCCCATGAGAAGGGCGTGCTGGAGACGGAAGGTGATTGCCGATGCAACCAGAAATACGCCCCCAAGCAATGGACCCAGACCAAAGAGGAGTGAAACGAAAAAGCCAGAAGCATCCTCTGAGCTGCAGATTGGAGAAAATGAAGCCTTAGTATTTAAGAACGAATCAAATAGAACAGCATATAAATTTTACTAGAACTCTGTTGTTTTACTTGTAATCATGTGTGAAACTCTCGAAAAGAGTGCTAAGAGCTTCCATGGATGCTACTGATATTGTGGCTGCAGATGCCACTTGCGATGGAGACGCTTCCTGTTATGGTTACAATGCATAGAATTTAATTCAGTATTCTAAGTGAAATCCCACATCTTTCTCAAATAGGAACATCAACATTGATTTCATAAATCACCACATGCAGTTCACCTTGAATGCATCAGGAAGCACTTCAGCAATAACCATCCAAATCATACATCCAGCAGCAAACCCAGTGCAGAAAGGCAAAAACTTGCTAAATGCATCAGCGCATAAGAAAGCTGGCACTGCGACGATAGGCTGGTTAAGAATACAGAGAGAAAAAAAAAAGAATCAGTAACCTGTTATAAAACAAAGACAACAGATCACAGAACATCATATGATAACCTGAGGTAAGGATGTTATTATACTCCAGAGCATGGCATTTTGTGGAGAGACACCCCTTGATGCCAGCACCATGCTAACAGCCAACCCCTCTGGAATGTTATGAACGGCTATGGCCAAAGTGACCAGTAGCCCTTGACTAAAACCTTTTGAACCAGCGAACGATACACCGACCCCAGATCCCTCCCCGAAAGAATGAAGTGTCATAATTCCTATGACGAGAACAACTTTCGCTGCATCTGCACCTTTAATATCCAGCATGCTAACTTCACCATATTGTTCAAGAATCTGTCGAAAATTTTTGTTGATAAAGTGAGTTTTCAATTTTCAATTCTGCGATTTCATGCAACTTGGCAGGCAGCTAATGTAAGAAGAAGGAAACTAGAGAGAAGACAAGATTTTCCGGAATGCTGAGTCTAAACATTATGATATTCTACAACTCTGCTGTTACACATGAGACTTAAATTCAAAATACCATGCAAACTAGTAGCTAGGTGATTGACAGCCGAACATTCAGTTGCTTACCTTCTTGCAGAGCCAAATGAATAAACCACCGGCTAAAATCCCCATAACAACCCAGTTTCCAGAGCCATGCTCCTGCCCTTCTTTTACAAGATCAAAGCTAGCGGCCAACATCACACCAGCAGCCATGCCATTGCATATTCCAGCCCATTGAGGATCAAGCTCAACAAAGAAGAAGGGCACTGCACCTAACCCAGTGGCAGCAGCCATTGCCAAGGTGAACAATGCAACTGTTGAGACTGAAACTTTGTTGTGATTGCCTCTCTTCTCCCCCATTCCAAAGTCATGTAAGGTTTTCTCTACACCACTTCCGTCAATAACATTTCGTCCCATGTTTTCATGGGGAGCAGCTCTTACTTTATGTGAGCTCTCCCACTGAAAATTTGCGTCGGTGTTCCCAATAAATATAACTAAAAATAAGAATAGAAGCAGCAGAAGTCGTTTGCAGCCTGAATGCATCATTTTGATGCGAGAAGAATCTTCAAGCAAGTTCTCTCCTTGCAAGAGATTAGAGAAAACGCTCACTAATTTAAAGGAAACCAAATAAACTCCGAGGCTTTGTAGAACCAAAACTGCATCAAGAGGAGGTAACTGTTTCCTGTTGAACAGATCCCAAGAACAAATTTAAACTCAACATAATTTCAGATAGAAGAAGTATAAACGCATTAAACCAATAGACAACAAATAATTTCATCACCCAAACGAGCAAACTTAAAACTGAGTCTCTTAAGGAAACCCAAAACTACAAAGCAACAATCTTCTCAAATATAACCCATAGTTCATACAGAATCGTTCATATTCTCCTTTCAATAGACAAAAGAGATAAGAATCTCCTATTTCTAGCAATTTTACAATTTTCGAACCAAATTTCAGAAATTTACGATCTGATCTACCATTCTACACGATTTAGACCATCCAATCCATACATTCTACCAAGAACACGGATCAATGCCAGTACAGAATCGGAATCGCAGAACTTACCAGCACAGGAATAATCAGAATACAAAAAATGTTGGATCCGTTGTACATGAACAAAATTTCAGCCGATGAATAAGAATTAGGAGATTGAAGGGATGAAACGCTTTGGGGGGGAAAAAAAATACCCTACTCCGACCGATCTCTTCTCGCTTAGCAGACTTTGGGATAAATCAGAAGTCAAATTTTATGAAAGACAGATTCTCAAATTTATACCATTTAAAAAATATATAATATATATATAACTCTCTATTAAAACATTTGTGATTAAGACCCTCAAGTTTTTTAAATCTCCCAAAAGAGTCGAAAACTACGTAAAAATGAAATTGACATCCGGTATTGTTAGGTACGAGTACGACTTACGAAGCTTCGTAAAACATGGGATTATATTCTATTGTTTCGATATGCTTATCGTGAATTCACGTCTGCTGTGTGTATGTATCTTTTTCTTTTCTTTTTTGGATTTATTTATGTTATATTAGTATACATTATTTTTTATATAAACAATTTGGTTATATTTTTATGATTTTATCTTATCTTGTTTCATTTTATCCTGGTTTTCTTTACCACTTTTTCTCATTTTCTTTGCCTACCATCCGATTTCGTTATGAGCTAGACAATTAAGTCAAGCAAACTTCGAATAGCTCGACAAATTCAGACACAAGATTTTTTTTTCCCTTTTCTAACAGAAGTTATATTCGATCATTTATTATGCATTTTCAACAGTTATGGTCGTGATATACATGTAGATGAAAATTAGTTTCAGATATCCTCATATCGATAAACCAAAAAATGTGATAGATATTCACTGGTTTGTATCATCACATTAATAAAGAGTTACTACGAAATATAGCCATTTTATTTTGTCTATAAACAGTTTATTGGAGTGACTGATAAGTGTGGCAGAGTTGATCATTACACGAATGCAGTCGACACTCAAGCTGAACATGCTACTAACATGCTGTGTGGATATTTATCATATCTTAGTGGACATATGAGTTTAAAAGTATCTGTTGACTGTTGTGACTAAAAATCCATTATGCTGAACTAAACGCACGATGTCCTTGGACACATCAACAATGCTAGCTCATAGTATAAAAACAATCAAGATTAAATAAATAAAGCATACGATCAACAAATATCAGTGAGAAGCTATAGCGATGGTTTATAACAGCGATATGTGCCTGATAGACCCTGGAGAGTGTATACACGTCGTCAGAGGAAGAGTTTGGCTGCTCAAGTGGGAACAGAGAAGAGTTAGAATCAAGACTGACGTGGAATAAAGAAATTGGTCAACAAGTCAAAGCTGCAACATATAGATATAGTTCTTGTATATAAATACATATAGAGAAGGATATTGTTGTAATGATATTAATAGAGTCTCAGAGAGTCTGAGAGAGTTAGTTAGAAAGAACTCAACGGTGGTGTAGAGAGGAGAGGCTGGCTCCGGTGAAACCAGATCCAAGTTGTAATCGTTGATCAAGATCAATAAAGGAGAGATTTACCTACTCAGTTCTATCAAATTGGTGCGTTCGTGAGCTGTCTTTCACGATGCCGACGAATCCACCGACGAATAACCAGAAGATATCGGAGTTGGAAGATACCGTGTCGACTTACGCCGTGAAGATTGATCAAATTGCGGCGGAGCTACGTGAATCGAAGAAATTGGCTGATGAAAGATTTGGTGCCGATTGAGACGAAGATGGATTCGCGCTTGAGTTCGATTGAAGAATTGTTGAAACAAATAGCTGGCGCGAAGGTGCAACACCAAGAAGATACTCACGAGGTTAGAAACGTCAACAATCCACAAAATTTGACGGTAAACAATTCCGATTCTGTCCATATTGATCTTGATTCACATGAGGAAATTAGTGATTTGGATTCTAAAAAGGAGGATCATGATAGTCTAGTCAGGAAGGTAGTGATGCCAGTGTTTGAAGGAATTGATGCGTTTGGTTGGATTGCTAAGGTTGAACGTTTCTTTCAAATTGGAGATTATAGCGAGAAAGAGAAGATGAGGATTGTATCTTTGAGTTTGGATGGTCGTGTATTGAGTTGGTACAATTGGCACACAAATCAGAAACCATTCTTGAACTGGATGAACTTTAAGATGAAATTGCTGAGTCGCTTTGGTGCTTCTGGTGTTGGTTCTCCAAATCAAAGGTTGTTTGCTTTGCGACAGAATTGATCATTGGCTGATTTTGTGCATGAGTTTGAAGATTTATCATCACAAGTGGCGAATTTGGATGATGAGAACTTGGAGTGTATTTTTCTCAATGGTTTGAAACCAGAGATACAAGATTTGGTGTTAATGCTGAAACCAATTGGTCTTAACGCAGTAATTGAAGCGGCGGTGAGAGTTGAGTCTAGAATATTGTGTAAAATGGTTGAATCGGCAATTCAACAAGGGCATAAAAACTTCAAGTACTATGCGCCGCCACAAAATAGAAGTTCTACTATTCCAACACCACAATCAACTTGGAAAGTGCGTTCTATAGCGGGTGATAATGTTCATAATTCACTGGCGAGTAGTAATGTGAGTAGCAATGCCAGTAGCAGTTCCAAGAATTTTGCTGGTGGTGGGTATTCAGGACAAAAAATATAAAGAAGTTATCTGATGCTGAATTTGACGATAAAAGAAGAAAAAGAATGTGTTTTAGATGTGATGAACGATATTTTGTGGGTCATGAATGCAAGAACAAAAAGCTGCAGGTTCTTACAGTTCTCAATGGTAGAGAAATAGAAATTATAGAAGAGGATACTGTGGCAATCACGGAGGCAGGGGAGATAGTAATGGGAGAATACATGGCTTTGTCTATGCATTCGTTCTTAGGATTGAAATCACCGCATACCACTACTAAGATGAGAGGCACTGTTGGGAAGCATGAAATAATGGTAATGTTAGACAGTGGTGCCACCCACAATTTCATATCTCCTTCTGCTGCAGCTAGAACAAAGCTTCATATTACTAAGCTGAAGGGTTGTGATATTATGTTAGGGACTGAAATTTCAGTTCAAGGTGCTGGAGTATGCCAAAAGGTCTGTTTTTCAGTCGCTAACCTCGAATTTGTTACAGATTTCATATCTTTGGAGTTGGGTGGTGTGGATGTTATTTTGGGCGTTCAATGGCTGAGAACTTTGGGACCATGCCAAATGAACTGGGAGACTCATGAACTTTCTTTTCTGTATGATGGTAAATGGGTGACATTATGTGGTGATCAAAGTCTCCATCATACGCATGTATCTCTTAAGTCTATGTCTCCAGAATTGGTAGTTCAGTCTAAGGGATATGAAATGCAGTTGTGCAGTGCTTCTGAGGCAAAAGGTACAGATATAGTGACTCCTATTAAAGTATTAGCTGTTTTACAGAAGTTTCCTCATGTGTTTGCTGAGCCGTCTGGGTTGCCTCCAATACGAGGTAGAGAACATGCAATTCATTTGCTACCAGGGTCTGGTCCAATCAGTGTTCGTCCTTATAGATACCCTCATGCTCACAAGGAAGAAATGGATAAGTTAGTAAAGACTATGTTGGATACTGGGGTTAATCGACCAAGTCACAGCCCATTCTCTAGTCCAGTTTTACTAGTAAAGAAAAAGGATAAGTCTTGGAGGTTTTGTGTTGATTATAGAGATGTTAATCGCGCTACGGTTCCACATAAGTTTCCCATCCCAATGATTGATCAATTGTTGGATGAACTACATGGGGCTATGATTTTTTCAAAGTTGGATTTAAGATCAGGCTATCATCAAATCAGAATGTGTGAAGAGGATGTAAAAAAACGGCTTTTAGAACTCATGACGGGCATTATGAATTTTTGGTGATGCCTTTTGGCTTGACAAATGCTCCAGCAATGTTTCAAGCGCTGATGAATGAAATTTTTAGGCTATTTTTGCACAAGTTTGTGTTGGTATTCTTTGATGATATCTTGGTATATAGCTCTAATCTGCAGGACCATTTGTCTCACTTGAGAACTGTTTTGGAGATCTTTGAAAAACAACAGCTCTTCGCCAATAAAAAAAAATGTTTGTTTGGACAGCAACAAGTAGAGTACTTAGGTCACATCATTTCTGCAGATGGAGTAGCCACAGATCCGAGTAAAACGATAGCAATGCAAAATTGGCCAATCCCTAAGAATGTGAAGGAGTTGCGAGGATTTTTAGGATTGACAGGTTATTACAGACACTTTGTAAAGGGCTATGGTTCGATAGCTAAGGCTCTGACCAAACTATTAAGGAAAGATCAGTTTGAGTGGTCTTCCTTGGCTCAGACTACTTTTGATATGCTGAAGTTGGCAATGTCGTCTGCACCGGTTCTAGCCTTGCCTAATTTTTTGGAAGCATTTGTCATTGAATCTGATACATCCGGTTTTGGTCTGGGCGCAGTATTGATGCAGAAACATAGTCCGATTGCTTATTTCAGCCATTGGCTGACACCTAGAGAACAACTCAAGCCAATATATGAAAGAGAGCTTATGGCTATTGTGTTGGCAGTGCAGAAATGGAAGCATTACTTGATGGGAAAGAAGTTTATAGTGCGCACTGACCAAAAGAGTTTGAAATTCTTGTTGGAACAAAGAGAAGTTACAATGGAGTATCAGAAATGGCTTACCAAGTTACTTGGCTATAATTTTGATATCTTATACAAACCAGGCGTTGAGAATAGAGCAGCAGATGGATTATCTCGCATTTCTTACAGTGCTTTGGATATATCAACACAGTCTTGGTTATTGGCAGAATCGCCTTCTAATCTACATATGCAAGATTTATACAAAGATATTGAGGAAGATAACTCGATTCAGGCAATAATCCATGCGATTAACCAAGGGCAGGAAGTGAAAAAAGGATTTACTTTGGTGCAGGGCCACTTGTTTTACAACAATAAACTGGTAATTCCTAAAACTTCACCGCAAATTGCTCTGTTGTTGGAAGAAGGCCATGATGGGAAAATAGGAGGACACTCGGGTGTGTTAAAGATGTATAAGCGTATTCAAGCGACTTGTTATTGGGAAGGGATGAGGAAAAACATTGAAAAGTATGTTTCTGAATGTCAGGTGTGTCAAACACACAAATATTCAACTCAATCTCCAGCGGGTTTACTCCAACCACTGCCAGTTCTGGATAAAGTTTGGGATAATATATCTATGGATTTTATTGAGGGTCTTCCAACTTCTAGTGGATTTAATGTCATCATGGTAGTGGTGGATAGATTGAGTAAATATGCTCATTTCATAGCTTTGAAGCATCCATTTACAGCAGTTGATGTAGCAACTAAATTCATTCAAGAAGTGGTTAGGCTGCATGGATTTCCGGGTTCAATTGTTTCAGATCGTGATCGGATTTTTCTGAGCCATTTTTGGACTGAAAGCTTTCGCATTGCAGGCACCAAATTGAAGTATAGCACAGCCTTCCATCCCCAAACTGATGGCCAGACTGAGGTTCTGAATCGCTGCCTTGAGACTTACTTACGATGTTTTGCATCTACTTCACCCCGAATGTGGTATTCGTTTCTTGCGTGGGCAGAGTATTGGTATAATACTTCTTACCATACGGCATTACATACTACTCTGTTTCATGTGGTTTATGGTCGAGATCCACCAGTTTTGTTGAAATTTGAGAAGGGTTCTACAATTAACTTTGAACTGGAGGTTGTTTTGAAGGAAAGAGATGTGATGATCAGACAGTTAAATGAGCAATTACTAAGAGCTCAAACGCAGATGAAGAAATATGCTGATCAATCCAGAAGACATGTTGAGTTTGAAGTTGGTACAATGGTATTTCTCAAGCTAAGACCATATAGACAACAATCGCCATAAGAAAAATATGTCAAAAATTGGCAGCCAAGTTCTATGGACCATTTGAAGTAATTGAACGCATTGGAGCTGCTGCTTATAGACTGAGATTGCCTGCTACATCTAAAATCCATCCAGTCTTCCATGTCTCGCAGTTAAAGAAAGTAATGGGTACAGATCATGAAGTGAGACCATTACCAGAAACATTGTCTTCAACTCGAGAATTCATCATTGAGCCAGAAGAAATTTTGGAAACTCGCTACAATAAAGAGGGACGCTTAGAAGCCTTGGTCAAGTGGAAAAGTCTTCCAGATCATGAGAATGCTTGGGTGTTGGTGCAAGAATTGTCCCAACAATTTCCTTCTTACAAGCTTGAGGGCAAGCTTGGTCTTAGCGATGGGGGTATTGATAGACCCTGGAGAGTGTATACACGTCGTCAGAGGAAGAGTTTGGCTGCTCAAGTGGGAACAGAGAAGAGTTAGAATCAAGACTGACGTGGAATAAAGAAATTGGTCAACAAGTCAAAGCTGCAACATATAGATATAGTTCTTGTATATAGATACATATAGAGAAGGATATTGTTGTAATGATATTAATAGAGTCTCAGAGAGTCTGAGAGAGTTAGTTAAAAAGAACTCAACGGTGGTGTAGAGAGGAGAGGCTGGCTCCGGTGAAACCAGATCCAAGTTGTAATCGTTGATCAAGATCAATAAAGGAGAGATTTACCTACTCAGTTCTATCAGTGCCATCAATCATGTCCAACCAACCATGTCTGGATAAACGAGTTACTGTACTCTTTGTATAATATTTTAATTTTGTGGTACAGAAAACTACACATCAACTCTGGCTAGTGAACATGTAAATTAATGGAAAAGCATGAGAAGCTACAATAAGAACATACCAAAACAAAACACAGTTGTGCGTTAAATGATTGAGAGAACCTGAGACATATCTTCCAAAAGTAGATCCTTTAAACTATGTCCTTTGCTATTTGTTTGCTCGTCTTTGCTGGTTTTTGATTTGACAACGACCTCATTAGGAAAATGCACAATCCATTTACTTAACCAAAAATGGGTATAAGTCTTGCTTTAACAAGTTTAGACAAACTTCTACCATAGTGTTTTATTATGGGTTGACGTGTTATATTGCTTTAATATAATGGAGATGCAGTAAAGGGAATGTGTATATACAACAATAATGGAGTCTTTATGGAGTTCCGTGCTACTCCCCTCGTTGCTTTTTCTCATGTCTTGAGACTTGAACCATATGTCATCCTTAAATGAGTTATTTTCGAATACGGAACTGAAAATGCATAAAATCTAGCTTGTGAGACGGGACGGTCCGATCAGACCTAGCCGGAGTCCAAAAAAGTCCGATCAATGTGTAGTTTGAAATTGGTCTAATCCAAGATATTTCAAAATTACAAATGTTGGCATGAGTACGTCCTTGATGCTTAGTTTATAGCGGAAAAAGAAAACACAATATCATAACACATGCACAAAATTTTAAAGATTTTTAAAAAGTTTGAGAAAACAAAAAGTTGATGTCAAACGAAAAAATCAGATCCGCAGCTCCATATTTGAAGCACTATTGATAGAGTGATGAAAGATTTGTAAGGTTAATGTTTATGATCTTCCAACTTACAAGTTGATAATGAGTAAATTGACCTATGCATATCACTTAGATATTTAAATTCAGATATTAAGATTTCTAACATGTACCTCAATTTTATTTTTTTAATGTTTTAACCAAAATCATTTCATATTAAAATTCCCAATGCAAAAAATCTTCATAATAATTTTTTTTTTCTCTACATCCGATTAAAGAAAATAATTAAATTCCAAAATGAAAGATGATGAAAACTGAAAAGAATAATATTATAGCCCGTTTATTCTTTTTAAATAAAGCTTCTCCTCTTGAGCACTCGAGAATCTTTATTCTCCATAACTCTCTTACTTGTCAAGAATGCGGCAGCCAACACAAAGCAAAAGCAGAGAGACTTGTCTATAAATCTCAAGTCAGTATTTTCCGTAAATTTGAGACTCCAAGCGATCTGGTGAGTGAGACTGAGACAGTGATTCACGATGGCCAGTATTTCAGACAGCCCTTTGTCTTTCTCTTCTTCCTCTACTCCTTGTAACAGTCGCTCCTCTGTTCCTCCCAGCTTCTCCACTCGGTCCGTCTTATCTCTCCCAAGTTTTGTAATCTCTGTTTAGCTTCACTTTGCTCATATGAATGTATAAAGATTTGATTTTATGACAATTGCAGCATATTCTCCGAAGTTGCGGGTGACATCACTGTTGTTGTCGATGAAGACTCCTTTCTACTCCACAAGGTTAGTGCACACAAGTTGTTCGATGAAACTCCTTTAGTTTACAGTTTTTTTGATCAAACGCATCGAAACAAAATAAACATTGCAGTTTCCGTTAGTAGCTCGAAGTGGAAAGATGAGGAAAATGGTGAGAGATCTCAAGGACTCTTCTACTTCCATGATTGAGCTTAGAGATTTCCCAGGTGGATCTCCCACGTTTGAACTCGCCATGAAGTTCTGTTATGGCATCAACTTCGAGATCACTGCCTCTAACGTTGTCGCTCTCCGTTGCGCTGCTGGTTATCTTGAGATGACTGAAGACTATAAAGAAGAGAATCTGATCGTTCGAGCCGAGAATTACCTCGACCATATCGTTTTCCGCAGTCTTCACAATTCTGTCCAAGTGCTCTGTTCCTGCGAGAGGCAAGATATGGCTGAAACATTCAAAATACCTGACCGTTGCGTGGAGGCCATCGCCATGAATGCTTACAGAGAGCAGTTAGTATCGAATATATCAGAAGAGCTCAAGGGGAGAGAGTGTCTCGACTGGTGGATCGAAGAACTCTCTGCTCTCGGGATTGATTACTACTGCCGAGTTGTATCTGCGATGGCGGAAACAGGCGTGCGATCAGAGAGTATCGTCTCTTCTCTGGTGGATTACGCTAAAAAGTCATTAAAAGGTATTATCAATCGAAACTGCAAGGAGCAGAGGGATATTGTTGAAGCCATTGTTAAACTTTTGCCGATTGACGAGAAAGGATCTTGTTCTTTCTCATTTACTCCTCTTAGTTTCCTTGTTGGATTGCTAAAGGTTGGTATTACAATAGATATAAAGGTCTCTTGCAGGCTTGAGCTTGAACGTAGAATCGGGCATCAGTTGGAGACTGTATCTCTCGATGATCTGCTTATACCTTCTGTCCAAAACGAAGAGTCTATGTACGATGTGGATACTGTCCATAGGATAGTCACATGCTTTCTTGAGAGGATTGAGGTGGAAGATGAGGAATGTGATTATGATTCGGATTCCACTGAACAGCACAGTTCTTTGCTGAAAGTGGGACGGATCATGGATGCTTACTTGGCTGAGATCGCACCGGATCCATATCTGAGTCTACCCAAGTTCACGGCCATTATAAAAATATTACCAGAACACGCACGTATAGTAGACGATGGGATCTACAGAGCCATTGATATGTATCTCAAGGTAAACACAAAACAATTTTATTTTTTTATAAATAAGAGTCTTCTTTATGTTTTGGAAACATCTCAAACTAATAATCAAATATGGAATTAGGCTCATCCGTTATTAACAGAAGAAGAATGCAAGAATCTGTGCAAATTCATAAATTGCAAGAAGCTTTCACAAGAAGCAAGCAACCACGTGGCACAGAACGATAGGCTTCCTGTACAAATGGTAGTTCGAGTGCTCTACTCGGAACAGCTGCGACTGAAGAAGACTCTGTCGGGAGATTCAGAAGAAGGGTTGTGGGTTTTGTCGTCACGGGTACAAAGCCGAGCGGTTTCGCCAAGAGACACGTATGCATCATTAAGGAGAGAAAACAGAGAGCTGAAGCTGGAGATATCGAGGATGAAAGTGAGAGTGAGTGACTTAGAGAAAGAACATATGTTGATGAAACATGAGATGATGGAGAAGTCTGGTAACAATGGTGGAACGTTCTTGACGTCACTGTCCAAAGGGATTGGGAAGATTGCGATATTCGGTGGAGAAAACCAGCGAAAGGTTAACCGGAAATCGAGGTCGGTGTCGGAGAGAAAAACAAGTAAAAAGGGTAGATGACAACTAGGGACCGGTAAAATGTCACCGTTTTGGGTTGCTATCTATACGCCTACAAGGAGACAAGTCACGTGTAGCGGGAGATATAATGGGCCGGGGAGAGTGTGAAGTAGGCCCATTTAAGAACAAAGTATGGTATCGTTTTCAGCCTATAAAGAACAAGGAAAACATGGGGATAAATGGGGTCGGGTCCGAGCCGTCTTTGTCCATAATTCGGATAAGAAATTGTGTTGTTAGTTGTTACGGTTTACCAAAGTGATGAGGTTTCAAGTAAAAATCAAATCTACTGTGCTTGTTTTGTTATCTACTTTAAACTTAGTTTTGATAAGTTTCCGGAGATAGCACGTCACCTGTAAATGTAATTACAAATAATTTAAAGATTTGGTTAAATATCACCTTCTAAAATTTACTAAATAGAGTGACCACGTGGGGTCTAAGTCATACACATTCATAATTCAACTTCTTATAAGTATATAATATACCAAGAAATTAGGAAACTACCTTCCTTTCTCCGCCTCATAAATAATTATATATATAAAAAGAAATAAATAAAAAAAGAAGTATGATTGATGAAAGATGAACATGCATCGTGATTACATTAGATGGTACAATATCCTCAACAACTTGGAAGTGACACAATTATACATTAGATCTGAATCTCTTTCTTCTCCAATGCCGTAAATTGTAAGCAACTCTTTTGGCTTTTGCTTCGTTGCTTCTCTTTCTTTCTCTCCGCCGACAATGAACAGGAATCTCAGAGAATCTCTTGCCGGTGGGAGGAATATTCCGGCCATCTCTCAGTTTCGCAGAGGCAATAGCAACGTCTCTCAAAACGGCTTCTCTAGAGATTCCGATGAGAACCTAGATCTCTTCTCCAAGATCCGCCGCTCATTCCCATTGGCTTCCTCTGAAGAAATTCCCGACGGTTCGTTTCAGATTCACCTTTTTTTTTTTTTTTTGTGAAAATCGATTTCTTGTGATCGCTTCCATGATTATAATTTCTAAATTTATCTGGGGATCTCCGAATTTGCTGGCTACGAGACACAGTTGTCCGATTCGGACACGAAAACGATGTTCACTCTACTCAATTAATGGCTCTGTGAATTTTTCGAACTGTCTTCGTCTCCTAGATTCGATCTCTTCGCTTTCTCGATTACAGACAGCGCCATTATCAAAAAAAAAAAAAAAAAAAAACTTTTGAGACCAATTAAGAAATTTGCCGGATCTTGTTTCTACTTGATCACTTTGATCCCTTTCTTAATTAACACTAAATCTCTGCATACAACATTTTTCTTGTCTTCCTATAGTTTCTGCAAAACTCGGAAGACTCTCGGTCGGATCCAAAATAGCTCCCAAAGCCAAAGGTGATGATCTCTTGTTTTCAGCTGAAGGAGGAAAACACGATTATGACTGGTAAATTTGCTGCCGAATCTATGCTCAGTCACTAATTTATTCTCTCTTTGCATGTCTTTGTGCTTCCAAAGAGTGTTATTTGCCTAGCTCTGAAAATTATGTATTAGGAACTGACGCTTTTTCATCTATGTTATCTCTAGGCTTCTTACTCCTCCTGGAACACCTCTTGGAAGTGAGTCTCATTCATCTTTGGCAGCTCCAAAGATTACATCATCCGCTAGAGCCAGTTCTGCTTCAAAGGCTTCAAGGGTACTAACGCCCTTTCATCAATTAGTTTTTCTTTTCTTCTCCCATCTGCTTTTTGAATTCCTACAACAATATTTCCTTATTCATATATGATTTGCTGTTTTTTTTATTCCTTTTACAGCTTTCAGTTTCGCAGTCAGAGAGCAGTTACCATTCCTCACGTCCCGCTAGAAGTAACTCCGTGACTCGCCCATCCATTTCCACCTCGCAATACAGCTCATTTACTTCAGGCCGTTCACCATCTTCCATCCTCAACACTAGTTCAACTTCAGTCTCATCCTACATCAGACCTTCGTCCCCAAGTTCCCGTTCATCATCTTCAGCTAGACCTTCCACTCCTACCCGTACGTCTTCAGCATCACGGGCCTCAACTCCCTCGAGAATCCGTCCAGGGTCATCGAATTCATCCATGGACAAGTCCAGACCGTCCCTGAGCTCAAGACCGTCGACTCCAACTTCTAGACCACAGCTCTCACCAAACTCCCCAAATATTATTGCTTCCAGACCAAATTCTCGTCCTTCGACCCCTACCCGTCGAACCCCATCCACCTCGGTGTCTGCAACATCAGGATCCAATATTTCAGGTGGACGTGCTGCATCAAATGGTCGTACCGCACCTTCATTATCTAGGCCAAGTTCTCCTGGACCTAGAGTTAGAACCACTCCGCAACAGCCAATTGTGCTAGCAGACTTCCCTCTCGATACACCACCTAATCTCAGAACAACTCTCCCGGACAGACCAATATCAGCTGGCAGGTCCAGGCCAGTCACTGGTAGCAGCACGGCAAAGGCAAATCCAGAACCCAAAGGTCCCATCACAAGAAGGAATTCATCTCCTGTTGTGACGAGAGGAAGACTCGCTGAGACCCAAGGAAAAGGCCGTTTTGGTGGTAATGGGCAGCATCTCACAGATGCACCAGAGCCCCGTAGGATTTCAAATGTTTCTGACATAACTTCAGGGAGAACCGTGAAGACCTCGTCAGTTGTCCCGGACAATAGCAACGGGCTTGGGAGGTCATTCTCAAAAAGTTCACTCGATATGGCCATTAGGCACATGGTACGTTTGTCTCTTCTCCTTAGGAGTAACTAGCTTGTGAATTTAACCTTGATCATGCTGTAAATATCTCAATACTTTGATGGTGTGTAGGACATAAGAAACGGGAAGACCAACGGTTGTGCACTATCAACCACAACGCTATTCCCTCAGAGCATCAGACCAGCCTCATCCAAGATCCAGCCAATCCGTTCAGGGAACAATCTTGTGGATTCTATCAGCAGCAACGGCACAGAGCACGGGAATGAAGCAAACGAGGGAAGAAGACTGTTGGGGAAGTTGAGCGACATGGACATGTACGAGAGCTCAAGGTATGACGCATTGTTGCTGAAAGAGGACGTCAAGAACACAAACTGGTTACATAGCATTGATGACCGGTCGTCAGATCACGGACTCATGTTTGACAATGGAGGATTCGAACTGCTTCCAGAGCCCTTTGCCCCACTATAACACACACACACACACACACACACAAGTAAACAACAACTTTTTTTTCTAAAATCACTCGTCTCTTTTTTTATTTATCTTACACAATTTGTTTGCTTGTCAATGGTGAAGTGAGACGGAATATCATATATAAGGCTCTGGTGGTTCTTGGTTCTTTGGTTATTGATTCTTGATTCTTGGTTATTGAGTGAGTTTTGTAACTTAGTAGTTCCTATAATATTCGAAGAGATGGTACCTAAGGTCCATAACGTTGGACCTTAGTTGTCTCTTCTTAGATTTATAACGTAACGATCTCGAAAGAAACAATTAGAATGTGAAAAGAGGAAAGAGAGGTTCACACTTGACACGCCTAACGTGAATCAATGACATAGCTAAGTATTAATAATGGGTGACAGCGAAGCATAACCAACAAAGATGGTCAGAGTTTTTTTTTGCATTTTAATTGCAGAAATTGACTTTCATTCATGACCATGTTGATATGTAAGAGATTTTTTTAATGTTACCCCTAGATTAATACCCTCATTTATGTCACATACGAAACTCCTTCCCTTCAGGGGTCCATATTTAAGAAAGATACCCTCTTACCTGAATTAATTTAAGAAAAAATCAAATAAAGTAAGCTCAATTTGCAACATAATTTAAATATTCCCTACTCTTGTTGCTTTCCTTACCCATCTATAGTTTGATGTTTAAAACTTTAAATACACTTATCTTTTCATTATTAATCAGAAAATTACAATGATCCATTTTATTTTGATTTCACAAAACATGTCATATAAATACGAAAATTACCATGGAATAAGAAAAATAAAAGTTGGGAATTCAGTAATGAAAGCTACTCGGTATAATTCGTTAAGAATAAAAAGAAAGAGAAATTAAGAAAAGGACAAATAATTAAGCATAGGAATAAAAATCTAAATAAAAATGGGAAGAGAGTCAAAGGCATTAAGCCAAAGAGCAAAGCAAATCGGAGTACAGAGAGGAAGAGAAGAGAGAGAAGAGATTGGAATCTGAAACTGAAACATCGAGATTTACGTTTCTCCGTTGGCGTCACGCCGAAGCTTCCATTCTTTCGCTCTTCACCAGAAACCCAACGTTTTAGCTTAACATCTCTCAAAAATCTCTACTTCTCACTGTTCAATCACTTAGTGGTCACTGAATCTGCGGCAATGGCGATTCCAGATTCCCCACTCTTTTTTGCTTTTCCCTTTTGCTCAAGCTTCTTCTTCACGAAATGTCGTTGTTAAAAGTGATTTCTCCACTATCCTCCCTTCCTTTGCATTTATTCCACTCTCACTCGTCTTCTTCTACGATCAGCTTCCATTGCTTCTCACCATTCTCGTCTGAACCCACCTCAAAGGTCTCGATCTCTGTTTTCTTCTTCTTCTTCGGTTCTAGCTTCGTTGCTTATTCCTTCAATTTCAATTTCAATTCCTCCGTTTGATTAGCTGGAGAAACCCTATTTTTCTTACTAGATTGCAGATCTGGGTTTAACTAGTCACATTTCTCTTCAGGAATCGTTTCTAAAATTAGTAACTTTCGTAATTGAGGTTTTGATAATTTCGTGATTTGAACTCGATTTTTTTCCAGCTGAGTCAGAAACCACTCGCTGGCATTTGAATCAATGTGTGCATAAAAGCTTCCACAATTTCCGTTTTTATTGTTAATTGAGTGATGTCGCATTGGATTTATCATCACCATTCTCACAAAGGTTCGCCTAAAACCTCTTGCTTTTAATTTATGGGGCTTTTGTATCTTTACAACGACTTTTTTTAGTTTTTCTTACCACCGATGATTGTCATTATTAAGGAAGCTTTCCATTGTCTTGTTCTTTACTCCTGATACCTGTGAAGTGTCGGTGTCCTTCTTTGCTACTTTTATTCATGGATACTACAATTCTCATTTTTGATGTTAACTGTTACGTGTGGCTCTAAATCATTACTTGATGTGTTTTGTGTTCTCTTGCAGTTGCAGTTGAATGAGAAAAGCTTTGATGTGATTGAGCTTGAGAATATATTTCAAAGGACTGATGATGATGATTGTTGCGGCGTTCCTTTTCCTTTTGGTCTCGCCTTTTGTTTCCCGTTGTTTGTCTGCAGACATAGATTCAGACAAGCAAGCACTGCTTGAGTTTGCATCTATTGTTCCTCACAGTCGCAAACTCAACTGGAACTCCACAAATTCAATCTGCGCTTCTTGGACCGGCATCACCTGCTCCAAGAACAACGCCCGTGTTACCGCACTCCGTTTGCCTGGATCTGGACTTTATGGACCTTTACCAGAGAAAACATTTGAGAAGCTTGATGCCCTCCGGATCATTAGCCTTAGATCTAACTACCTTCAAGGGAACATTCCATCTGTCATTCTTTCTCTTCCTTTTATCCGATCACTCTACTTTCATGACAACAACTTCTCTGGCACTATCCCTCCCACTCTTTCCCATCGCCTTGTTAATCTTGATCTTTCCGCCAACTCGCTCTCAGGAAACATTCCCGCCAGTCTGCAAAACCTTACGCAGCTCACCGATCTCAGCCTACAAAACAATTCTCTTACTGGGCCAATCCCTAACCTCCCTCCTAGCCTAAGTTACTTGGACTTGAGTTACAATGACCTTAACGGATCAGTTCCATCTTCTGCCAAGTCCTTCCCAGCAACCTCATTTCAAGGTAATAGCCTTTTATGCGGCGCTCCTCTGACTCCATGTGTAGAGAACACCACTGCACCATCTCCATCTCCAACTTCACCAACAGAAGGTCCTGGCACAAACAAAAAAGTTCTATCCACTGGAGCTATTGTCGGCATTGCAGTTGGAGGTTCGATTCTGTTGTTTATCATCCTTGCCATCATAACCTTTTGCTGTTCCAAGAAAAAAGATGGCGGGCAAGACAGCACCGCAGTGCCAAAAGCTAAACCTGGGAGGAGTGACAACAAGGCTGAGGAGTTTGGGAGTGGGGTGCAAGAGGCAGAGAAGAACAAGCTGGTCTTCTTTGAAGGAAGTTCATATAACTTTGATCTTGAGGATTTGCTCAGAGCCTCGGCTGAAGTTTTAGGGAAAGGAAGCTATGGCACAACGTATAAGGCCATCTTAGAGGAAGGAACCACGGTGGTGGTGAAGAGGCTGAAAGAAGTAGCAGCTGGGAAACGGGAGTTCGAGCAGCAGATGGAAGCCGTGGGAAGGATCAGTCCACACGAGAATGTAGCTCCTCTCCGTGCTTATTACTTCTCAAAAGACGAGAAATTACTCGTGTATGATTACTACCAAGGGGGCAATTTCTCCACGCTGCTTCATGGTAATATCATGTTTCACATGTTATTCACGATTGTAAATTGTGGCTTTAAAGTAACATTTTAGATGAATTCTATGCAGGAAACAACGAGTTAGGAAGAGCGGCGTTGGACTGGGAAACAAGGTTAAGGATCTGTTTGGGAGCTGCAAGAGGAATTTCTCACATACATTCTGCATCTGGTGCTAAACTCCTCCATGGAAACATCAAATCACCAAATGTCCTCTTAACCCAAGACCTCCATGTCTGTGTCTCTGATTTCGGTATAGCTCCTTTGATGAGCCATCATACCTTGTTACCATCAAGAAGCTTAGGTTACAGAGCACCTGAGGCCATAGAAACCCATAAACATACCCAGAAATCCGACATGTACAGCTTTGGTGTACTGTTGCTAGAAATGCTGACAGGGAAAGCAGCAGGGAAGACGACAGGGCATGAAGAAGTGGTGGATCTGCCCAAGTGGGTGCAGTCAGTGGTGAGAGAGGAGTGGACTGGAGAAGTGTTTGATGTAGAGCTCGTAAAGCAGCAACACAACGTAGAGGAAGAGATGGTGCAGATGTTGCAGATAGCAATGGCTTGTGTGTCAAAGCATCCAGATGCTAGGCCTTCCATGGAGGTAGTGGTTAACATGATGGAGGAGATTCGGCCTTCAGGTTCTGGTCCTGGTTCTGGTAACAGAGCCTCCTCGCCGGAGATGATCAGAAGCTCTGATAGCCCGGTTTAGATTGTTTTTTTTTTCTCAAATCATTATTTATTTTGCTTTTCCTTCTTCTTCTTCATAATAAACCGTTCCCTAGCTTTGTCTGACTGCATAATTTTTTCCAAACATTATCTGGAAAAGTAGTGTAATTGAAACTCTGATCTTGAATGGTTATAAGTTCTTAGATTGGTTTAAAGTGTGATGTTAGTTTGAAATTTTCAGTTTTCGTTGTAGCATTACTTGAAAACACATATCACAAGAGTTTTTAGTGTTTGGAAATCCGATTAAACGATTAAGTGTCTTAAAAACCAAACAAAAAGAATTTTAAAAGTACGAATTTAAATCTGGTTCTAACGTGAAAAAGATGATTTTGAAACATTCAATAATAAAATATTGTAGGGTAGGTTCTAACTTGATTTGGTAGAGTAAAGTTTTGATTATATGAGTTATAGTGACAAATCAATCATGAATTTTGTTATTATCTTTTAAAATCTGGAGTTATTGATCACAGATTCACAGTATCTGTAAATGTCTCCTAAAATCTAAGACCATTAAACTGGTGATTTTTTAAAATATCATCAAAATCTACAATTGTTGAAAAAATGTTAGTCATCGTTTTTAAATGATTTCAAAATGTTTTAGAGGAATTTATTAATTTAAAATACAAGATCAAAATTTTATGACTGTGAAGAATATTGAAAAGAATTTCAATAATAAATCATAACAACTTTAATAAATTTACCTAAAATCATTTGAAATCTTATCAGAACTAAATAATTCAAAATATTTAGTTAGTTTGAATACACCTTCTAACTATTAAATAAATAAAAATCAGAAAACTAAAAGGTCACGCCGTACCGCTGATGGAATGAGAAGCTTCGAGATAGACTCGTAGATTCTCCGACTATAAAGACAGGCAAGTAGACGAAACGAGTTTCGCTTTCTTCCTCCGATTCTCTTGTCCGAAAAAGAATCTCGCTTTCAGATCCAATTCCACCATCTCTCCTTGGTAAATCCCTAATTTCTTCTCTCCTCATGCTTCCTCTATTTCTAGGGTTTCTGATCACTTACGTTTGTGTTGTTGTTCGGAATCTCCATCTTCCTCTGTGATCTTTAATGTTTAAAGTTGATTGCTTTGAGTTTTGTACTCTCCTCAATTGTGTTTGGCTTTGTCTTGTTGGGGGTTTCCGCAGGCAATGGCTTCAAAGCGGATTTTGAAGGAGCTCAAGGATCTGCAGAAGGATCCTCCTTCAAACTGCAGCGCAGGTGCTGATTTTAGCTGCACTAATGACTGAATTAGGTTCCTTGCTTTCACTATTTTGATGTTAGGGTATCAAAGTACCATACTTTATTTCATTAGCTATCAATATTATGCTTCTGAGCTTTTTCAGTAAAGCTTTGATTTGCTATACTCTTTGATTGCCGCTGGATTCTTAGGTTTTGTTTTCTATTATATGCACTCCACATGTACTTTTTTCTTGTCCTGTATTTGACAAAACACATCATGGGCTAATATGTATCTATTGATGCAAGTTTGTTGTCTGAGCTGATGTAGAAATGAGTCTTTAATGTCACGTTCGTTTTAGGTCCTGTGGCTGAGGACATGTTCCATTGGCAAGCAACTATCATGGGTCCCCCTGAAAGTCCTTATGCTGGAGGAGTATTTGTGGTTACCATTCATTTTCCCCCGGATTATCCTTTCAAGCCACCAAAGGTGTTGTGTTACGGAATAAGATTTTATTTATTAATCGGTTTTTATCATTGATCTTATGATGTGTATCCGATTATGCAGGTTTCTTTCAAGACTAAGGTGTATCACCCAAACATCAACAGCAATGGAAGCATTTGCCTTGATATCCTGAAAGAGCAATGGAGTCCTGCTCTTACCATATCCAAGGTTTGAGTTTATATCTCTACTAGTATTTAATACAGTTAATGTTCCAAACGAAGACTATCTTAGCCAGTTCTTTGTGTGGAATTAGGTCTTGTTGTCGATTTGCTCGCTGCTGACTGACCCAAACCCAGATGATCCTCTTGTGCCGGAGATAGCTCATATGTACAAGACAGATAGATCCAAGTACGAGTCAACTGCACGAAGCTGGACACAAAAGTATGCTATGGGTTGATAAGACAAAGGTGGTCGAGACAAGCAAATGATCTGTTATTGAGGCATGGAAATATAAAACTTTTTTAAAATGCATTTGTTGGGTTTAGCATACTTTATCATGGGATTGTAATCGAACAACTTAGCTGCTCTTACTTATTCTGCTATGATCACTATTATCTCTATTTATTTCGATTTTTTTTGTCTGTTTTTACTCTTGTTGTTTCCGCTCCTCACTTGGTTGCAGGAAACTGCAATTCCAACTACACCAAACGCCATGTTTGGATAGTTTGATCTACTCATGGCATAAGGGATTCACGTCTACGTGTATACCGGACCTATGCGTGCTCGTACAGCAAGGTAGTTGATCTGCCGAAGTCGATGTGACATTTGTTGTCATAATGCACCCCACTTCGTCGGATCATCAAAAAAACCCAAACCAAGCCAATTATTAGAGAGATCTGAAATACAAAACTCCATCCGTGATATATAAGAACAAGTCTTTTGATGAACGCCAAAATTCGATATCAGTTTGGTTACTCCACCACTTGAATGAATATCAACAGCATAAAGGCATAAAGTGCTCACTATACATTGGATGGACCGCAAATTCTCTCTTAGATTTGCTTCAGAATCAAACCCTTGTTCTTCTCTTCCATAATTTAAGTGTGCCATTTGTCCTCACGGCACTGGGACCGTATGCTTATGTTGAAGGACTATTCCGACAAAGAGTTGAGAAAAGTTTGTAAGTCGTTGTGGAGACAGAACCACCCATGGGGTGTACATGTAGACGTTTTTCGAGCAATGGGCTTCTCATTCTTGATATTTGCTTAAGAATATCCTGCATTGCCCCAACTAAGTGATTGGCTAGCTTTTAACAAAAAAAAAGTGATTGGCTAGTTGTGGAAAATGGAAATATTACCAAGACATGGGGTAATATCTTCTCACCCAAGAATTATGAGTCCGAGCCCAAGACATGGGGAAGTATATTCCATACCCAACAATATATCTCAAAACATATAAGTAACAATAATTATTAAAAGTATATATATTTAGAAGTAGCCTAAAATAGTTGAAAAGGAAAGTTTTAAATTGAAAAATACCACTGACTTATATATCTACAAAAATACACAAAGAAAGGTTTCTAAAATTTAAGTTACTAATAAATCATTTAGGACCTTTTCCTAAATTTTATGAACTTATACCAAAGTGGTATTTTCAGAATTAGAATTCTGATGATGATTTTAGAATAAACGTATTTTCAAAAAACTCCAATAGTATTACTGTAATTATATCCGGCGTGGGTCGTAGTAAATGGTGAAGTTAGAAACTTAGGTCTCTGGCATGAGATATAATAAATAGGTCACGTCAGGCGGTGCTGCTGATAGGATCAGAAGCTTCCAGACTGACTCGTAAGATTCTCTGACTGCCTATAAAGCAGAACGAGAGGGTTTTCGCTCTCTCTACATTATTATTCTCTCCATTCTCTTCTGTCGTTTGTGGCCGAGAAAGAAGCTTACTTTTGTTCTTTATCAAAAAAAGAAGCTTACTTTTGTGGTATCCTTCTTTCGATCATATTCCTCCATCTTTACTTTGTTGAACCCTAACTTCTTCTTGAATCATCTCCTCTTTTTCTTTTTTTTTTGTTTGGTCAAAAAATCATCCTCTCTTATGTTTTCTGTTGCATTCTATCTTAGTAATTGAACTCTTTTAAGTTTTCTCTTCCCCCCCCCCCCCATAACATTAACTGACTTGGCCTTGTCACAGGTTTTCATGTCTGACACAATCTCCCTTTGCTAGCTGCTTTTAATCGATTAGATTAATTCACACTAAAGACTGAAGGAGGTTTCATGCTTGCACTATAGTCTGAAGTTAAGGCTTTGATCCTTTGATTTTTAGGCTCTCTGATGGGTTTGTTGCCTGTCATATATATGCACTCTGCATGAATCTTTTTTTATCCTAGAATAATCAATAAATAACGATTACTGTCTTGAAAATTTGATTTTATTTCAAGTTGTAGCTCTATAAGAATCCCTTGATCCCTTGAGTTGATGAAGAAATTGGGTCTTATTATTGTAACGTATTTGTTAGGTCCTGTGGGTGAGGACTTGTTCCATTGGCAAGCGACTATATGGGGACTACCCCCTGACAGTCCGTTTGGTGGAGGAGTATTTTCGGTTACCATTCATTTTCCTCCTGATTATCCTTTCAGGCCACCAAAGGTGTTGTGTTACGGAACCAGACTTTGTGATCATCTCGATCTTATCATCCATCTTATAATGTGATAATCCGATATTTTTGCAGGTGTCTTTCAAGACTAAGGTGTACCATCCAAACATCAACAGCAATGGAAGCATTTGCCTTGATATCCTGAAAGAGCAATGGAGTCCCGTTCTTACCATATCCAAGGTTTGAGTTTTGTTCCTCTACTACCATTTTAACACAATTAAATTATGTTAAGCAAATGAAGACTCATGATGTTGTGTATTTAGGGTTTGTTGTCGATTTGCTCTCTGCTGACTGACCCGAACCCAGATGATCCTCTTGTGCCGGAGATAGCTCATATGTACAAGACAGATAAATCCAAGTACGAGTCAACTGCGCGAAGCTGGACACAAAAGTTCGCCATGCAATGATTTTGTTGGGTTTATCAAACGTTAAATCAAGTGAATCATAATCGAACGTCTTTGCTGCTTTAATTCCTCTTCAATACTATGTGATATTATTATTAACCTATTTATTTCGATATTTGGGTTTATTTTCCTCCCCTCTCGGATTTCAACAATTTAAGATAAGTCACAAAGTTGACAAAATAATGATCCTTGTGCAAGGTCTTTAATATCCAATACTAAAACCCTTGAGATCATTCTTGTACACATATGTTCCTAACAAAAGATAGGACAACACATAACAACAGTACAAACCTTATATTAGAAGCGTATTGAAGTCGTGAATGCGATTGTCGTGGTACAACTACAATTTTCTTTAAACAGAATCACAATGTGCTGCACCATTCGCTATGTATATTTGGGTTTAAGAAATAAAATCTTTCTATCTATATAACCGATACTTTTGTTTGTGAACTTTCTTCACTCTGTTCCAAAATCTAGCTTGCACGGTTTTTAAAAAACTAATAAATACGTGACCAAACAAAAAAAAAGAGAGTAATTCTGTAATTTAAAAAGAGCGTAAATACGTGACCAAATAAGTGAGTCTTGGAAAAAGAAAATAAAAAAACCAATAAAGAGTCTTAAAACAAAAAAAGAAGGTGGACAGAGAGGAAGAGGGTAAAGTGGTAAATAAGGAGAAATGGGTGTGACGCGGTCATAATGGGAGGGAGCTTCTTCTCCAATCAACGACTTCTCTAATTTGGTATCTTCCCCCACACGACGGCGTTTTCTTTCATTTTTTCTTCCTCAGACCAGAAAAATTATTGGTAAATCACAATTCTCTCTTCCTTGTTTCAAACAATTTCTACTTTTGTTATACTTTTCCGCGTTTGATCGTCTCCGATCTCAAAGGTTCGTTATTTGTTGCCGTTTCCATTTCTTCTTTTCATATGGAATCGCCTCACGCTTTTCAATTTTCTTTTTTCATATGAAATTCGATGAACTGTAAATTATCCCTATATTAATTCCAGGAAATTGGATAAGATCAGTAAATCGATTTTCGTATCTCAGGCAAATTAGAATTTCCAGAACATTCAAATGGGTAGCTGCGTCTCTAAGGTAACGAAACGAAACCTTTGTTTGTTTTTTTTGCTTTTGTCACATGTTGTCGGATTGAAACCCTTGTTTGATAATGATAAAATTTAAAGCCCTTTTTGGTTGGTACATGGTAGGGGAAAGAAGACGATGATTCCATTCATAACGTTGATTTTTCTGGTGGCAATGTACATTTGATAACAACAAAAGAGAGTTGGGATGACAAATTAGCAGAAGCTGGTCGTGATGGCAAAATTGTAAAATTTCCCCTTTTCTCTAATTGAGCTTGTGTGTGTGTGTTTCTCAATCTCATAAACCATATATATCTTCTCTTTAAAACCAGGTGGTTGCAAACTTCAGCGCGACATGGTGTGGTCCGTGTAAGATTGTGGCACCATTTTTCATCGAGCTCTCAGAGAAACATTCTTCTCTCATGTTCCTTCTTGTAGATGTTGATGAACTCAGCGTTAGAATATATATATATATAGTTTCCATTTTCTCTCTTCTCATATATATCTTCAAAATCTTGAAATGTATTTTGTGTGATTCTGTGCAGGATTTTAGCTCATCATGGGACATAAAGGCAACACCAACATTCTTCTTTCTAAAGAATGGACAACAAATAGGCAAGCTTGTGGGAGCAAACAAACCAGAGCTACAGAAGAAGATTACCTCTATCATTGATTCTGTACCTGCAAGTCCTCATCGGCCTTGACGTACGAGTGTTCTCATGTCTGGTCTTGTGTCTTCTTCACGGTGAATCAATGGATGTAAAATGCTAAAAGTTTTTAAAAGGTCATAAAAATGTTTGAGTTAGATCATCTTGTTTCTATAATATGCAACTTTTTTCCTTCTCATTACTCAATATTATATTTGATCGCCGTAATCTATATGTCCTAGCAAGAAGCTTCTCTTTGATTCTAGATATCTTTACAATCATCCGATGCCTTGGTTCAATCATTTAACAATTAGATCTCCATCAAAACAATTCCTATAAGATCTCATAAATCAAATAAGAAAATTTCTTCAGTATAAAACAGGTTTCTTAGTCAACCGCATAATTTTTGTCATGTTCATGTCTGAAAAACAAAACAATAGAAGCAGGAGTAAATATAGGTAATCTACAAAGTCGATGTGGATTAGTGTAGAAATGAAGGAGGAGGCCTGACGTATGTGAAGTTGGTGAAAGGGTTAGCCTTAGGATCCGAAGTGGGACTGCTTGCTGGAGAATCCAACACAGACATATCAGTCCAACACTTGTCAAAATTTGCTATACAATTCTTCCCGAAACCTCCGGCTTGAAACTTGGCTTTACTTCTCTAGCTTCCAGCTTCTTCCAGTTTATTCCCTTGAACCATTTATGCTTTTTTATTTCTTCTGCTCCGCTTGGTCCACTTCCAAGTCGCCTTTCTGGTTCTTTTTGCAGCAACTATACATCATTCATAACAATTTCAGAATCAGAATTGGTCTAAAATCAATGATCCATAGTACACAAAAGATAATGTCTTCTCCAAAGTACTTACCCCTTTCAGTAAGGCATGAGCTTCAGTTGACAGAAACTTTGGAAGCTTGATCTTGTCCTTGACGATTCTCTGCTGTATCTTTTGTTTGTTCCCCAGAAACGGCGGCTGCAAAAGGAAAAAATGGTATCACTTAAACAAATAGCAGGGCTTTTGAGGCTTTATGAATATATTAGCAACTTTACCTTTCCAGTGAGCATCTCATACAGAAGAATCCCTACACTCCACCAGTCAGCAGCTTTATCATGTCCTTTTCCTTTAACAATTTCAGGTGCCATATACTCCGTAGTTCCACACATAGAGTTTGATCTTGTGTTTTCTTCAAATTCCTTTGCTAAACCAAAATCAGTTAACATCACGTGGCCATCGGTGTCCATTAGTATGTTTTCGGGTTTCAGATCTCTATGCATTATGCCTTTCTCATGGAGATGGGAAACAGCAGAGACGATCTCTGCAGTGTACACACGAGCCAAGTCCTCTCTGTGAAAAGACATAACATAGAATTATAAGTCAAGCTTGCAAAATTCTGGTGAAACTCCAAAACTAGCTGAACAAGGAAGTACATCAAACCTGAAAAGCCCTTGGTGATAGAGCTGGAAGAAAAGATGACCTCCGTTTATAAAGTCGAGCACAAGATACAGTCTGTACTTGGTCTGCAGAAAAAGGATAATGTATAGAGCCTTAAGTTAACCAGTTATGAAGTAAAACAATTAGACTGCAAACAGAGAGAAGAAAGAGCGAATTTTACCTGAAAAGAGTATTTAAGTTGAACGATGAATGGATGATCAATCTTTGTAAGAATATCGCGCTCAGCTTTCATGTATTCCGCATGGTTCTTCTCAACAATCTTATCTTTTCTCATGACCTTCATCGCATATATCTCAGAGGAGTCTTTTTTCCTGACCTGGAACACTTTTCCAAATGCACCTTGTCCCACTACCTTCAATACCTCAAAGTCCTCAATGCCTACTACACCTGACACCTCCTCCAGATCTCCCTCTGGAGCTTTATCACTGTCACTCTCGTCATTACCAGAGAATTCATCGTCTTCTTTTATCGATTCTTCAAGACACTCCACCAAGTCAATTGAGTCCTCAGTCTCTCGTAAGGTGAGCTTGTTCAGCTTCAAAGAAGGACTGTCAAACGAAGATGGGCCAACCAATGAGTGAGATCGACTGTAGACAACAGGAGGCTCGTCGAAAACAACATTACTGGCCTCTCCAGAGTTAGCTTCAGGAATTGGACCAAACACATCAGAGAATTCAAGCTCAAGGTTATCATTCAAGACAGGATTTGGAGGGCTGATGGATAAATATAGCTGTTTCTTAAACGCCTTGCCAGTCAAGTTTTTGTTGGCAACAGAACACTGAGAAGAAACCATATTGATTTTCTAACCAAATCGCCAAAAGAATCACAGAGAAAGCTTGAGCGCTTCACGAGTTCACCAGACTGATGAAGAGAAAACTGAGGATACGCAAAGCAATATCAAGGAGATGAAGTTGTTCTTGCTTCCCTATTTTAAGGAAACAGTTGTTGCTGCAGAAGTGCCCAAATGCCATCAACGTGCTCTAAGCTCTGCAGTTCATGAAAGTTCACAAATTCAGAGGCTTAAGATATGATCATATAAAATATCTCAAGTAGAGAGGAACGTGGAATTAATATAAGCAAGTGAAAAGATTCCTTTTTGATTACCAAAACTAAAAGTCACCATAATTGAGAATAAGGAAACTTCGCACCGACCAAATAACCAAATAAAAAACAGAGGAGAAATTTTGAATAAAACCCAAAGCCTTATACGTTCCGGATTCAGAATCGGTTTTACACAGTTTGGAGAACAAAAATTTCAACAGGACACAAGCAGATTTAGAGAAAAACTATGACATGAAACTAAAAGGTTTCGTGTCGTAGAAACAATGATTGAACTTCAATAATTTATATCCAGAAAACAAAAAACAATAAAAGAATCTGAACTCTGCGGGAGAAAAGTCAAAGAGAGAGGGAAAGAGAAAAAGAGAGAGGATTTACCAGAGAATATGCCTGAGGAAGAAGGAGAAGAGAAGGAGAGGAGAATTTAAAGAGGAAAAGGTAAAATCCCAAACTCACAAGAAAAAGGTAATGCCAAACTCACAAGGAAAAGGTTTCATAGGCGCGTGGCTCCTTTTTTATGTCTTAGAAGCATCGTGGATCATGGGGTGTGGACACGTGTTCGCATTCTATTGGGAAAATCATAATTCTTCATTGTTTTAGTGGGCTGGCTCTCTTTAAGCCCATTACAAGATGTTCTGACTTCGGTTTATTTTCTTTTCTTTTTTTGGCAACAAATTCTGACTTGGTAATTTTTAAGGGATGTAAAAATGCACAAGATAAAGTCAAGTAAAAAAAAACATTTGATTTAAGATCATTCCTATTATATAATATGCACATGTACCTTTCAATCTCATTACTCGATACAAGAAAACGAATGCACGAACATTATCAGACACTGGTCTGGTCCAAAAGCAGCATCGTTAAATCGTATCATCTTATATACACGTTTTCAACGTTTTTTTTTCCCGCGACGGTCAAAGGTCAATGTTAGTTGCTCAGTTGCTCTAGCGTCTTGTTCAATAATTTAACAATTTGTTCTCAACCGAAACAATCCCTTCACAATAAGATCACATGAATTCAAAATCTACAGAAGGTTTCTTAGTCAACCATAGACTACTTTTTCTTTTTCTCCTTTCATGTTCATATGTTTCCACTTCTAATATTGTCTTGGAATGTAAGAAAAATAAACCATTTAGACAAAAAGAAAAAGGAATAACATAAGTTACATAACATACTTCATCTACAAGAGTTTGACAAGCATGAGAAAGAAAAACAACGATGGAAGCACATAACATAGTTCATCTACAAGTTCGATGTGGTTTGGTGAAGGAATGAAGGAGGAGGCCTGACGTATGTGAAGTTGGTAAAAGGGTTGGCCTTAGGATCCGAACTGGGACTGCTTGCTGGAGAATCCAACACAGACATTTCAGTCCAACACTTGTCAAAATTTGCTATGCAATGCCTTCCAGATACCTCCGGCTTGAAACTTGGCTTTACTTCTCTAGCCTCCAGCTTCTTCCAGTTTATTCCCTTGAACCATTTGTGCTGTTTTATCTCCTCTGCTCCGCTCGGTCCACTTCCAAGTCGCCTTTCTGGTTCTTTTTGCAGCAGCTATACATTCATTACAAAGTCAGAATCAGAATTGGTCGAAATCTAATGCTTCACAATTCTTAGCACAAAGATTTCATGTTTACTTACCCCTTTCAGCATTGCATGAGCTTCATTAGACAGAAACTGTGGAAGCTTGATCTTGTCCTTCACGATTTTCTGTTGTATCTTTCCTTTGTTCCCCATAAACGGCGGCTGCAGGAGGAACAATGGCATCACACAAAACATCACCGAAACATATACCAAGACATGAGGCTTCAGGCGAATTAAATAAAAAAGTTCCTTTTACCTTTCCAGTGAGCATCTCATACAGAAGGATCCCAACGCTCCACCAGTCAGCAGCTTTATCATGTCCTTTTCCTCTAACAATTTCAGGTGCCATATACTCCGTAGTTCCGCACATGGAGTTTGATCTTGTGTTTTCTTCGAATTCCTTTGCTAAACCAAAATCTGTTAACATCACATGGCCATCTGTGTCCATTAGTATGTTTTCGGGTTTCAGATCTCTATGCATTATGCCTTTCTCATGGAGATGGGAAACTGCAGAGACAATTTCTGCAGTGTACACACGAGCCAAGTCCTCCCTGTGAAAAAAATATAACTAGTCAAGCCTTGCAGAATTCTGATGACAGTCCAAAGACAGATGAAAAATGAATTAGAGCAAACCTGAAAAGCCCTTGGTGATAGAGCTGGAAGAAAAGATGACCTCCATTTATAAAGTCGAGCACAAGATACAGCCTGTACTTGGTCTACAAAAAAGGGGTAATAATGTACAGAGCCCTATGTTAACAATTGATATAAAGTAAACAATTAGGCTGCAAACAGAGAGAAGAAGAGGGATTTTTACCTGAAAAGAGTATTTAAGCTGAACAATGAATGGATGATCAATCTTAGTAAGAATATCACGCTCAGCTTTCATGTATTCCGCATGATTCTTCTCCATAATATGATCTTTCCTCATGACTTTCATCGCGTATATCTCAGAGGTCTCCTTTTTCCTCACCTGGTATACTTTCCCAAACGCACCTTTCCCAACAACCTTCAATACCTCAAAATCCTCAATGCCTACTACACCTGAGACTTTCACCAGATCTCCCTCAGCAGCTTTGTCACTGTCACTGTCGTCATTACCATAGAATTCATCATTTTCTTTTAACAATTCACCTTCAAGACACTCAACCAAGTCAATTGAGTCCTCAGTCTCTCGTAAGGTGAGCTTGGTCAGCTTTAAAGAATGACTATCGAACGAAGACGGGCCAACCAATGAGTGGGATCGACTGTAGACAACAGCAGGCTCATCGTAAACAATATCATTGGCCTCTTCAGGTAGTGGACCAAACACATCAGAGAATTCAAGTTCAACATCATCTTTCAAGAAAGAATTTGAAGGGCTGATAGATAGATAAAGCTGTTTCTGGTTTTTGTTGGGGACAGGGCGCTGAGAGGAAACCATAATTTACACCCAGAAAAATCGATACAGAATCACTGAGAAAGCTTCACGAGTTCACCAAACTGGTGAGGGATTCTGTACCGACAGATTTAATGAGGAGAAAACTGACTAAAACAATTGTTTATCTGGAAAATTTTGGCAAAAGGCAATCCAATAGCAAGGAGAAGAAGCTCTTGTTGTTTCCCGATTTTAAGGAAACAGTGGATGCTGCAGAAGTGCGCAAATGCCATGAAGGTTTTATAAGCTCTGCAGGTACATGAAAAGTTCATAGCTTTAGAGGCTACGACATGAACAAATCAAATCTCAAGTACAGGGTTGAAAATATCTATGAAGAGACGGAAGTAGAAATATTATAAGTAAGTCTATTGATCCTTTTTTAATTGAGATTAAGAAAAGTTAGCACCGACCAAATATAAAAAAAAGGAAAATTTTTCATTGCGAAGACAAATCTTGAATAAAACCCAAATCCCCCACAATTTCGGATTCAGAATCGGTTAAAAAAACCTATACAGCTTCGAGAACACAAAATTTCCCTGGGAAACGAGGCCGAACGAAATCCTCGAAGAAAAGTAACTTCAATTTCGATAATTCAGATCTATTGGCAAGCAAATCGAGATCTACAGAAAAACTATGACATGTAGCTAAAACGTGTCGTATCTTAGAAACAATTCATGAATTTTGATAAGTTCAATGGATCTAGGAAACAAAGACATAACGAATCTAAACTCTGAGAAAGAAAGAGAGAGAGGGGATTACCAGATGGGATGCCTGAGGAAGGAGACGAGGAAGGAAATGAGGGCAATGGGAGAATTTAAGAGAAGGATCGTGGATCCAGGGATTCAGACACGTGGCCGTCTCTTATTGGGAGAATGTTGACCAGTTGTTAAATATGCGGCGGAGGTTTTTTGTCCACCAATTCTCTCTGTTATAGTGGGCCGCCTCTCGCTAAGCCCATTATAAGCCGTTCTCGTTGTCTTTTTTCAGATTTGTTTTCCGCATTATATGGGGTCGAAAGCGAATTAGTGATACGGTGACATCAACAAATTCTTCTGACTGTGTGAGCACTTATTAAATCTAACCTAATTTGATTTCTTTTTATTGCTATAATAGCGCTGGCGTGACAATCAGTCAGCTGATGAACAAGTGTTGATGCTTTGACCAACTTAGATGAATGGATGTTTTAGATAAATTTTGTTGATTCGTGTATTAAATTAGCTGGCTAAATTTTTTAGTTAGTGTATGAATAAGTACATAAGGGAACAAAATACATATCATAACGAATAAAACATGGTTCATATATATGTTTGTTGTTTTCCCTCTCGAAAAATTGTCTTGTGGTTCTCAAATTAAGAAGAAGAAAAAACATTTGTCGCCAGATTCGAACATTGGATATACATACATACAAGGCCGAAAAAAGGATCTATCATTGCCTTGTTGGTTTGGACCCAATTAATTAGATGTAGACCCGGTTCACGCCCGGTTCATGTATGCACCGGTTCTAGTATCCACCAAAATCTCTTCACCTATGTTAATAAAGAGCGGGACGGTAACTATTGCACCCGTTTCCAGTGTCGCCGGCTTTGATCCACCTATACATTCATCACACCACTTGGTTTAAGCTTGTTTAAACCAAATGACGAGAAACTATCTCTCAACAAGAGATTTGTGCAACATTATTTATTACCTTGCGCAGTGTCACCGCGAAGGCCAGGATCAACGTCAACAATTTTTAGCTTAACTGTAATTGGTAGATCGAAATCGATAACCTAGCAAAAATCCAGACAGAAACAAGTTAGCATCACCACTTTAATTCTGTGAACTATTTTTCACAGAAACTGAAAGTGTTTGTTTACCTTGTCTTTCCAATAGAGCAAAATGCATTCCATTCCTTCTTTTAGCCATTTCGTCTTCTCACCCATATCAGATTCGTTAAGACGTGTTTCTTCGTATGTGGTCTATAGAAGACGAAGATTTGATAACAATAGAGACAACCATATCATTAGTACACAAATTTTAAGCTAATAAGACATGTAAGGATCTATTGTGACATACCAAATCCATGAAGACAAATTGAGACCCATCTTTGTATGTGAATTGTTTGGTCTCTTTGGATATACTTGCTTCCTCGACCTGTAACATAGATGATCATAATCAAGATGGTGCAACTAGAATCATTCTTCGGATTAAGATACAAAAAAAAAAGAGAAGGAGAGGATTTTACAGAAATTCCAGCACGAAATGTTCTCTCCACTGTGCTACCATTAACGTAGTTCCTGATCTTAGTTCTCACAAATGCCGCGCCTTTTCCTGGTTTAACATGAAGAAACTCTACACCAAAAAAGCGAGAAAAACTCAAGAGATTAGTAATATTTCCTTTTGAAAAGAAAAACAATACTAAACACCTCCGAGTAAGTAGAGATTTAAGCAGAAGGTAATAGCATCAACCCCAAAAGGCCAAAACAATATTTAATTCGTAATGAATAAGTGACAGTATCTACTAATTCCATAAACCTGAAAGTAAAACTCCTAAAATTGAAGACGAATCGAGGAGGAAGAATACCAAGTACACGCCAAGGAGCACCATCGACTTCGATATTGGTTCCTGCTTTGATGTCGTTAGCAGACAAAGAACAGTAAACCCCTGTAAACCAACATCTCGTAAGATAAATTTCAAAATCAATGCCATCAATTGCAAGATTTTGGAGGGCGGAGAGAAATTTTAACTGGGAAATTTGTTGGTTCGGGGAGATTTCCGCACGGGGAGCGCCGATCGATATGGGGAAGATAGTGAAAGCGATGAAGATGAAGCACTTGAAGAAAGGACGCAGAAGGAAGGAGATGAAGATACGGCGAAAGTCGCTCGTCCCGCCATTTTGTTCTTCCGCCGGCGAGCAAATGGAGTTGCAACTTTGGATAAGGTCTTAAAAGGAAGAGGTAGGAAGGTTCAGGACTCCCAAAACAAACCAAACCGTAACTCGGTTCAATTGAATGATCCGGTTCTCAACGAGATCTACGAATTAGACGAATAGTTTTTACTAGTCATACAGATAAAACGAATTGAAGTATAGTAATTCTGGATAGCTTTCAGTAATTTTGAATAGTTTTGAAAGTTTGAATTATCGAAATTGATGGTAAATGGTACTGTATAACACAATACTTGGAATCTCTTTTTATCTGAAAACGAAATGTTGATTATTATGTACAACATCACAAACCCTCTCTTAAAGTCTGGATTCATAAACAACAAAAGAAAAAGAAAAAAACAAATTTTATATATTTGAAATCCAAAAAAAACACATCAAACGCCAAGAATTAAAAAAAATACACATAGGAAAAAGAAGAAGAAGAAGAAGAGAGATATGAACAAATCAAAACCCTTCGAGGCTAGTTCTCCTACCACTGGCCGAAGATGATCTCCGAACCTCTTCCCGAGCCATTTCCTCCAACGTAGAACACGCTCTTGGTGGAAACACTGGCGGAAACACGAGCGCCCGTCCCCTTGTGGGCGAAACTGACGGTCGTCGTGGTGGAGGCGACGGTGAAAAACTCGACCTTGGTGGCACTGCCGTCGGGGTCCAAATAATCGTATTGAGACTGCTTGACCTTCCCATATGTTTCCTTGCTGCGACCGGTGCGGGTTCTCTTAATGGGAATCTACACGAGTACTTCATGTCTTGTATGATCTTGAGTTGATCCACGATGTTTCTCATGGTTGGACGCTCTGATGGCTCCACCTGCAGACATTTCTGTGCTATATCTGCTATGCTTCTTGCCGCTTTCGCGGGAAACCGACCTTTGAGCTGAGGATCCATTATAAGCGAGAGCCTGCAATCGTCTGCAAGAAAAGCTCGGCTCCATTTCACTAAATTCCTCTCTTCCTTCGGGTAAGACCCGTCCATGTTTTTCCGCCCCGTCAACATTTCAAGAAGAACTATTCCATAGCTCCACACGTTGCTCTTTGGTGTCAATAGCCCTCTCTCTAGTGTCTCGACCGAGAGATTCGCAAGTGCTGAACTATTAGATGTCTCTATCTCGGGCGCATGGCCTGCGCAACCGTATCCTGATAACTTGGCGCTGAAGTCTTTATCAACTTGGATATTCGCCGTAGAAAATTCATTGTACATTGCCTGTTCATCAACCCAAGAAAAGGGTTCAATCAGTAATTCCTTACTACCAAATTCACAATATTGATGGCTTTTTTGTGTGTACCTGAAACGGGCCTTCTTCATGCAAGAAGGTTAGACCCTGAGCTGCGCATAGAGCTATCTTCATTCTAGTGTTCCAATCAAGTGGAGGCCCATCTGATCTCCCATGTAGCAACCGGTCCAAGCTTCCGTGGGCAAGCCTCTCGTACACCAACATTCTTGTGTCAGAACCGTCACGGGCATGATAGCCTACCAGTTTACAAAGATTCTGATGTTGCAGCGACGCCAATGTGTTCACTTCATTAATGAACTCCCTCATACTCTGTTGAATAATAATAATAACAATAGTAAGACAACAAACACATAGATATCCTCAAAATACCAAAGCAACCAAACCACAAATGTTTAATTTACCTGAGTGGTTATGTGAAGGCGCACAACAGTTGCATCGACCTTCTTTAAACTTGAGGTTGAAACCTCATCACCAAAAGAAGCCATATACATAACAGATGAAAGACCTTCCAGGACGCATCGGTCTGAAGAGAAAGCGCTACAAGCGGTAACTACTTCATCATATGTGAAGCTCCTAACTGAGCCGCTAGGTGGCAAAGGCAAAGGTCCAGATGGAGCTGCGGAAGCGGATAACCGACCGCTACTTCCGTTGAACGATTTAAAGCTTCCCCAATTCTTCAAGGAAGAACCAGTTCTCGGTGAAGGTAGCGGAAGCGGTTGTGGACTAGATTCTTTTGTAGAGCTACGTGGATCTCTCGGTTGTTCATCTTGCTCGTCGTGATAAACTCCAGCAAGAAAATCTCGTTCCGCTGCACCGTGAATGCTTGACGGAGCAGACATCACTCTTGCCCGGCTACTCATCTCTCCGGTTCCACCGTTATTAGAGTGAATTGGCTTCACACGAGTTCTGAAACTCGGAGGAGCAGATTGTAAATTACGACTTGGAATCTTCGGTGGCTCAGGTAAAGCAGTTGGTTTACTTTCTTCAAGATCCAACCGCTTCATAGAAAGCGAGCCACGTTTCTTCTTGCTTTTCAGAGGAAAACACCCCAAAACCATCTTTTCAATCCTCTAAAATCTGTTTTTGATTCTAACGGATGCTAATGAACAGAACAAGGCTTCTTGAATACATAAACTCGAGTCTTCGAATGCAAATAACTCAGGAGAACCGACAATCGAAGCCTGGACTAACAATTATATCTGAAAATGATTCAAAACATAAACTTTTAGCGACAAAAACAATGCTATGTACCACAAAAGAAGTGGTTTTTAGAAAACCCAGATCCGTTTTTTTTGCATGAGTTAGATCAATGTCCATAGAAATTGTGCAAGACAAACAATGAAGCAATCAACTCAATTTTCTGTAGAACTGGATTAAATTCCAGAGTTACAGATCTCGGGGTTCAAAACAAAAGACGGTTGATTAGAAGTTGAAGCAAGCGTAGGACAGTTACATAAACCCTAATTCTATCAGTGAAACAGCAATAATTACACAGATGCAAATTTTATAATCATAGACAAGCTTTCGATTTGTTTAATGACGACATCCATTAGATTAATCTCGGTAAAGACAAGAGACAATGACGATAAATCCACGAATAGAACTAAATTTTTTTTAAATCGCATTATCATTAAGATATTTTCAATTCAAAAATTCATTTTCACTTTTCAACTTTGCTGATTCGTGAAATCAGAGTTGTCATTTAAACAAAATTTTACGAGAAATCACAATCCGTTCCTAGGAAAAAGAACAAAAAAAGTGAAGCCAAAACACGAATTCGATCTAGAAAAAAATCAAACCAGAGATAAGATAAAGATGAATTTGTTCAAACCTGTAAGGGACAAGAGCCGAAGAAAATTCAGAGGAGACGAAACAGAAAGAGCAGGCAAGAGAGAGAGATGCAAAATGAGTGAAAATGAAATCGGAAATTTCTGGGAAGAAGAAGGAAAGTGAGAGATTTTAGAGAGAGAGGTGGGACCCAAATAGGCAGTGGTCAAAGTTCAAACCAAACAGATATCCAAGATCTATTATTACTTAAACTCTCCCAATCTTAATTCAATTCTTCAGCTAACTTACTTTGGAATTTTCTTTACTTTACTTTTTATTCCTCTTTCGCCCTCCACTTTTTGTTTTCTTCTCTTAAACCTCGTCACAAATATTATACAACTACATTTACTTATATTCTTTTCACAGAAATAAGATACATTCATGGACGACTCAGAAAAAAAACTCAAAATTTATTGTGTAACAAGTAACATATTCCAATTTTTATTAATAGATTCTTATTCGTTTGTAAACACTTTTAACATAAAATAATAGTTTGGGAAAAAAAAACATAAAAATAATAGTCTGTAAAACAGATAAATTTATCTTAGGTCATATGCAAGTGTATACTTGAACATTTCCTCTAAAATGGTTTTGGATACATTGCATCTACTATCATTTTTAATCTAACATATATTTTTTAATTATTAATACCAATCTTTTATCGAAAAAATGTTAATAACTATCTAATTTAATAACTAGAGACCGAATTTATTATTTGGCGATTTGTATTAGTGTTATTATCGTATCATTAAATTCAATTTTTGAGATATATGGATGTGTATGCTATATTTTTTTAAAAAAAAATTAACAACTTGGATAATTTATAACTTCACATGAAAATTTCATTTTTAAAATTAATATAGAAAACCGATAAGGTAGGCAAAATTGTAAAATCAGAGAAAGCCTAGATTTCCAGTAAAGAGGGCCTCGAGAAAAGCGACATCTCAGTCAAACTTGGAAAACTAGTTTTGTCCTTTTTAATTATTTGTTGTTCAATAAAAATAGGCCGTATCTAATTGGGTTTTGTTTTCTGGTCAAATGACTAATTAGATAGGTTGTTGACTGAATATCATAACCGTTTATTTAGATAGCATTCCACCTTATCAACGGTTGATATTCAGTCACGTCTTCCTAATGTGGGACCCCCTGACATCGTTTTTGGAAGATTTAAATTAGTAATTAAACGGAAAAAAAATTAGAAAAAGGTTAAGCACACGCGCCGTGCACGCGTGCGACGAACTCTATAAAAATCATAATCGACAACAGAGGACACGTGGGGTCCCCTCGAAACCACTCTCCATCTTTTTCACCACTCTTCTCTACTTCCCGAAATTACACGATCATCATGTGTTTATATATATATATATATATATAATGGAAATTTCACAAAGGCTTTTCTGAAAATTTGATATAAAAATAATCACGTATTCACTTATAAAGATGCTACAGATAAACTTTAGGTTAGATTTATAATTCATTCAACTTTTTATATAAGACCGAGTTTTACTTGACTTAAACTCAATTCATAGTTTTTTTTCCGGTAAAATCAATTCATAGTTCTTTCCTTAAAGTTTTTCCTTTATTCTTTTAATTCCTATTTTGGCGGAGCTTCCTCTCGGCATTTGCCGCTTTTTCTCGGTATTGTTGGACTCTCGCTTAGGGCTTGACCAGCCTAAAGTTTACATCATCTTTTTTTTTTTTTCATATATTAGACTTTTCATTTCAATGAAAATTTTAGTTGTACATTGGTTCGTTTTTGTAATACCAAGTGCATATGCATTCTAATTTGTGAAATCTATCTGAGCTTTCGGCTTTCCGAATCATATCGTATGCCACTAATATGACAATTTACCATGTGAAAGTTACTTGTCATTCAAAATTAAATGTGATAGTTTCTCTATATTTTAGGCTGTTTATCTCAAAATCACAAAAGAAATTATAGAAAAAAAACTATAAAGATTGACTAACTTAAAATAATTTTGAACACTAGTATGCACGTTTCCTATGCTGTTTTTGTTGATACGCAATTTAATAATGTTCTGGTATAGGCGTATACTTTTCTCCCTTATGTGTAGACTTTTTGAGTTCTGTTGGAATATATAATTATGGCCATGGTTTGAACCTTGAACAGAGGTCGGCTTACTTTGGATGATCTATTGAACAAGCCACTTTTTTTAAAAAAGATGATTTTCACGTTTGACTAATTATTAAACTACTGTTGATAAATCATGAATATTCACCATTTCTACAATTTTGATTAAAAATACTATCACACTCTATAATGATTTCATGCTGTGATATTTGAAAGTTTTGTGAACTTTGAAAAATAATGGTCTATCTTTACTCAACTATCTCACCATTGATGATGTATTTGGGTTACTTATATCATTATAGAAAAATAAAATTTCAGAATCCAAATAAATAGTCATATATATACTATGGTTTATGAAACTACACTCGACATAAATTCATTTTCTACTAGATAAATCCTTCATTTGAATTTCTTTTTTTGGATTAGAGGAAAAGAGAAGACTTCAAACCAAAAATTATAAAAATAAGCCGCACTTATTACCCATAACGATAACCCAAAAGTAAAGTCCTAAGTTTCAACCCAATTTTTCCCTAACCTTTCTGTTTCCATCAGTCCATCTTCCGCATTTTCCTTTTAGGTTTTGGGGGAATTGTCATTTTTAACCCCAAAACAAATTGGTACAACGCTAGAAGGTTTAGTTCATGTCTCGATTCATATATAGTTGCATTTAATGAAGCATAAGGAATGTTTTTTCACATCTGATAGAGATTTTGAGTTTGGACTAACTCAGTTTAATAATCGTATGTGTAAGGGAGGGAAAAGGAGATATTTTTTGGTCGAACATAATAGGAAGTGTTTGTTGATAATATATTAGAACTTAGAAGAACATTTAAATTGACGATACATCACTGATTAAAGTAGCAACTAGCAAATCATGTCCCTAATTTATTATTGAGTTCTTAGTACTTGTAGTAGTAGTAGTAGCTTCCTTGAGGATTTTCTGCTTGTCTCAGTTAATACTGTAAAAAAAAAGAAAAAAAAAAAGAGTAAGTCATGATCTAGATTATTGTTATATAAATTACTATACAAGTATATTTTGGTACCTGTCGCAGTTGGTGGAAGGGCTGATCCTGTAAGGGAGATTGACACCGCATTTAGCAGGCAAAGACAAAGCATTGTTGATGTTGCTAGAAGAAAAAGACACTCCTCCAATAGCTGATTTGATGCAACGACATACGCTCTGACGGTCCACAGCGGTTTGAGCCTGACTGTTAAGAGCTCTGATACCGGTGCAGCAGGTGGCTGGGACGTAACCGCCCTGAGCCACGTAGGATACGCAAGGGTAAAGATCTTCAGCCACTGTGTTGCAAGATACGGCTGCTTCACCACAGTGCAAAGCAAGAACTAGGCACACGGCTAGTAAGAGAGATCTCATGTTACTTTCTTCTCTTTTATGTGTTTGTGGTTTTTGTTTATTTTGGTTTAAGGTTAGAGAATTGAAGAGGTTATTTATAGATGGGAAGTTAAGAGTTTGGGATTGGTAGTTGAGGAAGAGTTATTGCTAGAACACGAGTGTTAGTGTTAGTGTTAGTTGTGGATGAATTTAATGTTTACCTTCAGCCAATTAAAAGATCCAACACTCCGGATTCAATGCAATCGTATCTAACAATGTTAAAAAAAAAAAAAAAAAATCAGAAATTACATGATATTTTTTATGCGAGGAAACTTTAGTTATATACTTATATCGCAGGTCATAAAGCATGAAACTCTAAAAAAAGTGATTAGGCTAGTAAAGAGAGATTTCATGTTAGATTCTTAGGCGATGGAATTTGAGTTATGTCGCAGCTTATAGTGGATTAAACTCTAGAAAAAGTGATTAGTTAAAGTGTGCCGTTCCGTACGTTTATCGTTAGAACTATAGTTAAGATAGTACAAAGATCTAGAAGCATCTTCTAGGACAATGAGCTGTGTCGAATTGATTGTTAAGAAAACCGTTTTGGTTGGTTTCCATTCCAACAATAACTATATACTCTATAGCTTGACCGATCCTATACCAAAACCTGATTCAGAAGAAATATATTCTGTTTGATTTCAATTTTTACAACAAGAAGTAAATATAATACATTAATTATACCAACAGATTTTAATCAGGATTTAGAAATTAAAAAATCCAATAACATTATGGTCATGAATGTTTGATAGTTTTTAGTGGTTTTTGGCTTTTGGTTTTTAATTTTTAATTTTCTGTAGATTTTGATTTTTTTAAAATCTCCTAAAACTATATAAGTGAGATTTTGGATTCTCTCAACAAATGTGGAAAAACCATCAAAATCCAGATTTTCTATTTTTTAGGAAATCCACTTTTTCTAAAATCATGAATGACAATAAATTAGACTTTTTGAAAAATCTAAAAGCAAAAACTACTCTAAAAACTACAGTAGAACCTCTATAAATTAATAACCTCTCTAAATTAATAAATTTTTATGGTACTGAGTTGGACCAATGTAATATTTAACATAATTCGATAAAATAATAAGATAATAATTTTTTGAAAATCTTATATAATTATATGGTCCCATCAATATCATAAATTAATAATTATATAAAAATATAAAATATAACTAAGATAATTTAGTGAAATAGGACACTAGTGTTATTTATTTATTCATAAATTTTTATTTTTGTGTAACTCATCTATAATTTTATCATACTACATAAAAAACATATGGTATTATTTTTTAAAATTACATCAAAAATTATTAAAAATTACATATACGATAATTATTTTCTAACATATAACTGTCGCTAAAAATATTAAAATATTATTTTCAATTTATTACTTTAAATTTGAATTGTATTTTAAAATTATGCAAATCTCTCTATAATTTAATAATTATTAATTTATTGATAAATTAATAACCTTTCTAAATTAATAAAATCTTCTGGTCCTAACATTATTAATTTATAGAGGTTTTTACTGTATTGCCATTCAAGACCATATATATTGTCAATAATTTCAAAAGTAAAAATCTAATAGTAATACACTATCTTATTTGAATTTTAAAATCAGTTTTTTTTTTTACTTCATCCAAAAAATATCCATAAACATTTGTATGCTCGAGAGATTGTTTAATAGATTTCCAGTATAAGGGTGGAAATTTTGAATCAAAATTGCCAATGACAATATTTATCAAATGAATGAATGTCCATACTTTTAGTTAAGCCGATTTGGCATGGAGCGGTTACTACTTTTATGTATAATCATGAGCCTGGGTAAGACCTCTTGTCACTTGATGTTTAACATAATAGGAAGTGTTTGTTGATAATTTATTATAACTTCAAAAAAAACATTCGAAATGACGATACATCACTGATTAAAGTAGCAACTAGCAAATCATGCCCCTAATATATAGTAGTAGCTTCCTTAAGGATTTTCTGCTTGTCTCAGTTAATACTGTAAAAAACAAAAAAAAAAGAAGAAGAAGAGTAAGTCATGATATAGATTATTGTTATATAAATTACTATACAAGTATTTTGGTACCTGTCGCAGTTGGTGTCAGGGCTGAGGCTGTAAGGAAGATTGACACCACATTTAGCAGGCAAAGACAAAGCATTGTTGATGTTGTCAGGAGTGAGAGACCCTCCTACAATAGCTGATTGGATGCAACGACAGATGCTCTGACGGTCCAAAGGGGTTTGAGCCTGACTGTTAAGAGCTCTGATACCGGTGCACAGGTGGCTGGGACGTAACCGCCCTGAACCACGTAGGATACGCACATAGCTGGTCTTGAAAAATTTGGGATCCAAATGAAAAAATAAATTTTTAATTATTTAATAGAAAAAATAAAAATTTTAGTCAGTTAAAAAAAAACTACAATAATATTTTTTAAAAAAACTACAATAATTAAACCTTCTAAAAATAATATTTTTCTAAAAAAATTCAAAACTTGTTTCTTTTTTAAATAAATTCAAAACGATTCGATTATATTTTTGAGAAAATATTACCTCTCTAAAATCAAAAGAAGAGAAAAAATGAGAAGTCACATAAAGAAGGAGGTTAACTTAAATTTTTCTTTTTTAATTAAATAATATATTATAATATTTAAATAATAATAATTTGAGATCCACACAATATTTTATCAAATATTTATACGAAATTAATACATTACTCATCATTTTTATATATATATATTTTTACTCTTTGACGTCAACTAAAATATATATACATATATATATAATTTTTTTTGTGAGAACCCCCTAAAATGTGGGACCCCATTCAAATGTTTCATAGAAATGTGTTTAACGCCGACTCTGGATACGCAAAGATAAAGATCTTCAGCCACTGTGTCGCAAGACACTGCTACTTCACCATAATGCAAAGCAAGAACTAGGCACACGGCTAGTAAAAGAGATCTCATGTTACTTTCTTCTCTTTTATGTGTTTGTGGTTTTTGTTTTTGTTTTGGTTTAAGGTTTAGAGAATTGAAGAGGTTATTTATAGATGGAAGTTAATTAAGAGTTTGGGATTGGTCGTTGAGGAAGAGTGATTGCTAGGACACGAGTGTTACTGACTTACTGTTAGTGTTAGTTGTGGATGATTTTAATGTTTACCTTCAGCCAATTAAGATCCAACACTCCTGATTCAGTGCAATCGTATCTAACAATATTTATATATAAAAAAAGAAAAAAAATCAGAAAGTAGATGGTATTATTTAGGCGATGGGACTTGAGTTATATCGGAGCTCATAGTGCATGAAACTCTAGAAAAAGTGATTAGGCTAGTAGTAAGAGAGATCTCATGTTAGATTCTTAGGCGATGGGATTTGAGTTATGTCGCAGCTTATAGAGGATTAAATTCTAGAAAAAGTGATTAGTTAAGTGTTAAGTGTGCCGTTCTGTACGTTTGTCGTTAGAACTAAGTTAGGATAGCACAAAGATCTGGAAGCATCTTCTAGTACTATGAGCTGTGTCGAATTGTTTGTTAAGAAAACAAAACCGTCTTGGTTGGTTTCCAACAATAACTAAACTCTATTGCTTGGCCGATCCTTAACCAAAACCTGATTCAGAAGAAATATATTCGGTTTGATTTCAACTTTTACAAGAAGAAATAAATATAATACATTAATTGAATACCAACAAATTTTAAATAGGATTTAGAAATAAAAAATCCAATAACATTATATTTTGACAATAATTTCAAAATTAATAATCGAATAGTAATACACTATCTTATTTGAATTTTAAAATCATTTTTATTTACTTCGTCCAGAAAATCTCCATAAACATTTTATATGCTCGAGAGATTGTTTAAATAGATTTTCAATATAAGGGTGGAAATTTTGAATCAAAATTGCCAAAGACAATTTTATCAATTGAATAAATGTCACTATAATCCGATATTTTTAGTTAGGCCGATATGGCATGGAGTGGGAACTAATTTTTTTATAAATAAGACTCTATTTTTACATTTACGAAAAATAATCAAAATCAAGCAAATTTCATCTCCTTTGGCAGCGGGGAAGTAACAAGAAACTATAAAGGCATCAAAGATGAACTCTCCCATAGGAAAACCATCAAAGAGTTGGTGATACGTCAAGATACATATGTGATCAAGCAGGTCGCCGAAGAGATGTTCTGAAACTCAACCTCAAGCCATCATCTTCCGTCTGGGATTATATCTTACACATGTTACATCAAATCTTCTAATGAGGATCATGTTACACATGTTCCATAATCTTGACGATTCTGGCTCTTCAAAAAGGTACTACAGAGTAAATGAAAGATGTTAGAGATTAGACGTCATCCTAGTCAGAACATAGCGACTCATTTCCCCCATCCCTATTCCCAACTATCTCTACCGTTCTTCTTCCAACTACTCAGCTTCCTTAATCTACTCCATCATATTAATACTTGAGGGTTTGTCATCTCTCTAGCCATATCGGGGTGTTTCTGCTCAACCCTTACTTCTCTCTATAATTTGGTATCAATATGAGTCTTCTGTATGCATCTATTTAGCTAGTATTGAACAATTTCATAAACAATCCCATTCTTGATTGTTCTCCTCTCACAAAAACTAGCCATACAAGGAAAAGAGATCTCTTGCGATAAACACAATCTATCCAGGACAGATTTAACAAGGAAATAACTAAAATGCAAGTACAAATGGCCTGCTTAGGTATTAGTTGAGTTAGTTCTCTCAGGGAAGTAGTGTATTCTTAAAAGAGAGAGTTGTAAGTATATTGATAGACTGGAATAATCAAACAAGCCCAGATAAGTTTAATGCAGGAGGAGAAACAAATTATACCTGGCGGCAAATAAAAAACAGAAATTCAAGAGAAGCTTCATCGCTCAATTCTGGCAACCCGGTTTCTCAACTTCCTATTATGCTTATCCTGAAAGAACCAAGCAAGATGTTATATTGGAGCATTTTGCTAGACAAAAACAAAATCGAATTTTGAAATTCTTAGCTTTAAGGTAGGTGGTTTAGTACCTGTTCAAATACCCTAGCTGAGCTCTTCTCAACATCCGAGACCAAGCTCTCGATCTTCGCCAGCATTCTCTCATACATTTCTTCAATCCCACCTGTGTAATTCGCAGCTTCAGCTCCAACCAAACGTTTCAAGTTTCCCACTTGGAACCCCTCTGCTAACGCATCGATTTCCTTCTGATCCTTCACTGCTTGTTTCTTCCCGTTCAAGGATCCGTCATCGCGATCCACGCTCATGGCTGAGCTATTCAACTCGCAGATCAACGATGGAAATCCCGATTTCGGACTAAACGAACCGTAATGGCCCCGAAACGCCGGTCCAATGTTGACTATGCCAACGGATCTCGGTTCGAGCCGTTGTTTCGTGGAGCGAAACTGGTACGAACGGTACTCGTGCGTGTGGATGCACTGATCCGCAGATGGCGTTGTAAGAAGGAAGAACACACAAGAAGCCATGTTCGTCGATTTAGGGTTCTGCGAATCCTCAATCGGTAAGTGAAATTGCGATGAGAGAGAGGATGATACGGCGAGCTCTCGCATGGATGGACGGTTAGCGGTTTTCCTACGGGCGGAGAACCAGCCAAGTAGGCAGTCCGGTGAGCCGACTCGGAGGGAGTCGATTCGACGCGAGTCAACTCGGCCAAGTGGATCATAGAAGGAGACAGTCTTACCCGAGCAGATAAAGCTTGTAACGGTGGCGACAATCTGATCAGATGAGGAACTCGAGGCTAGCGAATCCGCCGGAGAATCGTCGGAGAGATGTGAGGAGATAATGCGGTGGATTTGTCCGAAAATCAAGCCATCGACGTCACTGGGAGAGGAGGAAGCTCGTTGAATCAGTGACGCCAATGTTGGACCCCAAATCTCGATTCTCTCTAGAGATAGATCGTCCATGGCGACGAGAAGAACACTGAAATGAGAAATCAGAACACTGTTCAAGTCTAGATTTACCCATTAAGACGACGTGTCGTTTTTATGAAAGAAAACGGCATAAGTTCCCACACACGAAGTCCGTTATTTTACCTAAGCCCAATCAAATATTTAAAAGAAAATATGAAAGGTCAATTAGTTCCTTAATCTTCTGCTTTGACGTAGCAACGGTGTTTACAAGTGTCGCACTATTATTTTTTAGTTGCAAATTAAGAAGAGAAGAGATATTTTAAATATATTACAAGGAAGAAAACAAACAACTCTTCTTAGTTCGAAGTTTTCAAGGACAGAGGGAAAACGAAGAAGATGGTGCATCCTTTGGTTGATAGAGCCACAAGCGATATGCTCATTGGTCCTGATTGGGCCATGAACCTCAAGATATGTGACATGCTTAATCATGAGCCTGGGTAAGACTTCTTTTCACTAAATATGTTTCTGTGTTCTTCGATCCAATGCTCTATGTAACCAATCCGAATCAATGTTCTAAAGGACGATTGTAATAGTTTAACTTTTCTTCTCCTAAACAGAATCAATTCTTCTTTTTGGTTTCTTAATGATGATGGTAATTTATTGGGCTTGTCCTAACACGTTAAACATATATATTGAAGTTCTGGATGGTTCACACTGGGTTTGATGTTTTATTTGTTTGGTTCTATACCGGTTCTTATTATGATATATGTGAGTGTGTATTTGTAGGCAAACGAGAGAAGTAGTGAGTGGCATAAAGAAGAGGCTTAGGAGTAGGACTTCCAAGGTTCAGCTTTTGGCTCTTACAGTAAGTTCTATTACGAGTTCATATAAAAAAACAAGGGGCTCGATATATTCATATTTCGGTTTGGTTTCCTTTGGTTCAGAATTGGTCTCTAGATATTTACTTTTTTTTTTTTTTTTTTTTTTTGAGAAGATAAACATATTGTTGGGATTGTTACTATTGTAGTTACTAGAGACAATAATAAACAATTGTGGGGAACTTATTCATATGCAAGTCGCAGAGAACGATATACTTCATAAGATGGTGAAGATGGCCAAAAGAAAGGTCAGGCTATGATAATTTTTTTTTTAACTATTGTTTTATCTATAACATTTATATAATCACTTTTCTGTGACAAAAAACTTATCATGTTGTTTGTTAAACTTATAGCCTAACATCCAAGTGAAGGAGAAGATATTGATACTTATAGATACTTGGCAAGAGAGCTTTTCAGGTCCATAAGGAAGACATCCACAATATTACGCAGCATACCAAGAATTGTTGGTATGTTTCATTTTTGCTGTAACGTGCCCAATGCCCATTTAAATCGAATCGAGATATAATTCGAATTTTAGGATTTCATTTATTTTCTTTATCTATTTGCAGGAATTGTGTTCCCTCAAAGACCTCCAACCACACTCAGTTCAGGACAAACTGGTCCTTCCACAACGTATCCTCATAATTCTAGTAACTCTAGACAAGAAGCTATTGATACTTCAGCAGAGTCAGAATTTCCAACTTTGAGGTGTTTATCTTAACTAATGCCCATTATTTTCTAGGAATACTGAAAATAAAATTGGTAAAAGAGCATTTTTTTGGTTGAAGTTTGACAGAAATTCAAAATGCAAGAGGAATTATGGATGTCTTAGCTGAAATGATGAACGCAATAGATGGAAACAACAAAGAGGTATATATATCTTTAACACTCGAACTCTGAAAAGAAGGTCAATAACATTTTGGTGACATTGGATCAACCTTATGAATATATTTTTAAAACTTTTGCAGGGACTAAAACAAGAGATTTTTGTAGATCTTGTTGGCCAATGTCGCACCTATAAACAAAGAGTAGTATACCTTGTAAACTCGACATCGTAAAGATCTAAAACTTTTACCTGCAAAATTTTGTTTTAAAACTCGATCAGTTTTGATGAATATATGATTTCCATACCCATTTTTTTTTCGTGTTTCAGTGATGAATCGTTGCTTTGCCAAGGCCTAGCCTTAAATGACGATTTGCAGCGATTACTTGCGAAGCACGAAGCCATTGCGTCTGGAAACATTATAATAGCAAAGGAAGAAAAATCTAAAAAAGAAGTTCCTAAGGACGCAACTCAAATCATAGATGTTGGTTCAAGGTAAGAAACAGCTCTAGTTGTTGAATTAATTGTGTAAAAAGTAAATAATTGATTCTTTGTTTCATTTGATATAAGTTGGTAGAAGATTTTGCAGGATTTAAAAGATTTGCTATTACATTCTAAAATATTTTTTTGCAGTGAAACCAAAGGATATGGTAGTGTTGTGGCTTCTGCAACCAATGGTCCAAAAATAGACCTTCTAAGTGGTGATGACATTGAGACTCCGAATGCGGAAAACTCATTAGCTCTTGTTCCTCTGGGACCTCCACAACCAAGTAGTCCCGTAGCAACGCCAGATAATTCGATGGTCTTAATCGATATGTTATCAGATAATAACTGCGAAAGCTCTACTCCAACTTCGAATCCACAAGCGCATCATCAGATGATGCAACAACATTACTCAAATGGATTCGGACCCGTCCATCAAGATCAATCTTTTTATGGTCAAGGATCATCTGGTCCTGTATGGAATCTCCAAATTACCCAACAACCATCTTCTCCTGCTTACGGAAACCAACCCTTTTCGCCTAGCTTTAGCCCACCCGCCTCTCCTCACTATGGTATTCATTTTGGACTGAAACTCACACTAATAATAAAAAATTCTCAAACTAATCCTAACTTGTTTTCTCTTGAAATTGTTGTCTTATATGGTGTTTAAGGTGGACAAAACAACAATGTTCTAGCATTACCTCCACCACCATGGGAAGCCCAATCTCCAAGCTCAAGCCCTCAATACTCTCCTACTCATCCAATGCAAGTGACTCAAGTGGTCATCACCACACACGCTCATCAACCCCTCGGTTACAACCACCCTCAAGGCGTCTCTCCTCATGCTACCAACAACAACAACTTGTTGGGTATGTTCCTCCCTCCAATGACGGGAGGCCACATGCCACCCTTTGGCCACAACCCAAACGTTACAATCAACCATTACAATCCCAACATGTACGGAGGCTATGGAGGACAAGCTCAGCCACCACAACAGTATCTTGTAGAACAACAAATGTACGGAATGTCTCTTCAAGACAATGGAAACAACAATACTAATCCCTACCAAGTTTCTTCTCATCAGCCTTCGTCGGCTCTTAACCATCCACCAATGATGAAGCCTATGAATAAGAAACCAGAAGACAATTTGTTTGGAAATCTTGTTGAACTCTCCAAGTTCAAGAAACCCACTTCCGGACGAGCCGGTAGTATGTAAACATTTTTCACTTCAAAATTAAAGATTCCAAAAATGCTTGACTTTTTATTTTTTGGTCTCATGTTGACTTTGATAAAGAATACCAATAAATATCAAACTATTTATTCTTTTGCCCCCAAATAACAGTTGAGAGACTCTCACTTCTTCTTCTTCTTCTTCAATGGAGGAAGACGACTCGATCTCTGCTGAATCACTATCTCTCGATACTCTAGCTTCTATTAGATCACTCATTATCAACGCCGACACTTCCGACTCGGTAATTTCCTCGGTGTTCGATTTCCTTACTGGTCTTCTGAGTCGAGGGGACTCGGAGATTCTTCACCACGTTCTCAAGCTACTCTCCGACCTTTCTTTCCAGCGAAAGGAATTAGCACCACAAATCTTCGACTCGGTCCTGTCCAGCTTGCTTCGACCTCAAAACGCCGGCGCGTACGCGAGCCACGGACGCGTCGCCGTGGAATCGCTTGCTGTGCTGGCGACGTTATCCGAAAGAAATCCTAGCATCGCCACCGCGCTTTCCAAAATCGACGGCGAGGTATTTGCGTCGATCTGCCTCGGAGCACCTATATCTTCTCGGCTGTGGCTACTTCGGAACGCGGAGAGGTTCAATGTCCCGTCGTCTGTACTTTTCACCTTGTTTTTAGGATTTACTAAGGATCCATATCCATATATCAGAAAAGTAGCTTTGGAAGGATTGATTAATATATGTAAGGCTGGTGACTTCGACCACGCCCATGCCGTACAAGGTTGCTATACTCGTGCTCTTGAGCTTCTAAGCGATGCTGTAGATAGCGTCAGATCTTCTGCAGTTCGTGCCGTAAGTTTTTTCTGATTGAAAGAATTTGGTTAAGTTAAAAATCTGATCATATTTGATTAAATTTGCACCCTTTTTTAATGTTTAGGTTAGTATGTGGGGGAAAGTGATGATAGCATCCACGGAAGAAGAGACGAAGAGAAGAGAGTGTAGTGATGCTGTGTTTCTCCAGGTAATTAGCTCCTCTCTGGCTTGTGCAGCATTTGAAGCTGGCATTATACACTAGCTACAAATTGATACAATGGCCATTGACCAGTCAGTTCCGCATTGGTTAAAACAGATTTGTGATATCCACTATATCAAATAAGAGGCTGAAGTTTTAGATGTGTTTGCAAACGAACTTAAATAACCAAATGTCTGATGTTTTCTTATAAACATGCTTTCAGCTCTGTTCTATTGTGAGAGATATGAGTGTAGACGTGAGGATTGAGGTCTTCAAGGCATTTGGGGTAATAGAAACTGCATCGGAAAGCGTTATACTGCAAACACTTTCTAAAAAAGTATTGGGAGCTGGAAAAGGGAAGAAACCGCAGAATCATCTTTCGAATGTATTAGCTGATGCCACTGCCGCAGCTGGAGTTTTTATCCATGGTTTTGAAGATGAATTCTACGAGGTACTCTTATGATAAATTTCCTTTATGTGCAAACCTGTTAAGTACGTGTTGTAGAAAAAAATTCAGTTGAACTTTTATTGTTTCTGGACTTATATATACAGCATTTGCATGCATCATTCTGAAGGTACGGGAAGCTGCGGTTGACTCCTTCCACTCCCTCTCAGTAAATTCTGTCAAATTCCCAGATGAAGCTGTGTACCTATTGATGGATATGCTATACGATGATTATATGGTTGTCAGGTTGAAAGCTTTAGAGGCATTGCATCATATAGCAGACTTGGGGAACCTGAAGATACATGAAACTTATATGCCCGCCGTAAGTCACTATATTCTTTTGCCTTCTTTTCTTTCTAAAGTACTGGTTAGGTAAAAAGCTAATGAGAATGCAGATGCAAAACTTCTCTTGCCTTCATAAGTTAGGCGTCTTGTCTCGAGTAATCCAGGTTTTATGCATATCATCCCCTATGGTTTTAGGGCCGTTGAAGTAGCTTCAGAATTGTTTGCACTCTAGGGCCTAATGCTTAATGAGACATTAAGTGATTTGCTACTAAACTAACCTCGCTGCCACTGGCTCCATGTATTGTCACTTAGTGCTATTTGGCTATTTTTTCTATGAGCTGTAATAAAGAGCTGCTACTTGACTTTGCAGTTTTTGGATGCTATTGTTGATACTTCTGAGAACATAAGAGTTGAGGCTAGAAACATTCTTAAACTGGCAAAGCTGCCTGATCTGAAGCTGGTCAACAGATGTGTTGAAGGTGTCCTAAAAAGTTTAGAGATGTATCCACAGGTTGGCACACTTACAATACAAAGATCAAGTAGCTTCTGATTCCATCAATTCTTTCTTTTTCTTCTTCTGAGCCTCAGTTTTCTTGCTGTTTCATCCTAGGACGAACCGGATATCTTGTCTGCTCTGTTCTATTTCGGACAAAACCATGCAAATTTCTCAGTCAATATGGTCAAAAGATTTAGTGAAAAGGTAAGCGAGCATTTTTTTTCTCTCTTTTTCAGGACTCGTCAACTATAGGCATACTAATCATTTTGTTTCTTACTCTTGCATGCTCTTCAGTTAGGGACAGCTTCCGGAAATAAATCTGAATTCAATAGCCGACAGTTATCTGCGTCTCTGATGCTGATAATCTCAGTCCCTCTCTTAAACAAAGAAAGCATTACTTCCATACCACCTCTGGCGTTTTCATGTTCACTTGCAATGCTGGGGAAATTCTCTTGTGGGCTTCATGATATGATGGACCAGGATATGCTTTTCGCTTACTTGACTCATTGCGCTATGCTTTCTGCTTCTTCGGGGACTGAATTCAACAAAGAAGATATGTTTTTTCGTGCATATAGACACTGTAATGGAAATCTTGCCGGAAACCCTGTCCTACTACCAAGCAAAGATATTCCTGTTGAGAGCAAATACATGGCTTCCGAGGCAGAACTGGAAACTAGAAATCAAGCACATAAGTTTGTTAACCATATACTGTTGAAAATAAAGGCTGCCTGGTTGTTATCACAATCAGGGTGCTCGAAAGAAGCACTCCGAGCGTTGAGGTTTTGCAGCTTACAATCTATTGAAATTCCAGCCTCTGTATTAATGTTTCGTGTGTACTCTAACTAATGTGTTTCTTATCTTCTTGTCCAGGGCTTGCAAACACGAGTTAGCAACTTTGACAGCGGATTCTTCAATCTCCAGTGGTGCATTAGAATTTACGTGTCAGTACGTTCACGTGATAGAACTTCTCGCTCAGGTATGGCCTCATTTCGAATACTCAAGACACATCATCACGTGTAGATCTGTAGAACTTGAACTACTGATGGAAGAGATAGAGACAAAACTGATGGAGATAAGGTGTAGATTCACAGGCCTGTCTACGGAGGAGTCTTTAGTAATGGAGCTAGTAATTTTTGGTTGCTTGTTAAGGCTATATAAATTTGAGATTTGCTGCCGCCTAAGCTGCATGGAGAAGCTATCTTCAACAATATCTCAATTAGAGCTCCACCATGAACAACAATGCACCATACCATCAGATTTTCTAACAGAAACTAAGAAGTCATTGCAAAAAACTGGGAGCTCTGCTGATATAGATTGCTGTAGACTGCTTGATCTCATTAAGATATTCAATTGCTTCTCTCCGAAACAGTTTACGTTCTCTGGTAATCTGCAGTGTGTCAGCGCACAGCTAGAGGTTCCTGGTAATGGTCCTTACAGTCCAATTTCCTTTGTGCCTGGTCTCCTGGTGGCTATACCGTGTGAGATCAAGCTGCTTAATATGCCTAGAGATGCCTGTTTGTGGCTGAGAATATTCAGAAGCGATGAAACTTGCCAGTTTGTGTACTTGGACCCAAACCTCTACAATGGAGATGGGAGAGAGAAAAGGTTCATGTTTAATGCAGTAACTTACATGACCCCAAGGGCTGTTGTGTTCACATTGCGGGTCTCAATAGGCATAGAGTGTTTGTTTGAAGACATTTGTTACAGAAAACGGCGTCATGGTCCCAAGCATCCAGTGGCCTATCTGTGTAAGGAAATAGAAGTTCACCTTTACCTTGTTTCAAGAACCTAAGATAAACAGTTTACATAGCTTTTTGTGAATTTGTTAATAGTTAGAGATTCTTGTTTTGATCATTTTCCTTGTCAATCAGTAAACAGTGGGCATATAAGAAAGCCGAATCATATTAGAAAGGAATCCGATGAAAATTCGTCATGTGAGGTGGACATCATTACTCTATAAGAAACAAATTTTGGAGCAAAGATGAACAAAGGCTTTTTAACCCTCTACAACAAAACCTCATTCTGCTGCAAAATTAACCATTCAAATCATTTACTCTTCAAAGTGACTTGTTTCAAAGGCATTTTGGGCACAAAATAAGCTTGGCAATAAACAAGAGACGAGCCATTCATCATAGTTGCATACACCAAAAGAACATACATATTCTATTTAAAAGTGATATTATCAAAAAGAACACACAAGTTCAAGCCTTGAGGGACTGTACGCACATGATCAAACCACTCAACTCTTCCCCAAATTTCACAACTTTTGGACCTTTCAAGCGTAATCTCAGCACACCAAATCATCTTCAAATAGTCGCAATCACAAGGAAAACCCGTGTCCCACAAAACCGCCATCTTGCCTCCATAATCAGCCAATCTAACATCATTAGGGAACCTACGTAGTCTTTCCAAACCCTTCAACTTTATCCACATTCTTACCTTGGGGTCATACCATTTGATCTCTCTGTAGACAGAACAGTACAAAACATTATCTATCTCACAATAAGAATCTTTAAACATATGATAAGAACAACCGATCATCATTGGTTCCACCACGTCCCATCTAGCTTCCTTGGGATCGTAAGCAACCAAGCCCCTCTGAGTGAAAGACACCATCTTGAACTTTCCGTCAAAGCATGTGCCTCTGCAACAATAAAAATCGATTTTTTCCAAGCTGCAAGGGATGGGCTCATGATCCCAGACTTGTGTTTCTGTGTCCAACACATTGAAAGAGTCGGTGTTGTAATCTGAATCCCCATCTTGGCATCTTCCTGCTACATATATCTTTCGATGAAGGACGCTAGCAGAAACTTGATATAGCTCCATCCGCAAGCTTGGACCCTCGCGCCACGTGTGAGATCGGCAATCCAGAATCGAGACTTCAGAAGACGGGGGAGATAGGTTCGCGAATATGGAAATGTAAGATATCAGAACCAACTGCTACGAGAGTCGAGAAGTCCGCAGGAAGAGAATGGCGAATTGGGACTTTAGCCAAAACATAATGTTGTGAATTGAGCCTTGATTAAACCTCCAACAATGAAGAAGCTTCAAGTAGAAGCAATGAAGAAAGAAGCAAGAAGAAGAATTGGAGGAGAAGGAAGAAGATGAAGTTGACGAAGAAGAGTCAACAAGGAGAAGAAGGAAACCAAAGTCAACAAAAGAAGGAAGTTGGGTTTTGGTGTTGTGTTTTTTGTTATGGGCCACCGATCTGGTAAGGCCCAAATAAGGAAATGTGTTTTGTTAAATGTCTAGCTAACTAGAGTTGTTAAGAGTTAGTCAAAAGAGTTGTTGTAAGTTTGCTTGTAACATTAGTCTAGAAACTAGTGTCAGACATGCCTAGTTGTAGTGGTTAATCTAGAGGTATGGTCTAAGTGCAAGTGTGCAAGTGAGAAACTAGTATAAGTATTATGTGTGTGGTAATGTTGTAAAGCATCACTTGATCCGAAAATAAAATGTAGAGGTTAAAGTTTTCTCTCTTCTCTCTAACCAAACAAACACAAGAGAGTAAAGAGAGATTGAGTGAGCTAACCTCTAACCAAAGTAGAGGTTGGGGATGTGGGAATGTCAACACATAATCATTTGTTTTCTTCTTCTTCTTCTCACATGTGTTATGGGTTAGGGTTTGATCAGGTTTCCAACAGAGGGTGAACCAGCGATAACCATAACAGCACCGTAAGCATAAATAGAGACAGCTCTCGGTTTTGCCCAAGAGTGATCTGGCCTTGTACAGCTCCGGTGAAGCTAGGAGATATCGAAACCTCTTGGAGACGTGTGAGAGAGTCCGATAGTACAACCTTGAGACGCGTGCGATGATGTCAAATAGCAAATCATCTGGAAGTGAATTTAAGGTCGATCGCGACGTCCTTGTCTTCTTCTTTCTCGGCGGGGGTGACATTGACGGAAATGGAATTAACCACCGATTGATCAACCTCACCATTTCTTTTACCTCTTCCTATTGTTGGGCTTTATGGCCCATTATGAAACTGCAAGACTTCTCGTGCTTATTGAGTTCTCTTACATGTTTAATATGGACCAATAAGCACGAGAAGTCTAAATGCTTAATGGGCCTGAATACTATGACGGGGATATGAATATGGTCTGATATTTTTGTTTTGAGCTTGCCGATATCTACAAGACTACAAGTTTATTATATTTGAGAGTTTCTGTAGTTGAATGAAATCTTATAGTTTCTGAGTGGTTGCCATAAGATTGACTAGTTTTAATTTTCTGAGTGTTTTTAGACATGTGACATGTAAAAAATCCGTCTATTTATGTCTGTGCCAACTTTTCTAATAATCACGAACTCCAAGAAATTTGTTTCTTACTTCCAAAAATGTCAAGCTACAAAACAATTAAACGACAGGTACAAATTACGTTTTAACCGCAATTCAATCTATATATAAAATCCAAATTAATTTCTTGCTGATTTAACCAACGATTTTCTTAGCATAGTGAACTCACCAGTAGTCATTGCAAGAGCAAGAGCCGTTTGTAAAACAATGAAACCTATTGTTGTCTCTAATAACAATCTCTCGTCTCGTAATCTTCGATATCAATTTCATCACTTCATGACAATCTCCACATACCCTTAAGTTCTTCACCACCCGAATCACTTGGCCATGAACCGTACTGATCAGCCCAAACGCAACCGCAAGCTTCTCGCTGTGATACCCCAACACCCTTTCCTTTTCTTCCTCTTCAACATCGAACAAAACAAACTCTGTCGTTGGCACAAATCCCATAAGCCTCATTTCATTACCCAAATCTCTTAGCTTTGCATATATCTTGTGGGTTAGAGGATGAGATTTCTCATCTGCTAGAAACTCATGGACCGTTCCTTCCAATTTGATCCAACTATATCCCGGAATCTTCTTCATTCCTTTCTTGTTCATTGTGTCCCTCACTTCAGCCGCTTCGTCCCATCTGCCACTAACAGAGTATATGTTGGACAATTGAACATAGTTTCCTGCATTCCATGGCTCCAAAGCGATGAGTTCTTTGAGAACAGTTTCTGCTAGTCGCGTTTCTTTGACTAGTCTGCATCCACTCAGTAAAGCCCCCCAGATTATAGCATTTGGCTTCATGGGCATATCACAGATTAAGCGGTACGCGTCATCTAACAGCCCTGCTCTGCCCCAAAGATCTACCATGCAACCATAGTGCTCAATCGTGCGTTCAATACCATAAACACAGCTTATGGCATTGAAAAACCGAAGCCCGTCTTCAATTAGGCCTGCGTGAACGCACCCACAGAGCAATCCGAGGAACGTGCAACCATCAGGTGAGATGCCTAGCTTCTCTGTTTGTCCAAAAACCGCAAACGAGAGCTTAACGTGGCCGTTTTTGGCCAGACCAGTAATTGCAGCGTTCATAATAGCTATATCTCTCTCCTTCATTTCTTTGAACACTTGAAAACCTCGAGCCATAGCCCCACATTTCGCATACATGTCGATCAGCACATTGCCCATAGCCAGATTGGTCAAGAACTCATGCCTATCAATTAAACTACTTCCCCATTCACCTAGATCAAGCGCTCCTAGGCTTGCACAAGAAGAAAGAAACCCAACAATGGAATACTGGTCTGGTTTCAGATTTTCCCGCAACATCTGGTGGAATAACTCTATTCCTTCTTCTGGGAGGCTGTTTGAGGCATACCCTTGTATCATAGTGCTCCAAGTAACTATATCTTTCTCCACCATCTAGTCGAAAACAGAACGGGCTTTCTCCATCTTCCCATGCTTTGCATAGAAATCGACAAATTTTGCGCAAACATAGGAGTTCTTCTGCATCTCTATCCCTTCCATGACCTTATAAATCCACTCCCCGCTGTCGAGATTCCCTACATGAACACAAGCAGATAAAATCCGAACGATAGAGTAGCTATCCGGTCTCACACCAATCTCCACCATCTTCTTAAACAAATCGATAGCTTCCCTATACTTTCCGGCAGTAATATACCCACTAATAAAGGCCGTCCAAGAAACAATGCTTCTCTCAGGAATTTCCTCGAACACTTTGTGTGCATCATTCAAACGCCCGGATCCAGAGTAAAGAGAGAGCAGGCTCGTCATAGCGCCCGAATCATGATTAAACCCACATTTCACAACAAGAGAATGAAGATTAATCCCGAGATTGCGATTCGGGGCTCTGGTGCAGGCCTTGAGAACCAAAGGGAAGGTGAACCCAAGGAGGGAGAGACAGTGTTTGCGGATGGAGAGGAAGAGATCGAGGGTTTCATGGAAGAGACAATTGTTGACGAAGCCATTGATGAGAGTATTATAGAGGAAAATGTTGGGGAATTGGGTATGAGAGAAGAGAAGAAAGGAGTAATGGGTTTGGTGGAAGAAGAGAGTTCGCTTGAGGAGGAGGTTAATGAAGAAGGTGTCGTGGTGGAGATGATGGCGAATGAGCGAGACGTGGATTTGTTTCAGATGGTTGAAGGTGGATGCTACGGAGATTAAGGTTTTGATCTGCTGGACTTTCGATGTTGATGATGGGACGGTGACGATGCTCATAGCTTCTTTAAACCCTTAGGGTTTATCTCCCGCCAATTTATCACCCTTAAAAATGGGCATCGCTTTTGTTTTTATTTTTGGGTTTTAGGAACCCTGGCTCTGGTTTATCTGGTATGAATCTCTTCGTTTATCCCATGTTGGTAAAATATACTATGCTTATTGTCAAGTATCAATTAATTACTCTGAAAATTTTGGTTTTGAATCAAATTATCTAAATGAAATCCTTAATATTATCTCGTTGCATTATTTTTGCATTGTGGTTCATAATTTCATTAATAGACTTGTTGATTATCAATAATTATTCACCCATAAGTTATAAAAGAAGTCGATCTACTAAAAATCAAAAGCATGCAATTGCAAATTACACAATTTGTATCAAATATACAACGATATAAAATTCAAACCGGAGATCATATAAGATCCACTTAAAATTCGAAGCATATACAAACATGACTTGCTTATTTTAATTATATGACGAAGACAGGATATTTTACTATTTACAACAATTATCTTTATTAAACGTGGGAACAGAGTAACTAAAGAAAAACTTACTTGACTCTGTGTGTAGCAAGATGGAGCAGAGTCCGAAAGAATTGAGGAGGATGCATTGGGGGATGCTCTGCTAATGCCTTTCAGGTTTTAAATCCCAAAACCAAAACAAAGAACGTGTTTATGTCAATGTATCATGAGGAGAGTTCCATGTACACAAATCTGAAGATAAAGAAAATATGATTCTAAAAATCGTTCACAATCTTAAATTGGCTGATGTTAACAATTTAAGATTGTGACCAAACAAAAACCAGACCCAAGCTTAAGTTCTTTGATAAATTTTTATACTCATATTTCATAATTTTTTTTAATTAATTTTGACTAGAGAAACAGTTATTTGAATGTTTAAAGGACACTTATTTTGAAACAAATGAGTTTTTCGGTTTTCATTTAGTTGACATACTTCCTGTTGGATTAAAACACACAAGCTGAAGCGATTGCAAGATTGATCAAAAAGGAATGCAAAATTCACCTGTTGGATTAAAACAGTGGAAGGAGTCATTCCAGGTACTGTGTTCACTTCTATAACCAGCACCTGCACTATGACCTTGTGAGAACCCATAAATTGATTTGCAATGAAAGATGAGAGTAAACATTAGTAGAATGCAAAGTAATTCTCTGGGTCCCTTTCGTACCTCTCCAGTCTCAACGTGCACAAAAGCATCAATCCGTGAAAACCCTTCTAACCCGAGAGTTTCCGCAATCAGTTCAATGCCTTGTTTGCACCTCTCCAAAGCTTCCTCGCTGAATAACGAAACTCATTTTTTGAAGATCTTTATACTAACAATACATTCCAATACAAAAACAGCTCCAAACCGAACTAAATCTGGTTTCAAATAGCTTTACAATTTCTGAGACAGAGAGCCCGAAAACCAAACCCTGGATTGATAACCGTGACATAAGGCATAGCTTTTTAAAAGAATTTCAATGAGCTTAAATAGGCCCCTTCTTTTTCTAACAAAGTAATATGCTCTCTTTTCATATGTTTTCAATTACTCCATTTACTAATGATACCCAAAAGAAGCTTTGGAGAAAAGTAGAGTTTTGACAAACCTCATGATTGTTGGTGGAGGTGGAGTAAGATTTATGCCAGTGCCGCCTATTAAAGATATAATTACATATGCCATTGTAAATACTAATTAATACTCTCACAAAAAAGTAAAAAGAAGACATGAACTGGCAAAGAAAGAGTACCTTGGAACTTCTCCTCGAGTGACAATATATCACCACTTTCCTTGACAGTAAGACTAGGACTCAGTGAATGCATTGACCCACGCTTTCCGATTACACCCACAGTCATCTCTACCCACCGCCTCCTACCTTTCCAAGAGAGCTGCTGCTTGGCTTTTGATGAAACTACGATTTCATCAGTTTCAACAAATGGTTCGAAAATCAAGAGCTTTGGGGTAGGATTTGGCATCTCAATCATTCCATGTGTCTACACACACAAGTGGAGATAGGGATTTGGATCATCCTACTTTATCAATGAAAGCTTTACGGTTGTACTGATCAAATATTTATTTGTTACCTTAGAAAGAGTGTTTGGAGGAATCCTTGGTAGACAATCTTTTAAAGCTTGTACATATACAGCTAGGTCTTCAGAGGAACTGCAGGAAAACCCAAAGGTTTAATCACACACACAAAAAAACTTAGTGGTAACGATTGGAAAAAGACTTTTGAATAAGAGTTACCATAATCTTGCAACACCAGTGGAGCATCCATCCATTGCTGGTTTAACACACAGTGTCAGACACCGAAACTTGTTGATCAATTCATCCCATATGTTTGGGATGGTCTCATGCATTATATCCTTTGTTCTCTTCACATCTTTGCTTATGGTATGAATTCCAAACTCTGAAAGCTATTGATTACGAGAAACACAGAAACAAAAAGGGATTTGTTACAATATTACTTATGGTCTTCAATACTGTATATCAGCTCGAAGAATATATCGACTTGTTTCCATACATGACTAAGGGCCTGAGATGTCATAACCTTGTCGATGCAAGTCCTTGAAGCTAATACGCCTGGCCCTTTATTTCAGAACGGAATAGGAAAATTAAACAATCAGGTGGACATATTTTATGTGGAAAATAGAAACCCAAATGCTACATCGTAAGTTTCAACTCACCTGTATAAGAAACTCCTTCATCCTCCAGCAAGGCCTGCAGCGTACCATCTTCCCCAATTCCTCCATGCGCTGCCGGTTAGCATTTGAAAAATAAAATCATAAAAACACTGCAAACTAAAGATATAGCGACTGAGGGTGAGTTGCATACAGAATGGAAGCAAACAACATTAAATCAAAAATGTATCAACATCCCCAGCTTTTGTTTTTGATCGTGCAACTAAGTTTTCTGATTTAATTTGTTGATAATAGCTTTTTATCATAATCTTATATTTGCTCATGTTAATACAAAACAGGAAACATTGCAGTCTCTCGGTTATAAGACTAACCTGCAATGAAGACAGTCGCTTGAGCTTCCTTGGCAAGCTTGATCCACTCTTTCAACGAGAATTTCCTCGGCAGTTCGTCTGTTATATCAAACCCTGCAAACCAGCTTTGATTCTCCAAACCATCCATAAGATCCTTCATCACTTGCTTCTGCAGCAGAGATGTAAATAGAGCCCGATCAGGCTCGACTGCTTCCAAGCACGCTGCAAGAAGCTCCTCAACAGTGTGCCTTAGCACAACCGAGTAGCTGAGAATAAAGAAATTCAATGGTGATGTTGACCGATATAGCATTACATATGAGAAAAGCTTAAATAGTTTCATGCATCCATGTGAAATGTTATACAGTGTTGTCCCCTCTATCGTATGGGAGGTCAACATTTGTGTCTATATGAACAGGCTACTGTAAATCTTATTTCAACTTATGCCTGAGAATATACTTACGGCAAAGACCAGACTTCTCTATTGTCCAAGTCCGAAGATGCTCCTGATGAGTTGCTAAGTGAGGGGGAAAGCAAACAGGGAGTTACATTAAGCTGTAAACAACAAGATCATCAGAGTCAGGCTAATTCTATTGTGCCCACGATTTAACTACTATATGTTAACGACAATACACACTGGAAGTAATGATTTCTTAAGATGCATGATTACACCTCAAATAATGCGTTCTTTTCAACTTACATCTACAAATTTTTGCAAATTGATCCAGATATTTGTTCCACTCATGACGGACACCTGCCGCTCTGAAGTATCTCCTCCAAATATGATAAGCACTTTCTGGACGTCCCCAGATATTTCCAGCGTTGTTGAACCTTGGAGTAATTGACTATACCCATTATTATACCAAGCAAGATGGGGAAACCTCGAGCTAGCACGGTGGACGATTGTTCGCAAAATGTTTGAATGAGAAAATCCAACCTGAATGTAAGAATTAATGATTTAAATCATGTATGGTAATATAAACATCTAACCTTAATGTTTGAATGGACTAGGTGTGAATAGACATAAATGAACAATACAATCACAGCTTGAACTTTCACTATGACATTACCATTTGCTTACAAACTATCAGTGAGAAGATTAATTGCTGTCAAAAAAAATTTAGTAAGAGAGAAGTAAAAAACGTGAATGCTTATGAATCATGTCATTTTTTAACGTATCAACTATACTAAGGAAAAGTAGGGTACACCCACAAATATTTCACAAAATATGAGAAGAAAAGTTTAACAGAGTAGAAACAGGAAGCACATCTTTAACATAACTATCAATGTTACAAACTTTTAATATCTATAATTACCTTAGAAGCCTGTTGGAAGAGAAGGCTAGTTTGCTCCATGCCACTTATCTGTAAAAGCAGTTGAGATATGCATCCAATTTTTACTTCTAAGAACAATGAAAGGTATAATAGCAGCTTTAGGTAAATTTGAAGACCAGTAAAATTGCAATAGGCTAACCAGGTTGATGTCTGTGAATATAATATCCCCTGACTCAGGTCCTCCAAGTGTTTCACTTGCAGATGATAAATTTGAATTGGGAGCCAAATACCATCCATCAATGCGAGCAAAGTCACGTAGACCAAGCTTTTGAAATATAAGAGATGCCTCTTCACGAATACTTTTGATAACATGGATAGAGAAACGGGGAGGAGTGTAATAGGTGACCTGTTTATTTTAAATAAGCTCATTAGGAGGAGAAACTAAGTTGCTAAAATTTGGAACTCAATATCCTGAGAAACCAATAAAATAACCTCTGAAAAATAAAAAGAAAGGGCATAAAGGAAATCAACGTGTTCCAGGCACACATTTCATTATTGGTTAGGAAATTGGAAGAATCATGATTATTTCAGCACCTGTTGTGTCGGCAGATACTTCCTCCGATAGTCGAAGATTGCGTCTTCCTTCGAATCACCACTCCCATGAAACTGAAGTTGTACCTGACCACATAAACGTATGTATTAGTAAGAAGCTAACCATGATACAAAGGGGAATATCTAGTCCATATACATATTACTTCAAATGGATTTCTCATGAAATCATCTCACCTCAATGCACAAATAAGTTAGTGACAAACAATGAAATTCAGCATATTAAAAACTGTTTGTTCTGACATCTGCTTCTTAATGTAAAAATAACTGAGGCCCAAGTTTCTCTAGCCCAACATTAAAATAATCCATGTAAGAGTGGTCCAGATATCAGTTGAGCAGAACCTCCGAGCACAAAAGAAATCTGGCACAAGCTCCTGTGGAACTCAGAAGACAACTGAAAATGTAATTACCTCAGTAGGCATCAGTACAACAGGATGGCAAACAGAACCGGAACCCACATCCAGGACGACGGCGGTGAACTCATACGCATCTTCAATAAACACCTCAACAACAACCCTATCATCAATTCCCTATCCAAAAAAAAAGCAACCAATTGCATGTAAAGAAATAGTTTGCAATCCTCCAAAAATATAGATTTTTTAGTTTCAAGAAATAGAGATCCAAGCCTCAAAAAACAATACCTCTAGAATAAGTTCAATAGCCTTTTTAATTGAATCATTTACGCCAAAAGCAACCTTGACACCAATGCTTGAACCTGCTTTAGCTGGTTTTACCTGAAAAAAGTAAAATAAATGAAGAGGAAATGGGATCTCCAGAAAAAATTTCTAGGATCAGGCTGAGAAATAGCCAGATGCTTACCACGACTTTTCCCATCTCGAGATCCAGCTGGTTATCTGTAAACCATTGTGCTATTTCACTTTCGTCCACTCCAGTTCCCTGAGTAAAGTTTTGTTTATAGGAAATATATCACTAGCTCGAAATTTGAGTGCCTGTATAGATAAGATTTTTCTACGCAAATTGAAGAAGAAATTGCATGCAGTTAAAGAGACATGCCTGCCTAGACAATATACTACCTGCACCAAGTAGTTTGGTACTGTCATGAAGCCACGTTCCCTGAGCTCCAAAGAGGCTTCATACTGGAATTAGTTCACTGTAAATAATCAGAACTAAACTAATAAAGATGTAAACGAATATCTGATAAAACCCGTTCATCCAGACTCTTATTATTTACCTTGTCAAAGGCTCGACGGCATTCACGGGATCCAGTCCCCACAAACGGAATGTCGTGACTTTCCAACAGCTCCTGTATAGCATTAATCAATGACATTTAAGGTTCCGTAACATAAGTAATTCCAATAGAAAATAAATTTATAAGGATCCCCAAACTTTTCGTTCAAAAAGAAAACCTGAATGCCTCCATCTTCACCAAATCGACCATGAATTACAGGAAAAACAATGTCCACAGCGGAGACAAGATGCTCAGCCAATTCGGATAATGACGAGAATCCCTGTGCAAGACTGCAGTATGAAACAATCTAGCCACTCAGCTAATTTGCTCACGATTATTGTCCCATAACGAAGTTTTCACACCCATCTTATCATAAACCTTACCTCTCCAGCTTGAAATCGAAATCTGCCGGAGTATTCGAGTACATCTGAACAAAATTTACAAACAAATAAAAAAAAAGAGGGAATAAGAGATACATACAGCAGAACTTGTCGAAATACCTATACACCGCAACAAACCTGGGCGGAGGAAATTGCAAAAGCTTTGAGATCAGGATCTATATAATAGCAGCGCACGCTTATACCATTACCCTGATTAAAAACCATCCAGCACAATCGAAACACAATATCAACCAAACGCACTAATGAAGCCACAAAATAGACAAATCCAAGCTCGATTGATCAGGCAAAAGTAAAAGAACCTGAATATGATCGAGAACTGATCTAGCAGAGTTGAGAGAAATCCCGCGCTCCGCCGATGGACCTCCGCAAATAAGTCCCACTCTCAGATTCCTAGTCGTCTTCTGCGTTTTCTCCCCTCCGTCAACGACCGCCTTCGAGACGGTTCGTATTGCTCCGGATCCCCGATACCTCTTCATCCCCAAAAACCTGCATGTATTATCGTTCAGTGAGTTCTTCTGATTTAGATTCAATGTTGTCGGTGCGGCCGTCGCAACTCGATCAACATCGTCTCCTCCTCCTACTACGCCACTCATCGACAAACTGAAGCCGGTTGCCATGGACGCCATCTCAAAAGATATTTCTCAGAAGGAAGCTTAGTTCTCAGTCAAATCATCTTGACACTTCCTTGAAGAATTTCATGTCATAGTCATAGTGCACAGTGCACACAACAGTGAACAGTTTTCGAAACTAATAACTAAAATATTAAAATTCGTTGATAAAACCATTCGTTGCACGCGGGTACTTTGCTTTGCACGTGTCGGTAAAAGGGCCTAACGAGATTTGGATATGGGCCTTCTTAGATTTTGATCAGCTGAAATGATAATTCTTCACAAATATAACATATTGGTTGACAAATTTTTCTCTCACTCGTATCTATTTCAAACAGATCACAACTTGCCGAGATTAATTTGAACAAACAACACATAACTTTTCAATGGATTATCTTTTACATAAATATCACGAAAATGCAATTTTTTTTTCCACCATTACTTTTACCATTTTTTACACATGAAACAAATTAGGAAACGGAAAGACGTAAAGATTAATAAAAAGGAAATCACACACCCAAAGAGATGAGAAAATAAAAAGCAAAACAGGGAAACTATTTACAGACACCATTTACGTGCGTTGTTGGATAGCTAGAGATCAAACTTATTTGGTGAAGCCTCCTTCATTAGTGATAACTTAGATCTTTTTTTAACTTCGACGGAGGCTAACGAATACTATAAACCACACCCACTTTACCCCGACCCATAACCGACCCAACCTGCTCTGATTTTTGCATATTTTGTTATCACAAGAGCAAATGCAAAATGCAACATTTTTACTTATGCCTGCAACTCATCTTGCTTGCGAGTTATCATGGGTGTAAATGGAGACGAATGAGTCAGCAGCTCCAGCTGCAAGCAGAACCTGGTACGGATGAAACGTGAGGCAACTCACTGAGCCAATCTTCTGTGCCATGAAGGACGGGTAGTAGCGGATTATCCCTAGTTGTTCCCCCTGAAGGCTGAACACTTTAATGAGCTGTTTTGCAGATCCGCTCGCAATGATTGGAGCGTGTCTGTGAACAGCTAAGGCCGTGAGTGAACCCCTGTGTGCATCAATCGTCAGGTATGTGTCCCTTGTTGTTCTAAGGTCAAGAAACTGTATGTCACCGGCCTGTGATGCACTCACCACCTGAAATAAATTAAAAACAACAGATATTGGCCCCGGGAAAGCGAAAAACTCTTGAGAATCAAAAACCAAACCAAGACGAATTCTTCAAACCGGAACAAACCTAAATTTTTTTCCAAACTGTAACAATATTTTTTGTACCAAACAAGCCAAACCAGAACGGAACTTGTGCAACCAAACCCGGAAAAAAACAATATATGCTGAAAATATTGTATTTTAATTATTTTATATCCAAAACCAAACCATATTAAAAAAAAAAAAAACAGAATGCCCAGGCCTAGTATAAAAGGTATGAAAGCTGACAGTTCATAGATAAGTTCTGGTTTGTAACCTTTGCGGGATCAAGTCCAGGCTGAAAACTGAGTCCAACCACCCTTTCAACTTTCTGATGAGGCCGAGTCGCGCAGACAAGCCTTCAATAAGAGAAATGATATTAAGTGATGTATTCAAAACTATTTGGTGTTGTCATTTTATTAAATCTCTTTTAATTTGAGGAGTTCTTGTTCAATTTTTCAGTTCAAGAATAAACTATAAAGCAACTTACGGTTCGGGTGACCGAACATCATAGAGTCTCAAAGATCCATCGGCGAAACCAGCAGCAAGTTGACCTCCGTGCACTTGAGAAGCAGACTACAAAGATAACATAAAGTAAGCAAAATTCCCATGTTTTGTAATTCCAGACCAGTCTGGAAGTATGGTTAGTTTCTTCATATGCTCATTCTAAGTTTGAACAACAAATTGCTAAGAATTAAGATACCTAGATATTTTATCTTTATGTCATAACCTAAGATCAGCCCAACAGACAATCAATGATTACCATGAACTTACAATATAGACAACAAGAACTATAAGACAATAGCTTCTGTATATTATTTCTTCGATTCATCAAACGTGTTTAATAGATCATAACAGATTGGTAGCAAATCATGACAACCTAGAGCGTTTCTATGTTGTAAAGAAGAAGTTTGTTCATGCAGACTTACAAGTGCTGTAACTCCACACTCTGATTCAGAGGGAATAGATCTGACAAGTTGTTCTTTCTCCAGGTCCCAAAGTGTGACTGTTGACACCTCCCCAGATGCATACTGTTAAATACCAGTAATCCATAAATAACAATAAAAACCAAGTTTTAAAACTTGGAAAACAAAGAAGAAACACTGCATAGCATGATTGAAATAATCACAAACCAGGAAACCAGACTGTTGTTGCCAGTCCACCACAGCGTTCAAGTCACGTGCACCCAGCTTGTGACCCTGGATCGAAGAAAACCCAGTAACAAGCTTTTGTTTACCCTTTGTTGCATAGTTTTTCCATATCCGGACCGATCCATCGCCTACCCAAAGTTCCAAAAGCATGTGTAAGATAAATACTATTTCTCAACAGCAATAATCAATCAACTTGCAAGTAACTGAATGATCTGGTGGCAAGAGTTGTGAATATTACTTGACGCAACAAGTAGCAGAGAGTCGTCAAGTTCATTAACGAGGCAGAGCTTTGAAATTCCTTTGTCAGGAAAATCATGATTGTCAAAGCCATTGAGAAGAGTTGCTTCCTCATAGTTCCACACTCTGAGAGTAAAATACAGTATAATACTTAGTGCAGTTGAGGCATCTCGATAAAAAAGGTCACAAGAGAGAACTAAAAGTTTAAGAGCAGTTTCAAAGGGAAGCTTTTTTCAAATGACTATACTAAACAGAGAGATCTAATCCGATAGACCATAGCTTAGATATGTAACACCTTTTGCTTTGTTACGAACTAGCTTGTATTCTGCCTAACAGAGGGTTAACCTGAATGCAAGAAGTTGATCTAAGATCCAATTTTAGTGATGCTCTGATGAAACTTGCATACCTGATCCGTTCATTCTCGTCTGCAGCAACTACAATAGGAGAGAATGGGTGAAGGAGGGCTGTCTTTGTTCCCGTTTCAAACCTCGTATCCCAGTTGGCAATAGGATTATTGTTGAGCTTGCTAATAGCTGGTCAAGGTAAAATGTTAAAAGTCAATTCAGGTTACTAGTATAGGTGTAGAACAAACCAGATATAAATGACAAAAACTATTTACAAGAGTGCTGGCATTTTGCAATATGCTCTAGTGCAAATTTTTCTTTCTCTTCTCTTTTGGCTGCAATCTCTTGACTAGCATCTGCACCACCAAGAAGCGGTTTAGAAAAGTGGCCACAACTCCAGCTGTAGATAGTTGATAGTGGAAGCAAACTCCGTTCAGATCCACTGGCGCCTAAAAGCGGATCAGCCAATCCTGAGTCTGGTGAACTCATCAGATGAGGCCTAAACTCTAACGAACAAACTCTCCTCAGTCCACTCAGATAGTTTGTTCTAGGAGGACTGACCGGGGGAGTCCTAAAACTTAAGGGTAGATTACCTGTCGTCAACAATGCAAAATCAAAACTCACCAACACTCAATAGTGGACAGCATTCTTAAAGTAAGCAAAACTTTGAAAATCTTCACATCAAGTGATGATCAGAAAGCACTCCATAAACAGCTACCTGCATGCATATCAAACCATGAGGATGAACGAGCTAGGCCAGTAAGAGGAGTGTGAGATGTCGTTGCAGCTTCCCCTGGTCGGCCAGTGGGCTTCAAGGGTTTTGGAACAACCTGTTCGATTCCAATAATAGAAAGCACACGCCGTCCGAGACTTGCAATACGTGAAGATGGATCTTTAGCTAATGCAAACATAGCTCGAACGCACTGCGAATAAACAGCGTTATCCAACAGTCTTGGCTGATGGACAGCTCCATTGCTGACACTGTCATGCATCAATCCAGAATCAGAATGTAACGAAGAATCATCAGATAATGGAGATCCATGCATCAGCCCAGAAGACCCAAGAGGGCTGCTTGAGATCCTAGCCTCACGAACCACTGGTTGGCTATCAGTGCTAGCTCTAGTCAGAGGACTCATGTGTAAAGAAACAATCGTTGCACTCCCAGGATCATGGAATTTAGCTATTGAAGGGAGCGAAGTAAGCAAAGACAAACATGAAGCTGCGGCTAACTTTAGGCGCTGTTTGTGGCCAAAGGCAAAACGTGCAAGAGCTGTAAAGACATTAACAACAGATTGATTTGGGGATCAAATAGGAAAAATTAAAAATGTCCAAGCTGCGCTTCAAGATGCATATGCAGAATGACAAAGACAAACATTTGAAAATGCACACAACTCTATATGAACTCTCTAAACGAGGGACAATATGATTTCAAGATTGTTTTGAGTTAAGAATGCCATTCTCTCCAACTAACGTATCAAATAAATTTGGATTTCTAAGTAAATGGAAACTCATAAAACTGGGCAAACGTATCAAATAAAGAATGTAGAGATGTTTCTAACTTAAAAAATCTCATAGGTTAGAAATCTTTTACTCTGAAGTTAAATGACTCTGACGCTAATTTCAAGAGTTGCATGCTTTGCGTACCTACAGCAACCTCTGCTCGAACAAGTGGACTCCCATCTGAAACTACATCTAAGAGACTTTTAATGATAGCGTCTTCAGCTCTAATCTTTTCATCATCATCAAATTCATCCTCCACAACACTTTTATTAGAGTCAAACCCAATATCGAGTAAGGTACCCAGGGCAAAAACAGCAGCAGCCCTTACCTGCGGAAGAAGGTTATGGTCAGAAATTACACTGCTACACGAAGGACATTATACAGAACTATGAGCTTCACCTCGGGTTGGGGCTCGGAAAGCAGAGGTGCCAACTTTTCAAAAGCATTTGCCTCCCTACCCATTATTTGGGCCTCCATAAAATCTTCCCATAACTTTCCAAGACAAAGACAAAGCCATTGTAGAAACAATGGTTCTGGCTGTGGATCACATGGTCTGGATGCTTCAAGGTGTCCCAGACAAACACCAATTAAATTAGCTTCAAGACAAGCTTCCTGGCCTCGTCGATGTCCGTCCACAATGACAGCCAGAACAAAAGCAGCCATAGCTCGTTGTTCTGGAAATGCACCCGAGCTATCTAGAAATCTTATGAAATATGTATGCCCCCCATCCTTCACAAGATCAATTTGACATGACTGAAAACAAAGAGAGACCAGACCAGTCAATATTGGAGAAACCTAAAGACTGATATGAGAATGCTTGTGCAGCCCGAAAGTGTGATGGCAGTAGATATGCAACTCGGCAGATGTCTAAGCATATGATATTAAAAACGCAGAGAAAAATTGGATGGTAGATGTATGCCATTCAGAATTCATGTCAGAATAACTAGATGATAAACAACAGATGCAAACTAAGAAGATAGCCACATATAGAAGTAGCTCAAATTTGTAGAAAAACAAACCACCATGTCCTCCCAGAAAATAGCTCATTGAACATCAGATATTTACCTTATCAAGTGCAAGAATTTTTGTCCAGATGAAAACCAGAATCTGTCTTAGCTCATTCGTTGTTGTTTGCAGAAGCTTAAGCACATATGGGAATATTCCAACAGACAAGGCCTAGAAGAATTTTCACTTTAGGTGTAAAGACATACACATGATAGATAACAAGGAGAAACTATATGTAAAAGTATAAGCCAAAGGGAAAGGGAATTCAAATTTAGAGAAGTATACCAGATCCACAGCCCATGAACCCATATCAAGAAATCTTCCAAGAAGTACAAGAGCACGAAACCGATGGCATTGGCTAAGTAACACCTGAAACAAATCATAGTCTATAAATACACTAAAATGGCAATATGCAAACAAATCTATGACAGAGCGTCCTGAAGGAAGCCAAAGAATGTTCCTAAGCCATATCCACACAAAACAGGTGTGCGAAAATGATAGAAGAATATGGCTCTCTCTCTAGGCACCTGAAGAACAATAGGCAACTGCTCTGGTGGCTTCTTATGCTCGGATCCATGATCAAGCCACACCTCAAAAGCTGTCAGTTGCTCAGTAAAAAACGGGCTTGGCTAGAAAAAGGATAGGAAGAAGTATTATCAGTAAGACAAGTGCCGTCTTATACAATTACAAGGAAACTACATAAGACAAAACAAACCTGGAACTCTGCATTTGGGTCCAGAACAAGTTGGGGAAGGTGAGAAAGACAGATTTCAGCAGCCATGTCCCACGCATCCCTGAAAAGCATGCAAAGGCTAGCTAAGGAAAAATCTAGACACATAACATTATTTTATATAACAGAAGAATAGGGTTCTTGTTGAATACCACATATGATGTTGATGCGTAGGAGGTAGCATAGGGTGAGATATTGGATTACAATTTGCGGACCGCATTATTCTCTCAGCAAGTAAGAAATTTCGGAAAAGGCTAGCTACCAACAAGTCCTGTCTAAATAATCTCTGGAAAAGTTCTGCAGGGTGAAACTAACATTCATGACGAACACATAAAATACATACAACTCAAATTAAAGAGTTTGGCCTTGATACATTATGCAGAAGGTTTGGAGAAATACCATGAGGAAGTACATTCCATGCAATTGTATCCGTCACTGCAGTGAAAATCCAGTTCAACTCCCCTAACAATGTCTTACGGTCATTTTGGCGGCCTGGAATCCTGTCAATAAGTGATTCATCGATAATTTCTTTCAGAAGAGAACGCCTGCAGAACCTGCAATGGAAAGCCTCTGGTGAGAGCTGCAAGCTAAACTGAACAGCATAGTTCCAATCAAACATATCCAACATAAATAAAATAGTAATCTATTTGATAGAAAACAGTTACAAAGAAGCCCAGAACTGAAACTGCACAGCCTCAGTAGCAATGAGTTATAGAATAAGTACCATAGACGGAGAAGGCTATCAATCAGGATGATATCATATATCTTTTGGTCTTATCAGAAATACTTGGCCATTACATAAGTCATATGCAAAGTAACTTGGCAGCTACAGGTAATTATCTGTCCCGATTATTTCACAACTCTCATGAAATGCTGCTTTACTCACCCCACAAAACTAAAACATAAGCTGATATGCATAAGGTCTTAACTAAAATACTAATCCATTTGGTCTCATCAGAAATACTTATGCCAAAACGTTTTGATGTTACCTCATGTTGAAGCAAGAATATGCTAGCTAAGATTCCTACAAACTAGCTAGGCGAAACTTAAATTAGCTTTGTAGGAAGAAAACATGACATCTGAGACCGCAAAAAAAAAGGTCAGAGATGGAAATAGGATTTACCATTTTAACGCCATTTTAATGGGTGTTGTGAGGCAAGAAGTAAAAACATCAGCTGGAAATTCAACGCTCTGAGGAAGTGTCTCATGTACATCACAGGCAGCAAGTAGAATACAGTCCCTTGAGGAACCAGAAGAACCCCAATCTTGAAGCTATAGTAAAGAGTAAATGAATTTTATCAACTTGTGAAACGACAACTGCAGAATCAGGTCCTAAACTCGACAGGAAGGTGTGTTATATGGGTAAAGTGGTTGTTTCCTTTACCTCAGCAAAGGCGTTAAGAATCATCCTAGCAGCAGAGCAGTCAAAAACGTAGATGGAGGGTGTCTTCAACCAGGAATCAAGCTCGCTGATTGGCAAGGGAATGTACTGTGTATAACTCTGCTCAAACAAAGGATCAGTCAGCACGTGGTAAAAGACGAGGAGGAACAAGAAGTCGAGAAGATGGTAGAGAACAGAAAAAACTAGTAAAAACAGACCTTGTTGAATACCCAAATTTCACCATTAGCTGTAGGCTTTGGCACACCATGCCCATTATAATGGAATAGAACTCTCTCGGTCTTTGCATATTTCCGACAAGTCAAGCACAGCTTCCTCACCTCATCGACCGTTGGATCTAATTGAACCTTATAGCGGGCCTGAGAAAAATCATAAAATAAAAATGAAAAGTGAAACTTAACAGCACAACAATGGAATGGTGCGGGTAAATAGAGCATCACCCTTGGTTGCCATCTCTCATACTGAGTGCTCAAATTTTTTCCAATTGTCTCGAGAGCTTTAGGCGGGGCCATGGAAAATGGATCTGCCATCAGATAAAAGAGAAAGAAAATTGATTGTGGCGACAAAAAAAAGGATAAACACACAAAAGAAAGAGTGTAGTAAGATTGAGTTGGCCAAAGATTTTAACCTATCCAGGCCTCGATTCTAGCACATGGAGATATCTTTATAACATCCGGTGGATCAACAGTAATGTTCAAACATAGAACTAAAGCTACACATCCTGTTTTCATCTGCAAAGAAGATGAATAAAAGTCAACAAAGAATATGAAACTTGCAAGAGTTCCCCTAGCAAACAGATCCAATAAATGCAAGATTTAGCTTACGCTGAGATATATAATTCTTTTTGAATAGACAATGGGATTGAAACGAAAAGTGTATCTTGGTGCCACTTTCAGAACTTTTGCATCATTAAGATCATCTTCAAAATAAAACGCTAGCATAACCTTCCTAAGTTAACATCACCCAACATAGTAGGGAACAATAGCAGATTGTATCATGAGTTCTAGATAATGTAGTTGTTCTATGAACCTCTTTCATCGTCAGTTGCACTAAACAGAAAGATCAATGCACAAGCTAGTCTAACATACTTGCAGCTAACAACAATGTTCAATCGAAAACTTACTCGCTCTTTAAGCCGCCATTTGGGGACCAATACGATCTCGGAAGTCCCCAAGGGCCCAGAAGCCTCGGATGCGTCGTGTCGAAGCTCGCAGAGCACGATAGTCTGAGGCAAGTATGCCATGCTGGTGGCGGTGGCGGCTCTCTCCGTTGTACCATTACCGTAGCTACTGCTTTTAGCCTCGGAATCCTTCCTCCGCGAAGCGATTGACGAATCACCATCATCGTGAGTGGAGACACAGTCGTCGTCGTGACGGTGATTGGAGACCAAAGAAACAGAAGATTGCGAGAACCGAGACACCATTAAGTCTCCTACTGCCATCCAAATCGGAGAACACACCCGAATAAAACACCCCCCAAAATCTGGTAAATCAAATCCTGAGCCCTAGCTATTTGTTTGGATTGGGCGAGAGACGGAAATAAAATACAAGTGGAGAAGGAGAAAGCCAGATCAATCAACAAAGCCGCTGCACCAGCGGCGCAAGAGCAGAGAATCCAGCTCGAAAACCCCCTCAGATTGACAGAGAAGCGGAAGCGGAAACCCTAGAAATCTAGTTTAGCGTAGGATGAAGAACGATGATGGCTACGACGGAGATTGATGTGGAAGCGGCGGCGTATACACAGTGGTGGTGGTGGCGGTGATGGCGGCAGAAGAGAAAAAAAAGGTAAAGAGAAAGTGAGGAAGCGAAAATTGGGATTTTGTCAAGAGAGAGACAAAGGGAAAGTCTTCAATGCATTTGCGTTTTCTTCCCTCTTCTCTCTCATTCTTTTTCTCCTTTCCGTTTTTAGTTTTACCCTCTTGAGATTAAATTTCACTCTTATTAATAACAAATTTAATGTAATCTTAGATATCAAAACTGAAATTTTGTACGTATCATTGAGCAAATATTTAAAGAACACCACCAACGGACCGAGTAATTAATTGACCAAATAATTGTAAATTCAATTTGATTCTAATCAGATTGATTGACGATTTAAATCCAAAAATAAATTTAACTGCCAGGCTAAAAAAACTCTGGAAATCAGCTTCTATTATGAACCTTTCTCACGGTCTCGTAGAATTTCTGTTAAGACTTGTAATTACATAAAAAGATCCAAAAGGTAACAGTGAAACAAGACAAAAGTACTAAAACGATTGAGAACAAAAAAAATAAGACTATGTAGCTCTCTCTATGTTGTCTAAATTGAATTGTGTTCTCATAAGCTCAGTGTTAAGTGAGTTGCCCATAAACTCTTTGGATCACCTATACGATAGAACACCTATCGTTCCGTATCAACGGTACATGTGGAGATCATTATGGTGCACACTTCATAAATCTATTCGTCCGTTCGAATTTCCCGCATTAATCACACCTACGTCAAACTATCGTTTAAGAAGGACAAATTATCTACATTTTCTCCATAATTAAACCTTCATTTCATACAGCAACTCCTTGTGTGCAAAGATCCTAAAAAGCAATCCATATCAACAAAAAAAAATCAAATAAAGTTGCCTTTTAACAACAACAACAAAAATAATAAACAGAATATTCCTTCCTACATTGAGCTTTGCAAATTTTACCCTACAAATCTAATATAGATTATACACATCGAAATGTAACAATTTATTTCCATCAATTCAAAATTTGTGAAATTTATAGAGTTATCGTATTTTGTCAAGCATCTACGATCTGATATTAAGTGCTTGATTGAAAGATTCGATCAATACTGCGTATTCTAATTCCAGAAAAGAAAAGAAAAACTGCGCATTATATATAGTTTATCGTAATTACTAATTAGTATAATATAATCTCCAACGGTTTCTTCATTAATCGTAAACTAGATTCGGACCCGCACATACGTGCGGGGTTATGTTTATAAATATTTTATTAGATATAACATATATAATTCAAATTCATACCAATTATGTATTCGGTTTAATTTTAATCCAGTTTAGAAATATTAAAAATAATAATAATTTCATCAATATTTTGATACTCGGACTGATATAAATGTTGTACCGGAATTAACCATAAACCGGATTAGTGATCGGTAATATTTATACTAAACTCCTGAACTATCAATTCGGATATAAAATCGTCAAGAACGGTTAAATTTAAATTAACCGGATCTGCGTATTTAAAAAAAAAAATTTATGACAATTTATACTTACGATTGAATTTAGATTTATTCTTAGTACGGGTGGACATAATTCATATTATGTTATGTTCTATCCCGTTTTGTCTCTTACTTGTTCATAGCCATGTCAAGCGGATCAAACCCGTAATCCGTGACCCGCCATGCAGCGGGTTATATGAATTTTTGACCTGCATCAAACCGCTACCTGCGACCCACCAAATAAAAATAATTAATCCGTACCGCCTTGCTTAAATCTGCGGATATACGCGAATAACCCGTAAATATTTAAATAATAATTAAAAATTATTTTTTTATAATTTTAGAAAAATTAATATTTATTAATAAAATTTTAGTATTACAAAAACATAAATTCCCATTTTTTAAAAAAAAACAAAATTTTGGATAATTATTTATATATATATTTTTAATTATATTTTAAAAATTTAACTACTAAATTTTATAAAATAATAGTAATTAATATTATTATTTTTGAATTCGGATACCCGCAAACCCGTTTTACAAAATATGATGATCCGCACTCATCCCGCCAAAAAATATTTCGATCTGCACCCGCGACCACCGCGATTTGAAAAAAATTGACATGCATCCGCTCCGCAGCGGGTCTAACGGACCGGAACTTTCGGATTATGAATCAAATTGACAGGTCAAACCTGCAACCTAGGACCTGCTCCACAGCAGATTATATGAATTTTTGATCCGTATCAAACCGCACGTATGTGTGGATTTTTATCTATCTCGTAGTAAACTCTTTACCAAAATTAGTGATAATTTGAGAATTTAATTTACTTACACAAATTTTCTAATCCCGTACCGTTATTCAAAATTTTTTATCCCGTTTTTATTGAACATCGTTCGAGTAATGTTTTATTGTTATACTATTAATTTAAAGGTCAAACGTTATGAAAATATTTATTTCTTGATATTTTAACTAAAAACAATATTTACAATGTTATTTTAATAGTAATAATTGTTATTACTAAATTTTATATATTAATACTTGTAACTATATTATCTTCCTATAAAGAAACGTCATATTAATATATATATAGATTTGCTATATTTTAAATAATATTTTTCTTATAAATGTATTAATATTAAACATATGAGCAAGATTTAGATTTTGAAAAATAAATTATAATATTCAATTTATTATTATAGGTTAATAAAATTTTTAATTTACACATAAATCTTCTTATAAAAGATTTTGTTAGAGATTTTCTGGTTATATAAAATCTTTTATTTATTAATTAATTTTAAAAAAATTATTTTAATTGTGTTTGGATAGATAGATATAAGTTAAGATACAAAAACATTTTTGCCATTAATGAAATTTTTAATTTTTTTTAGATTCAGTGGTATTTTATGTAAATATCTTAGAACTTTAATGTTTTTTGCTAATAATGCTTTCCTTTTAAGAGATTAGGATATCCGGTCTTCTAAACCCGCTAACAGCATCACCAGCACGATTTGATAGAATTTAAAAAATTCAATATACATGTAGGTTCAAATTTCGTGTAGAAAAAGGTTGGGTTTAAATTCAGTTTTAATCAAAATATGAGGTTCCGTTTTGCAAATTTCCTATTAAATAATCAATTATGGACACAAACATCGAGCTATACGTTTTGGTTGTCTGAATAACAACATCAAAGGCCAGATCTAAAGTCAGCAGAAAAATATCACACCTCTCTCTTTTAGTCTCTTTGACTTCAGAATCTCGAATCGAGAAAACACAGATTCGATGAAGAGAAAGACACTGAGCATACTTGAAGAACTCATCTTCGTGCTGACGAGTCTAGTCTCAGCAATCACAACAGCTCTCCGGACGTCGCCTTCCTACTCCGCCGCAACTTCCATTACCTCGCCTTTGATAACCAACCGCTTTGCCCCACAGGTTTATCATTGAAATTTTACTCGAAACTCGAAACTTCGGATATATGTATATATTTGCTGCATATATCATTCGAGAATATATAGCAGCGACTTTGTTATATATAGGTTGTATTAAGTGTATACACTTGTACGTTTAATTGCTTGTTATATATTTGAATAAAGACCAATTGAAAGATTGTAATTTTACTTTTTGTACTGTGTTATTTATATATACACACAAGGGCGAATCATGAATGATCATGAGGGACAGGAGATATCAGATAAAGAGACTAAATCACATCTTGGAGATGGCGTGATCCATCACATCCACGAGGAAATCTACACATTTTTGAAAGAACATATTTAAATCATAAATAGATAAAAAAAAATGAAATAGAAGAAACCAAGTTGAACATATTTAAACTAATGGAGCTAACCAGCATCGGCCAGGGTGAAGCAGAGTGGAGGAGTGATTCTGAAGACGTTCCCGTAGAATCCACCTTTCCCCACTAACACTCCCATTTCTTGATACCAAAAGATTCGTATTAAACGCTATATCTTAAATGCATAATTATTAACATATATGATGAGTGATCAGTTATCAGTTTTTTGGGTTTAGATAAATAGTAACCAAATCTACTACAGATCAGTTTAAATGGATGTAGTTGGTTTATAGTTGTATATATGTTCGAAGGACTTTAAATTTGGTTACCACATTATAGACTTATTATTTCTTTTTGTTGGATCGGATTTTTCGGATTGGATCGGTTTGGTTTAGGATTACACACAACACAACTAACCTTTCATTTGATCCATTAAGTGAAGAGTCTCTGTTTTAGCAGGAGTTTTCAAGTCACGGTCTCTGACAAACTCAACTCCTAGCATCAATCCTCTCCCTCTCACGTCTCCGATTACTAAACACATTAATTAAAGAAATGACAAGATTTCAACAAACAAACAAAACTAAATATGTTGTGTTTAATTTGGACAAGAAAGAACTCACGTTCATGTTTGTTTTTGAGTAATGTAAGTCTACGTTTGAGATGTGAGCCAACGAGGCAAGCGTTCTCTTGGAGCTTCTCTTCTTGAATGACTCTAAGGACTGCATGTCCTGCGGCCGTGCACATTGGGTTTCCTCCGAAAGTATTAAAGTAACTCCGGCGGCTTAAAACGCCGGCGATTTCCGGTGTTGTCACCACCGCTCCAAGTGGTATACCGTTCCCGATCCCCTGTAAATTCAAATTAGAATTGATGATGATAATTAATGATGCATGAATCATGACGATGAATGATAATGGTGAACCTTGGCCATAGTGACGATGTCAGGGATAACACCATGGGATTGAAACCCCCAGAAATGGGTTCCGGTACGAGCGAAACCGGATTGAACTTCATCGGCGATGCAAACTCCTCCGGCTCTCCTAACGATGTCATACACCGCCGGTAAGTATCCCGGAGCAAGCTCTACGATTCCTCCAACTCCCTGTTACAGCATCTCGACAACATTACATGCATATACATTACCATAATCAGACCCTTTTCGAAAAAATTACAAATTGATCTTACCTGAATAGATTCGCCGATGAAACCGGCGACTTGACCGGAAGTTCCGAATTGGATAAGGTCGTGTACGTCACTCGCGTATTTTTCACCGTCCGATCCGAATATTCCTCTGTAAGGATCTGGATTTATGGCGTGATGAACTCCACTCTGTTACAAAGTTGATGTCTTCTTAATATAAACTCAATTCAATCCAATCTAATAGATTCACTTTAACCAGCCAAGTCAAAATATCCTAGTAATCCGCAACATCTAATAGCCTAATTGTTTGAATGGGGAAAATAACCTGAACGACGTTGAATTTCCAGTTGGACTGAGCAGTGGCTCCCATAGTGGCAGCTGCGTTTCCATGGTAAGAGTTCCTAAGTGAGACGACATCGTTACATCCCGTATACAGCCTAGCCATCATCATCGCCAGCTCATTTGCCTCCGTACCCGAATTTGTGAAAAACACCACCTACATAGTCATGTGTCCTTGCCTTGCTGATCAAGTCATCGATCAACCCCAATACAAGAACCTTTATCACACAAATTCAAACGAGTTTTTTTTTTTTGGTTGGTTACCTTGAGATCTCCGGGAAGATTGGAGACGAGGGCTTCAGCGAAATCGGAGATGGTGTGGTTAAGGTAAAGAATGGTGGAGTGTTGAATAAGCTTTAACTGTTTGATAACGGAGTTAACTACTTCCGGGTGGCTATGGCCGCACGAAACCGTCGCTATTCCTCCGAAGGCATCTAAATATCGCCGTCCCGTCTCATCGAATACATACTGCATCTTTCCCTCCACAATGTTTAACTATTATCATCAACAGTAAAAAAAAAAGAAAAAAAAGTAAGCAAAGCGTCGTCGTTTTATGATGGAAAATAAAAGCAGTCGTTTTGTGAAGGAAAATGAAAGCGGCGTCGTTTTTACGGGTGTTTTGTAGAAATGGAATAAAGCGGGGCTGAGGAACTCTCGCCGCTTCGCGATGATCTCTGCGGTGGAGGGACCGTCGTAATCCGGCGGCGAATAATTGAACGGGGGCATTTTAGGAATTTTCGTTTCGGAATCGGGAACGGGGACTGTTCTCTGAGCTACTGTCTGGGAGAAGCCATGACGTTTGAGAAGATAATTGTTCCGCTTCAGTAGTGAATTAACCGCCGTCGACCTCCACATTTTTTCCACCGCCTTTGAATGTTGCCGGAGAGCTTTAGAGAGAGAAAGAGAGATCGATTGAGAGTATAAATTATGGCAGAGTTACGTTGTTCTATAAAAAGGCGTGTTTGATACGAGTAAATTATTATGAACAAAAGCGTATCCGTTTTTCGCATTTTTTTATGAATAAACTGTTTACTATGTCCATGATCGCAGTTTAATATAATGGATTACGTATTTATCTTACCTAATTATAACTTAAATTAATTTGAAACTCACTATAATACATGAAAATATACTTTAAAACTCTACTTATTCGGTAAAAATTATGATCATAGATAAGACGAGCAAGTAAGCACACTAACCCCAACCATAGACATGATGTCACGGTTATATTTATTATTTTGTTAGTTCTAGTGGGCTTAACTTGTGGGATAGATATAAAAAAAATCGAAAACTTGTAGGATAGTGATAGTCTGATACGTGGTTCTATACAACGAATCACGTATACAAGAAGATGCATTATATGTATGAAGCATTTGTTACTTATCATCTTAAGTTCTATGAGCTTCCAACTCAAAACTAATTGGCAATGAGTGGATTGGCCCATATCTTTTATATACTAGTGGTAGTCCCTTTATACATCCGATGTGGGATTCTAACACACCTCCTCGAGATGATGGCCCTTATCGACTCATCTCGAACCAAATCCCACTCTAGAACCGGTACTAAACCCTTCTTGGGTCACCCTACTTGGGTCAACAGCAAGGCTCTGATACAATGTTAAATTCTATGAGCTTCTAACTCAAAACCAATTAGCAACGAATGGATTGGTACATATCTTTTATATACCAGTAGTAGTCCCTTTATACATCCGATGTGGAATTCTAACATATCATACTATCGAAACAACTGAATCATGATATTCCTAAAAAAGTTAAAAGGTTGTGTTGTTATGAAAATTCAATAATTTTCGTAAGCAACCATTGTTTCTAACTAGCCAATTGCAAATATTCTACGTTTTATTTCAATACACGGTTTATAATCAGCCCATCATGAACCTGGACACAAACTGATGTATAGATTCGTAGTTCACTTGTCGTTGTATTATGAAAGTGAAACTATCAACCTACGAAGCCCATATCATAATAATTTTGAATCACTGATTCAAGTAATTGAGCAAACACAATATTCTATAATTTTCTATATATTTTCCTTGAAATTGCTTTAAAGTTTAAATGATCCAATCAAACTGTTACGTATGGAAAGAAACTGAAACGGACCTGCTAATCTTATCTCCTGTCAGTCTCATTTTGTATATATTCTCATCGCATCTTATATACCATGTATTCACACTTGTTTTTCTTTAATGCCATGAAAGTTTGAAGACTAATCATCACATTTAGGGATCTGATCGTCTTTTAGCCTTTGTTTTAAGTAACCAATCAAAGTCAAACTAAACGGAGTAATATATTTTGTTTGCATTGGAATCAGATATTTTGTTTTGTTTGCATTGGAATCAGATATTTTGTACTGTAATTTACAAAAAAATGTTTGACAGAAAACCAATAAAATACTATATTTTAAAAATGCAAAAAAAAAACCTATCATTCCCTTAGTTTTATAGGTTCCGTTCCACTTGGCTATAATAAGACATAATCGACAGCACATCATACATCTGAATTCGAGATTTCAAATAAAATAAGATTTGAGTTTGATCGTCGCATTCATTCCGGTTTATCACACCAATTGAATTATTACACAATTTTTCAAAACATGCAAAACTATGATTGCCCTACATCCAACGGTAACGTTAAGTATTCAAGAGTCTTGAATAAAGACAGTAAATTATGATTGATGTCCTGTTTTTAAAAAGCCAGTTATGCTATGAATGAAACTATCTACCACTAACGATAGAGCTTGAAGAAACCTCCGAGAAAGACGAAAAAGTATTTGAGCTCGAGGCTCTATCGGATGAAACATAACCTACAACATTCGTTTTAAGATCGTCTCTACAAGAATCTGATAATCCCCAGTTCCCGTCAATCTGCGGAACATTCTCTTCACCGTTCAAATATCTAAGCACGATTCTCATCGATGGCCGAGATTTTGGTTTCTGATGGCAACAGAGTAATCCCACTACGAGAGCTAACTTCGCCTCTCTGCCATTGAAATTAGATCCGAGTTTCTGATCCACGGCGCCAAGGATTCCTCCATTCGTGTGAAATTCCATGACCCAATCAGCTAAGAATACGTCCTCTGAATTCGTTGGTTTATTCCCAGACACGATTTCTAACAACACAACGCCAAACGCGAAAACGTCAGACGCGGTCGAGCCTTTGCCGTTACGGGTGAGCTCAGGTGCCATGTATCCTAAAGTCCCAACGACTTTCGTGGTCTGCGTTAGCCTCCCGCGTTCGTAAAGCCTCGCAAGTCCAAAATTGCCTAATTTAGCGTTCATCTCTGCATCAATAAGAACATTGTTCGGTTTCACGTCTCTATGAATCACAATTTGTTCCCATTCTTCATGGAGATACAACAGTCCCGACGCGATTCTCTTTATAATCTCGAAACGCACGACCCACGGCAAAACGACACCGTTTCTTCTCGGCGTTTTGTACAGCAGCGAGTCAAGGCTTCCGTTGGGGATATAATCATAAATTAACAAGAGATCGTTTTTGTGTTTGCACCATCCTTGAAGATTCACGAGGTTCTTATGCCCTAATCTTCCTAAACTCTCGATCTCTGCTACAAATTCTCGAACACCTTGTAGACTATTTGGAGTTTTCTTAACTGCGATTGGACCCGAAGAAGATAGATTTCCTCTGTACACGATTCCAAATCCTCCCGTGCCGATGATCTCACTCTCTTTGAATTTCTTCGTTGCTAAGTAGAGATCTCTGTATTTGAATCTATGAGGATAATCGATCTCCCAATCCTCTAGTGTATCTTCTTCTTGGATTTGCCTTTTGTACATCACAAATATAAACAACAACACAAGAAAGACCAATGTGATGATCGATAAAGCTACAATCAAAGCGATGACTTTAGAAGTGTAACCTTTCTTGTTACTCAAGTTTGTATTTCGAGGTGAAGAAGGAAGCTCCGAGAGATCGAGCCAATCCGCCATTGGATTATCTCCACAGCTAGCAAAACTCCAACCCATAACATAGTGAGCACTCGACTGGTCTCTTCCAGTCGCGGAGGTGAACCCGACATACATTTCCTCCTCCACGATCCCCGACAACTTCGAAACTCGTTGCGAGATCAGAGGATTTTTTGGTTTAAACCCTAATCGCGTCGGATAGATTGTAACGTTTAAAGTTTCGCTGGGTCCGTCGTAATCGACAAGAACTCGGATTGGTTCGCCGCTCTCGAGCTGAAAATCCTCTTTTCGATCATCGGCGTCGTAATAAATGAGTGGCTCTTGGACATCAGAGGAGAGATTGTTGAAATCAAGACCGACGTGATTTCCTCTTCTGTCGGTGCCGTCTTTAAATCCCTGTACCGTGTCGAAATCCACAGCGAATACATGATTCGACGGATCCCCGTTGTTAGATCTGTTCAAAAGCCCCAAATACTGCAGATTCGGCTCCGGGACGATTTGGTGTCGGAGAAAGTGTGAACGTGAAGCCAAAACCGCCGTTTCCGGGACTTTAAGGGATTATAACGAAGACGAAAGAAGTGCTAAAGGAGCATACTTTGGTTTCGGAGGAATTGGTGTAGTCACGCAATCTGATCGGTTTGCGGTAAAACGCTGTTCCAGTGACGTTGTGGTTCCGATTAGTTAGTCTAAGAAGATCAGTGTCTTGTTGGATTGTCGAAGCTCCTTCTGTTTGAATTTCCGTTTGGTTTCCTTTGAAACCTCTGAAAGTGAATTTTGTGGTGGTGGCTTCGGCAAGAACTAAACTCATAAAAGCGTTTGATGATAGAAAGAGCAAGAACATGAACGAGCTTATGGATCTTGCTATGCCCATTATCTCGAGCTTTTTGACTTTGATTGGATGAAGTAAGAGAACATTGAGTTTAAGGAAATTTCAGTTATGGACATGTTCTTATGAAGTTGTAAGACGAAGAATTAGAAATGTTCAAAGTCAAGGTCTTTTGGACACTTTGTGTGGTCGGTTTCGAACCATTTGTGTGGAGGAGATGACTTACAAAACAATTTTCACGATAGCAAAGGAGTTATTATTATTTTGCACAAAAAAAAAAAGCAAAGGAGTTATTAAATTAAGTCCACCAAGAAAAAAAAAAGTCCTGGACAAAACAAAAATTATTAAATTATATGGTTAACCTGAGCTTTAGTGGTCAAAAAGAAAAAAAACTGACCGTCATTGACTCATAAAATTTGGTTAGCCCATTATGGAAAGTGAAACTAACGGGCTTGGCCCATTCTTCTTTTAAGCAGCAGTAATCACAGTCTGACAAATTAAAGTGAAAATCAAAAATCAAAATTCAGATCTTTCCTCTTCATCTCTCCCTCTTCTCCTCGTTTCGTTTTTGTTTTTGAAGAGTAATTCTCCCGCTGAAGGTTTTTGTAGTGCGGATAATCTGGGGCTAGGGCTTCTCTGCTAGATAGTGGATTTATCATTATCCGCATCAGAAAATGGGAAATGCGTCGGAGAATTTCGATATCGAGGAACTGATGTCTTATGGAGACGATTTGATCAACTTATTGAATGTTAAGAATGGGTTTGATATGGTATCGCAAAGTCTCGAGCAGTTAAAAGCTCTCAATTTCGCTTGCGACGAGGATTTCAATCAGATACAAGGATCTATTCAAGGTCAGTTTTCCGATTTGGGTCTCTAGATAAAAATTTCGTGGCTTTAGCTGGATATAGTTTGGTCATTGTAATTTTGATTGATAGTCTTCGATTGAGTGAGGATTTTTTTTTTTTTTTTTTTTTTTAAAACGCAGATTGTAAGAAGAAAGTGGATGTTTGAAAGAAGAAAACAGAGGAAGCATATTCATATGTTGCGGCTGTAGATGAAATTGAATGTCTTCAGAAAGAGCTTGACGAAGAGATGGAACGAGAGTGCAAGCTTAAGGACGAACATAGATAAGTATTGTTTGATTTCAGTGAAGTTATTCTAATTCATTGATTCAGTGACATGAAAAATCTTTGTTTTTTTTTTTGTCAATACAGTTGTCGCTGTTGAACTCAAAGACCTGAATGCTCAATTGGCATCGATTGATGAACATAAGCAATCTCTGAAGAGAAAAGAGCGGGACGACTTTAGAGCTGAGTAAGATCTACAAACCCCATTATTGCAATTGCTTACATTTTTTTTTCTCATTCCCTCTTTTTTCTCTGCAGGAAAAAGCTATCTATGTATGCTTCTGTCACGAAAGTAATACCGGACATTGATGATCCATCAAAGATCTCAGGCTGTATCCTCTCTCACGTTTTCTTTATTAGTGACAAATCTTATTCACTGTTATCCTTTAAATGTTTTGAATCCTTGATTACGAAAATCTATTAGATATGGTAGATCGCGAAAAGAGGGTAATTGAGAAGTTTCATTTCGAGACAAATAAGATGATGGCATACGAGACATGTAACAGTATCTGGAGCATTATAAACAAGCAATAGACAAACTTGGCAACAGTTCATTTTTATGATATATCTGGTTGATCAGTCTTGGTTTTAGCGTAGCAACCAAAACCTCTTTACCTACCTACCTACCTACGATTTCTTAGATGTAAACACAATCTGCTTAGTTAACTTTGGAATTTTGTGATTTGATTATGGATCTTTTTCTCTTGTAATATCATTATCATCTATGAATATTTCCTCCGAAAGTTTCAGTGTGATTCTAGATGTGCAAATACCTCTAAAATCCAAAATCTTCAGCCCTTGTTGCAGCTGCTGCTACCGTTTTCTTGATCATTTTTTGTGTGCAGATTGATGCAAGTTCAGATTTTGGTAGTTCAAATCCAAAAGGAACAGAATTTGCGGTATAACAGTCTTTTTTTGGTTTCTATACGGTTCAGTAGATTTTTGAACGCCTTTCGGAGGGATTACGTGGTTTTGAATCCAAATCTTGGTGGCCTAGCAAACTTGGGGTTTATTACCTAGCTTCTCCATTGACTTATGGAAACTGCTTAGTGTCTCCACAGAACAACGTATTGTGTTTTGCCATTTTCTGTGATTGGGGTAGATTTTACAGGCCAGAGAATGAGATCCAGTTTAGCAAGAGTTAATACATTATGAAGTTGGGATTATGCTGTCCCTCTAATGCAGTCTCGCAGAGATACAAATCGCCATAGCCAGAGTCTTTGTATTATTGATGAATATTGTCATTGCTTGTCTCATAAAGATGGTCTGTTCTCCCTTATCCCTTTAAATTTCTGATTTTACTGTTTTTTAATTTCCTGCAATGACTACTATTTTCTGGAGTATTTAAAGAAATGATGTGGAATTACAATGCATACTCCTTTTGAGTGGGAAGATCAGCAGATGGCATTTGTGAAATCTCTTCCGTGAAATCTTATGTGGGAACTTCTCTGCATACATGAAAAATTTATCTACTTATCATGTTACTTAGCTTGGGATCAACTTCAATAATACTGGAGCTTTAATAGTGATCCTGTTGTACTTGTATCTCAGTTTCAGATATGTTCTTCACATCTTTGGCTTTCGGAGGGAGCAAGGGCAAGACGATTCTTGTGACCTCATGGTCTTAACAAAACAGGTACCTTCTGCAACTTCAGGTTTCACTAGTGGCTTTAGATAGATTTAGGTTTTTACTTCTTAGTCTTCTTTAGGGGCCAAATTGGAAACAGATATCTTTATTGATTAAGCTTACGTTACGACTTTAGTACAAAAGTAACAAAACTAACATCAACACATAGGAAATCTAAAACCTTACAACTAAATCTTCTTTTTTTATAGCTTCCAATCTAAAACTTCTTACAAAACCGTCCCTTTTCTCAGCATTGGTAGAAAACTAAAGCTTAGTTTATAGAAGCCTCTGGTCAAAGTGCCAAACTCCTGCAAAAAAGGAAAAAAAAACAAACAAACTCAAAACTCAGTTTCCAAGTCCTAAGAGCTCAACACCCACAAACCCAAATGATGGATTTGATATCCACTTCATCTCAATTGGTAAGAATTAGAAAAAAAAAGAAGAGAGGGTCCTGATTCTGATTCATACCATGGCTTTTGCCGACCATCCTTAGTTGGGTGATGTAGTCTGAGATCTTCTTGATGGCTTCGATCTACAAGAAGATTCATTGGATCAGTCAGAGGCTTTTAAGGTTTTTATTTTAATGAAGACAAATCAATTCAATAGAACTATTTACTCACCTGCTCTTCAAGATATTCACTCTCAACAAAATCTGCCAACTAGGGATCATTGTTCTCTGTTGCCACCTGTTTTGTTTGTAAAATTAAGGTTAAGAAAATGACTAGTAATTCATATTAGCCTAATCTTGATAGGAACTTACAGTGTGAAGGTTTAAAAGCTTCTCATTAGTCAGTTTCTCAAGAGATAGAGCCAGCTCCATTGCTGAATCCCATTCGAACAAAATAGTGAAATACAAACATTAGACAAATTAGTGAAAATAAATTTAAATTAGACTTCCTGTTATTTTTTTGTTGTCAATTAGGACCTCATTAAGAGTAATACTTTAAAGGTTTCTTTAATTCTAAAATTTACCATATAATGCGTCTCCATTCTCAACATGTTCGAACTCTGAGATGGGTGGCACGATCGGGTGGAGTTTTACTCTACCTCCTCTCTTGTTCTGTAATTAGTTTTCAATGTTCTTAAACCAAACAGCTTACATGAATCAAATTTAAGAGAGACAAAAATCATTGTGGAAACTGTGAAAAAAGAGTATGAAACCTGATACTCCATGAACCTCTCTGCGTGCTCTCTTTCTTCGTCGCTTGATTCTTTGAAATATCTGAAATTATAAAGGAAATTAGGAGTAGTGAGAAGATATCACTTTCTTTTTCTTAAAAATGATTATGAAAGTTAACGATAATTAGTTAGCTAAACCCTTAAGAGCAACGTCATCTCTGTCGAAATACGCATACATGGAATGGTACACGTACGAGACATTGTACTCCACACTGCACAATCAACCCATGACAAAAAAAGTGAATTAGGTAGATGGCAATATATTTGAAGGTAAAAGTTAAGAAAATAACTATGATGTGACTTAGAAGTGCTAAAACATGAGTAACTTCTAGTTAGCTGTGATATCTTGTATGTAGAAGTGTTAATTTTATTTTGTTGTTACAGAAGATTTATAGCTAATAAGTTGGATGATGCTTACTTGATTTGCTCGTTAACAGCTGCCTCGCAAGCTTGTGCGTATCTTTGGCGAGCGAGGGAGACATGAGCGGTGGCTGGTATGGCTAGATCAGCTTTCTTTACCTCCTCGAACGGCTCGAATATAACTCCGGTTATCGAGTCAGCTGTTGCTGTTGCCACCACCATGGATCTCCTTGCCGGTTTCCTCTCTTGTGGAAATCTCAGAGAAGTGGCAAGAGAAGTAGTGGTACGGGGGAGTTGTGGCGTTGCTGGTTTAGTGGTAAATGGAGGAAGTGCCCTTGAAATTGAAGCCATGGCTTTGATCAGTTTATGAGTATTACTAGCTTGCGTTGTGGATGATGAACTAATGAAGATAGAAAGGGTTTTCTTATAAAGGAGGGAAATTGAGTGTGATGACGGTTGGAAGAGACCCACGTGTCGGGATTATGATAGAACCACATGTACTGGCGTGTGGTGGCCTCATGGTTTATCCATTGGGATAGTGTCAACACGAGGATATTCCATCCACGTCAGCATGTCACACAATTATTTTTTTATTTTTTTCACTGTCAGAAACAAATTTTGTCTGCTTCTTAAAAGTTAAATTGATTAAAAAAAGTTTTAATTATAATTGCTAGCTCTACAATCCACATCCGCCTTTCACTTTGCTACGTGTCAAAAATTAATTGGGTCTTAAAAGTGTTATACAAGTAACGAAATGAAATGAATCGGCGATAGAAGAAAAAACACCTCCGATCTCGGCGAGAGAGAGATACGATCGCTGAGAGAGAATGGATCAGATCTTGAACAAGGTAGGATCGTACTGGTTAGGTAAGAAGGCGAACAAGCAGCTCGATTCCGTCGGTGACGATATCAACGTAAGCGTCTCTCTACTCCTTCACTACTACTGAGTTCTGATCTCGATCGGATGCTTTTGATTTCTACAATTTCTAGCAAATCTGTCATATGTTCATTGGATTGTATAAGAGTTAACTGTAATTATTCAATTTTGAGGTCGTTTTTGATAATATTAAGTGAATTTTGTCGTAGAAGGAACAAGATCTTAAGAGTAGATAATAATACTGATTCTCGTTTTCATGTTCATCCAGAGATTCAAGATGAAACCAACGAATTTTATGCAAGTAAAACATGATTTGCGTTTACCTATTAGTTCAATTATGCAATGTTGATCTGCAGTGACCTGTAACATTCTTTGTTCCAGTCTTTGTCTACGAGCATCGAAGGAGGAACAAAATGGTTGGTGAACAAAATCAAAGGTTGGCTATTTTTACTCATTCTTGTTGTTTCATTTGACATTTAAGGAGCTACATCATTGCTCAACAAATCCATATATATATACAACAATTTTCGTTTTATCAGGAAAAATGCAGAAGCCATTACCCGAGTTATTAAAGGAGTTTAATTTGCCTGTGGGGATCTTTCCACGTGATGCAACCAACTACGAGTTCAATGAACAAACAAGGAAACTAACTGTCTTTATTCCATCAATATGCGAAGTTGGCTACAAAGATTCATCAATCTTGAGATTCACCACAGCAGTTACAGGATTTCTTGAGAAAGGAAAGCTAGTCGATGTTGAAGGGATGAAGACAAAAGTAATGATATGGGTTAAAGTCACAAGTATTTCTGCAGATTCTTCAAAGGTTCATTTCACGGCAGGGATGAAGAAAAGCAGAAGCCGTGATGCTTATGAGGTTTTCAGAGATGGCGTTGAGATTGATAAATTCTAGCTCTGTTTTGCCGGTAATTCCCAATTCTTTTATCCTCTTTTTCCAATCTCTGTCTTCTAAGTTTCAAGCTTCTTTTGTGTTTTTCAAAAGTTGGTCTTGTATATGCTGAGTTTCAATTAAGTTGGAGTTCATGAATTTGATAAACTGAGGAAGATGGTAACTCAATACACTAAACGATGTTCTTATGTATTTTTGTATTACTTACTGTTTGACATTAGGACTTGTTTATGATAAGAAATCCTTTAAAACTTTTGAGGCCTGAATAATTTTGCTCAAATTGAAGAAAATAGGAATGATAGATTCATAGATAGAAACCATTAAGAAAAGAAAAGGAAAATACATAGAACACAGTCCACCCTTTTTTTTTTGTGACAATAGACTGAAAACACAAATACTGATGACAAGAAATAAAAGCAGTAGCACATCCAATTGTAATTAAGGGAAACAGAGAGGGTTACACCTGCGACTCAAACCCTCATCTCCTAGTAAACAATACCATTTTCTATTCAATGGCCTTCTCTTTTACTCTTTTTTGCCGTTTGGTGCCTTAGCCTCAGTTCCCTCCTCGGAGTTAAGCTCCTCCCAAGCTTCTGATAGAGAAGGATGATTCCTTGGTAAGAAGTATGAACGAAGAAGACAAAGGAGGGTGGAGAGTACAGAGTTGTCGAGCCCAATGGATTCGGTGGGCTCGAATCATGTGTCGGACCCGGTCCAAGAAAGAAGAATGGCGGTAGAAGAGGAGAAGGATTGAAGAAAAGGAAAAGATGATTATTTCCATTTATCTTAATATGTTATGTTTCTATTTTATTTAACTTACGCTACAAGGTTGAACATCTTTATAAGTCAACCTTGAATATTCAGTTCATTATCGAATAAGATCAGTATTATATCAAAGGAGTTTTGTCGGTTCCTCGAATAATCGATTAGGAGTTTTAGGTTGTTGTTCTCGAATACAACAGCACTTGTTAGGCTTTCATTACCGAAGATCTATCAAATTGGTATCAGAGCCAAGATGCAGACGCGAAGCAAGTCACAGAACACCACCGGTAACGATGGAGAAGAAGACAACCGCTGGGAACCAGAGGAGGTGCTGGTAGGCGCCGGACAGAACACCACCGATGAGCTAACCATGACGGAGGTTATGAGGGCTTTAGGCATGCTCAACGCCAAAATAGCGTTATTGACGGCAAAACAATCAGAGGCGGAAGCTGTGAGTGCTAAGAAGGGCATAAGCGAAGAAGTGGCTGAAAAAACACGACAGGGGATTCCGGCGAAAGCGCGGCAGTGACAAGAAACGAAGCCCCCAGCCGGAAAGTGGAGATCTCAGGGTTTGCGGGGGAAAACCCCGAAGGTTGGGTACTGCAAGCTGAGAGGTATATTTTGTTTTACCGATCCTCTGAAGAAGAGAAGAAAGAGATTGCTTTTTACAGCATGTCCGGTGAAGCACTGATTTGGTTTCAAAGCGAGGAGTCGCAGCAACCAATGGTATCTTGGGATGATTTTAGAGAGAGACTCCTACTGCGTTTTGGGAGTGGACCGGCGGGATCTCCCTACACAAGGCTGATGAATTTAAAGCAACAAGGGTTAGTTGCAGAATATCGACGACAATTTGAAGGGATAACAGCTACAACTAAGGGTTTGCCACCAGAATTTTTAGAGGAGGCTTTTCTCAATGGATTAAATCCGGCAATCGCTGAAGAAGTCAAGTTGTTTTGTTCGACTGGTTTATCACGGCTCAAGGAGATGGCACAACGGATTGAGAACAAAAATAACGCAGTTCGGACCGGTAGAAGCTATCAGCCGTCATCATTCTCCAGACCCTCTTCTTTTGTTTAGAAATCGGATAGGGGCTGGAGCAAGAGCAGCTCAGTCCCTGTTAAGGAGGCGCCAAAATTCACACCACCGATGGTCCGAAAACTGAGCTTCAAGGAGATAGAAGAGAAAAAGAGCAAAGGGCTTTGTATTCGCTGTGACGCCAAGTATCACCCGGGACATCGATGTCAAGGAAAGGAATTGCAGATCTTACTTGTCGACGAAACAGGTTCGGAGGAGGAACCGGAAGATGAAGATGGGGGAGGGGAAACCGTAGAGTTGTCATTAAACTCTATTGCGGGATTTTCCTCTAAGCGGACAATGAGGATGAAGGGGCTGATACGGGGGCATGAAGTCGAAGTCCTGATTGATAGTGGAGCGACCGACATTTTTATTTCGGGTCGATTAGTGCAAAGGCTGAAAATGGAGGTAGACAAGGGTCGTAGTTATGAGGTTTCTGTGGGTGATGGCTATGTGGTTACAAGTCCGGGGAAGTGTAGAGCTGTGAACATTGAGATTCAAGGGGCCAAAATTGTTGAGGATTTTTTGTGGTTTGAGCTAGGGAGCACGGATGTGATTTTGGGGTATAAGTGGTTGGAAACTCTCGGAGAAACAAGAATTAATTGGAAGAGGTATTCATTACGGTTCAAAAGGGGAGATCAGTGGGTGTTGTTAAGCGGAGATCCGAGTTTGGTTAGGACTCAAGTTTCCTTGAATGCAATGATTCGTACCATCCGCAAAGAAAGGCACGGGGTTATCGTGGAGCTTACTAGTATGGTTTCAGCGGAGAAAGAAGATTCAGAGCCAATCGACATCCAGCTACAAAATCTTTTGGACGAAAATGCTGAGGTATTCCAAGAACCTACCGAGTTACCGCCGCAAAGAAGTAAGGATCACAGCATTGTCTTGAAAGAAGGGGTGACACCGATTAACGTCCGGCCGTATAGGTATCCCTATGCCCAAAAGAATGCAATCGAAGAGATGGTGAGGGAGATGTTGACATCCAGAATTATACGGCCAAGTACCAGTCCATTTTCAAGTCCCGTGTTGCTGGTACGGAAGAAAGACGGAAGTTGGCATTTTTGTGTGGACTATCGGGTGCTTAACAAAGAAACTATACCTGATCGGTTTCCAATTCCGACGATTGATGAGCTGCTTGATGAGGTGCATGGGGTTGTGGTGTTTTCAAAGCTTGATCTCAAATCCGGGTATCATCAAATACGAGTGAAAGAGCAAGACATCGGGAAAACAGCATTTCGAACTCACGAAGGACATTATGTGTTTCTAGTGATGCCTTTCGGTCTCACTAATGCACCAGCTACGTTTCAGTCCATTATGAATGATATTTTTTTGGGAGCATTTATGGAAATTTGTTTTGGTTTTCTTCGATGATATTTTGGTATATATTCGGAGCAAAGCGGAGCATGTACATCACCTTCACATCGTTCTAAGAATATTACAGGAGCAGCAGCTGGTAGTGAACCGGAAGAAATGCTCGTTTGGCCAGTCAAGGATCGAGTACTTGGGCCACATTGTCTCGAGTGAAGGGGTACAAGTGGACGAGGCAAAAATTCAAGCGGTTACGGAGTGGCCGCGACCGAGAAATCTTACCGAGCTGAGGGGTTTCTTGGGCCTTACGGGATATTATAGGAAGTTTGTGAGGGGATATGGTGGTGTAGCTTGGCCATTGACGTAATTGTTGAAGAAGGGAAACTTTAAGTGGACCGACGAAGCGATTAAGACATTTGAGCTGTTGAAAAAGGCGCTGACTTCAACTCCCGTGTTAGCTTTACCAGATTTTTCTAGAGAATTTGTGGTGGAGACGGACGCGTGTGGTTATGGCATAGGGGCGGTATTGATGCAAGATAACCGACTCATTGCTTTTATGAGTCAAGAATTGTCCATGCAGGCCAAGTTGAAATCGATCTATGAGAAAGAGTTAATGGCGATTGTAATTGCGGTACAAAAATGGCGGCATTACTTGTGGAGGAGAAGGTTTATTGTACGAACAGACCAAAAGAGCCTAAAATATATGCTGGAACAGAGGTTTACATCAGTTGAGCAGCAACGATGGATGGTGAAGTTGATATCTTTCGATTTTGAGGTGCACTACAAGGCGGATAAAACTAATTGCGCTGCAGATGGGCTGTCACGTAAACCCGTAGTTGACAAGCATCATGGGCTGGCATGGTTGACGACAAGGGACATTGATTTATCAGGATTAGAGGCACAAGTAAGAGCAGATCCCGTACTAGCTTCCATCGTCTCAAATATAACCGAAGGACGAACGGTGGGAAAGTTCAAGTTAGAAGAGGGTCGGCTTGTTTATGAGCAGCGGACGGTGTTGCCAAAAAACTCGTCTTTGGTTCGTGAGTTCTTGGTTAATTTTCATGACGGTCCTATAGGAGGACATTCAGGGGTGGAGAAAACATATCAGCGACTCAAGAGAGAGTTTTTTTGGTTTGGCATGCGCACAGACATTGCTCAGTTTGTGGCGGAATGCATGGTGTGTCAACGCTACAAGGCGTCTACATTGTCACCAGCCGGGCTATTACAGCCATTGCCGATTCCGTAACAAGTTTGGTCTGATATCTCAATGGACTTCGTTGAGGGGTTGCCGTTATCAAGACAGGTTGACTCCATTTTGGTGGTGGTGGATCGATTGAGTAAGTATGCTCACTTTTTGGCTTTTCGACATCCTTTTTCAGCCCTAACAGTAGCGCAGATTTTTTTTCAAGAAGTGGTGCGATTACATGGGGTCCCCGAGACCATTGTTTCGGACCGAGGATTAGTTTTTCTAAGTCAGTTTTGGAAGGCGTTGTTTCAGTTACACTGAACTAAGTTGAAGACTAGCACCGCGTACCATCCTTAAACCGACGGACAAACCGAGGTGGTTAACCGATGCTTGGAAGGGTATTTACGATGTTTTGCAGGTGATAAACCACGTTCTTGGTCGAATTGGCTTGGTTGGGCGGAATACTGGTATAACACGACTTATCATCGTACGATTAGAATGACTCCTTTCCGTGCACTTTATGGCCGTGATTCTCCAACACTTAGGCGGAATCAAGCTCGCGACTGCCCCAATAATACCTTGGACGCCATGCTAGAAGAACGAGACACGGTTTTGGCTGAGCTACAGGCACACATATCACGTGCACAAGTGGTTATGACTGCAATAGCAAATAAAAAGCGACGAGCTGTGGATTTTAAGGAGGGCGACTTGGTGTTCTTAAAGTTACAGCCATATCGGATGATGTCGTTGGCAGTCCGATCGAATGAGAAATTAGCTCCTAAGTTTTTTGGTCCGTATGTTGTGCTCCAGCGAGTTGGGAAAGTGGCCTACAAGCTCCAGTTACCGGATCATGCTGTGATACACCCGGTCTTTCATGTTTCTCAGCTCAAGCGTGTGTTAGGCGATACGGAGGGGAACTTGGTACAGCCATTACCACCGAAATTAACCTACGAGTTGGAGTTTCATGTCATTCCTGAGAGCATAGAGGGAATTCGGCAGAATGACAGTACTAGGGAATTAGAGGTTTTTGTGCAGTGGAAGGATCTACCGTCATTTGAACAGACATGGGAGTCCTTTAAGATCATTTCCAAGCAATTTCCTGAGTTTCACCTTGAGGACAAGGTGAAAGTCTGGCAGGGGAGTATTGATAGAGAAGGATGCTTCTTTAGTAAGAAGTATGAACGAAGAAGACAAAGGAGGGTGGAGAGTACAGATTTGTCGAGCCCAATGGATTCGGTGGGCTCGAATCATGTGTCGGACCCGGTCCAAGAAAGAAGAATGGCGGTAGAAGAGGAGAAGGATTGAAGAAAAGGAAAAGATGATTATTTCCATTTATCTTAATATGTTATGTTTCTATTTTATTTAACTTACGCTACAAGGTTGAACATCTTTATAAGTCAACCTTGAATATTCAGTTCATTATCGAATAAGATCAGTATTATATCAAGGGAGTTTTGTCGGTTCCTCGAATAATCGATTAGGAGTTTTAGGTTGTTGTTCTCGAATACAACAGCACTTGTTAGGCTTTCATTACCGAAGGTCTATCAGCTTCCATCCATGTCACCATTCCAGTTGCAAGCTTGATGAAGTAAGGATCAACCTTCCCGAGTTTCTCTCTCACCAGCTTGGCTAACTCAAGGTAGCATTGTTGCACCGAAGTGCATTCTTTAGGAAGAGTCACGGATTGAAAGAACGGTATCGCCTCTTCCTGCCAAAAGATTCCGTTGTATTCCTTTTTCAGGTTCACGAATGGGTTGCTGGCTTTGCTGTGCCATAAATAAGGCAAACCCGTCTTCACTCCCCATCCCATATGGTCACATATCACCTATATTTTTGGTTAAACGAATAACGGTATTACAATTTAACCAATGCACAAAACAATGGTTATGACTTCTTTCATTAAAACCAGAAATGGATATGTAAATAAGAATTGCATTGGACCATTATATATTTTATACACTAGTGGTTGTGCTAGTGTCGTCACTTAGGCATTATACTTGAGCAGAAAAAAAGGATAAGAATAGGATTTACCTTGACACACCAACCAGCCCACATGTCGTCATAACGTCCGATTGGCTGTCCGTCACCCATAAGCCCAAAGTACATGGCCGGACCAATCAGCTCGCGGTCAAAAGCGAGGTTCATACCACACATAGGAAAAAGAGTTCCTTTGGGAATGGTCATGACTGCATCAACAAACCTGCATATAACCAAGAAATAACCAATGAGCATTGTTTCATCGATTTAAGCTTTCAAAAATTGGTTGCCTCAGTGAGAGATCAAATTTCCTGGAGTTTCTTTCAAGAGGTTTCACAAGCTGAGTAGGAGCATCATAGTCAGGAATGTTGAGCCAGAGTCCATGGGAGACCGCGGTTATGGCACCTTCACGCATGCTGAAAGGGTATCCACGAACAAAGTCGGCCCCATCTCTGAATGGATCATAAAGTGTGTTAAAGAAATGTGGGGTCGATGGAGATAAGAGGTTCTTGATATGTTGCTCAAGCGCATTGATCTCTTTCCCGGATGGATCCTTTGCAACCTACATTGCACATATATATATCGTCAACTTTGAAGAAGACTGCGGTTTGACCAACTACATAGTCTAAGAACTTTTGCACATAAGAATAACATATAAGAGAGCACTTACAAAGCAATCATCATCAATGGTGTAGATGTACTTCTTTTTGGAGACCATGTAACCGAAGCAACGGCAAGCAGAGTCCTTGAAGGAAATGCAAGAGGCCTTGGGACCCAAGATTCGATTGATGTCGTTCCTGTTGTAGAGCTCGTAATCAAACCCTTCTGGAATGTTAATGACTTTCGAAGGATCACCATCTTGAACAATGATCAAATGGTACTGTTCAAAGAAGGGTCGCCACATCTCAAGGAAGTCTAAGTTTCGAATCGTAGGTATCACAATGTCGAGCTCATCTTTCAATACTGGCGTGGGTTTCACGGAAGAATACAATTGCGCCATTTGAAACAACAAGGAAGAAAAAGAATAATTAAGATTAATCAAACACAAAGAGAGAGGTACGATACTGAGGATGACTTCTTTGGTATTTATAAAGACGATGGAGATGGACATAAATCATTTTCACTCTTAACCGAAAAGGGCAACTTTCGTCGTCTTATGCGAAAACATGTTTGATGTTTCTTTGTTTCATGTTTTCATCACAACCCAAATTCACGACTCTCACACCCTCTAACTCTCTAAACCCAAATCACGTGACGTTACCGTCGTCTGTTTGTGGAAGATTGTTAGAACAAAACAGAAAAAGTTGTATTAATATATTTTTATCAAAATAATTTTTATTGTGCTTGTATGAGAAAATAATACAGGAGCTGGTGCCATACATATGCTTAAAATAATAAAGCTCTAAACAAGCTAAAACAAAGTAAAGAATCTTTATTTAGTTTTTTTCCCCCCAATCTAATATAGTAACAATTTAAAAGAAAAAACAAAAAAATCTACTAAAATCAATGTCACATCGTTTTAATGACCTCACAATCTCCCAAACAAGCATCCACACAGTCACACACCTACGCATTTCACAACGACCACCCAAAGAGCCAACTGACATAACTGAAATCAAATGTCACAGTAAGAGAGAAAGAAGCAGACTACGAAGACGAAAACATTCGTTTGATTCCAGATTTCTGCTCTGTTGTTAGCCTCGATGGAAACTTAACACTGAACTTGATTCTCAAGTTCCCTTTTTTTGATGGCTCTTTAGGAATTGGCATGCCTTCGCCTTTCACCACCTCTTCATAAGAAGGGCTGATCACGTTGTTGACCGGAACAGTTACCGTTCTTCCGTCCAGAGTCGTGACCTGAGCGGTGTAACCCGTGAGGGCTTCCACGAGAGGGATCTTCTGTGTGAGCACAAGGTCATTCCCGTCTCGCTTGAATACAGCATGTGGTTTCTCATCAACTATGAATACAAGATCTGATGGTATGATTCCTTGCTGCTCGTTTCCTTTCTCCGGGAAGGTTATCTTCGTCCCTTTCTTCCACCCTGGTTTGATTTCTATTGTCAGGATCTCCTCGACCGTTGTGGGTCTCCTGCATTGGAACAAAGAATGCACTTTCAACTTGCATTACCGATAACAGCAACAACGAAGCTACAAATAATATCTCCCGCGTGATATCTCAAAAGTGCAAATGGATTATCCTCGGATTCACTCACTCTTCACTGCAAGTATTTAGTCTAATAGAATCTATCCAATGGCTAATGTCAAATTTCTAGCATTACATCTTCAAGTCTATCTTTCCAGATTTCAAGAACTGAAACATGGTCACAGAGAACTGAAACATGGTCACAGAGAACACTAATATGGACCTTATAAGCAAAACTTGATAAGCAAATCGAGGTTTAGGAACTTAAATCTGTAAGAAGGTGATTCTTAAAACTCAATTCATGGCAATGTAGCTGAAAAACTGACCCGCTTGAATCGAGTACGTCTCGAGAGATCTTCATCTTCTTAGTGGTTCCTTTGAAGAGATCCTCCAAACTACAAGGAAGTTGTCTCTCAATAGGGGCAGCTTTCCTCTGTGGAGGAACATTCGCCGCGAAAATGTCATCAGCGAACCTGAACCCACCAGAGGGACCAGCACCACGTGAGTCACCAGCGAAGGGTCTTGAGAACCCAAAGAACTCTGAGAAGATGTCGTCAGCGCTTCTACCGTTGAACCGGAATGAAGCCCCTCCCTCTGAACCACCCGCAAACCCGCCGGCTCTGGGAGGCGGAACCTGGCTCGTTAGACCTTCTTCTCCGTATTGATCGTAGATAGTTCGCTTTTGAGGATCACTCAAAACCTTAACGAAGCCAACAGCACAAGGAAATCATCAAATACAACGAGAAGAAAATCAAGATTGCTTAATTGCCAGAGAAGTCACCATAGTGAATTGAGAAAATTACACAAATGCTCGAAAAAAGAAAACGCATTTCATTATACAGTGAAGATAATTCGAGTTGTGTAAGAGATTTTACATCGTAAGCTTCAGAGATCTGCTTGAATTTGGCTTCTGCGTCCTTTTTGTTGTTAGGGTTCTTGTCTGGATGCCATTTCATGGCGAGTTTCCGATAAGCTTTCTTCAAGTCTTCGTCTTTCGCGTTCCGATCCACCTGAAGAACCTTGTAATAATCGACCCCCATTGCTAATGCTATACCTCCTCCTCCTTTTGATTCGCTCTTCTTTCTCACTCGATCTTCTTCAATTGAAACTCTGTTGGATCATTCCGTACCGGTTCAACAGGAGACTTCAGAGTCTGAAGTTCAGACATTATCCGGATTCCGGCCAGTTATTTTATTTGGTCTTGACCGGTTTTTCTCGGTTCCGCTTACCAAGCTCAACCGTATTCGAAACAATACAACCTTATCACAACACGGCGTCGTTCCTAATGGATGAATTTTACACTAGTGGCCCTTAAATATTTCTTTATTTTAAATTTAGCCGCCTATGGTATGTTTACTATGAAATATCTGAGGACTTGTAACTGAAATAAATAAGAACTTTCGGGGTGTTTTTATATTGGCTCAAAATTATAATCCCCGGCAAGCAAAATTTTTTTTTTTTAAAGAATTAGAGATGACACTTCTTCTTCCTCAACCGAACCATATCCATAAGCCACCAGTAGTACCATACCGTCGCCTCCGAAAACTGTACAGATTTCCAGTGATTTCCTCCGTCTCCGGTAAGCAGCTGATACTTTCCGGCGAGGTCCGGGCGGTGGAGCCGAAAGAAGCGAAGACGGTTGTGGCGTCGGAGGGATACGTGCTCTTAGACGTGAGGCCAAATTGGGAAAGAGAAAAGGCTCGTGTGAAAGGATCCTTCCACGTGCCATTGTTCGTGGAGGATACAGACAATGGGCCGATAACGCTGCTGAAGAAATGGATCCATTTGGGATACATTGGGCTCTGGACGGGCCAGAGATTCACCATGTTCAATGACAAATTCACCCTCCGTGTTGTGGAGGCTGTCCCGGACAAAGAGAGTAAAGTGCTCGTCGTGTGCGGCGAAGGACTCAGGTGGTATCCAGCTAAAAATGTTGTTGCATTTTGGTTTATGATTGACTTCGGTTTAGGATCCGGTTTAGTCTAGCTTTGAAAGAAACTTATCAAACTAGAACACATCTTAAATCATTTTCGATAAGATTTCATTTGATCATTAAAATCTTGTAAATGGACATATTTTGGTTTAGGATCATAAAGAGCAAACTGAACTCAAACCAATTCAATTTCAATGTTTCTCATCAATCTCAGGTCGTTGGTAGCTGTATCAAAGCTCTACGGAGAAGGGTACAAAAGCTTAGGGTGGTTAACCGGAGGGTTTAACCGAGCAACTGAGGGAGATTTTCCAGAGATCGAAGGGACAGAAGAGCTTCGGTTCGCGACGATAGGAGGGGCATCATACTATTTACTCAAGCTACTTGTAGTGTTACAGTCTTTTGGCCAAAACTCAAGAGAGTAGTTCATTGGTTTTTTTGTAGCTAATTGTGGAGGCCCTCTATATGGGTTAGAGTTTCTTTGGATTTTGCAAGTGTGGATACATTTTTGTCCTTCAAATTGTCTCCGGTTTACTCAGTTGAACATGATACGGTGCCGTTCTGCTTCATTTCTTTCAAGATAAATCATTTGCTTCGGACAGCTAGAACCTAATAGACTCTTACGTTTTTACCCAAACCCTTTTGGCACTGGAGCAAGTATATTCCTACGTAGGTACATCACATAGATGAGGGTAACTACGTAATTTACCAGAACGTTCATCCCCTCCCCTCCCAGTCCTCTTTCTTCTTCCCTCGTCTGGTTTTCGAGAGGGAAAAAAATAAGAATCCAGATCTATTAAAATCCCCAAATTCAATTTTCAAATTTGAACTCCGAAGAAAACCCTAGCTTTCAATTAGATAGCAGCATCTTCCAATCGTTCCAGGATCGGAATCTCTCGAATTGGGGACCTTGTACATTGCACACGATGGGCGATTTCAACCTCGCTCTCGTGATTGTCGCGATCGTTGTTTGCATCATCGTCTTCATCTCCAGTATATATCTTCTCGTCAACTACCAGCATCCAGATGATGCTAACCAGGCGTATTTCCCCAAATTCGTCGTTGTCTTTGGTCTGTCTATTGCCATGATCTCGATTCTCATGCTACCGGCGGATGTGGCCAATCGGCATGCTTGTAGACATGCTATATACAACGGTGCTTGCAATCTCACCTTGCCCATGAAAGATCTTTGGCTTGCCGTTTACATCGTGGACGCTATTCTCGTGTTCTTTGTCATTCCCTTCGCAATGTTTTTCTATGAAGGCGACCAGGACAAGTTAGTATCTCGATGAAATTGATTACATTTCTGTACACTGTAAGTTTTTTGTTAATCGAATATCGTTGACATTTTTGTGGGATTTTTTTCTTCTTCCCTCAGGAGTCTTGGAAAGAGGATAAAAAGTGCCTTAATTTGGGTTGTAACCACGGCTGTTGTCTGTGCTCTGGTGCTTGGAATTTTATACGGTTAGTTTTTCCTGTGTTTTCAATTCTTTTGTTGACTCTGTATTGACGAAAGTTGGGAGGTTATACTTGTTTCGCTGGAGTGGTAATTGAAACCATTAGCGAGCTTGTAACTTGTAACGTGGACGAATCTGATGTTGTTCACTGTGATTTGGCCTCTTTTAACTGCATTCCCTTGTTAATTTCAGCTGATATATTATCCAATTAAGGCTTGGGTTGGGATATTTTAGCATTTATTTGTAAGGAATAGCTTAGAATTGTTGGTAACATGTTCATCTTACGGACAGAAGTTATAAACTCTCCAAGTTATTGACTTTAGAAGGAGCCGTTCATGCCTGCGTTTAATTTTATATTCCTTGGGTTTCTTCTTATTAGGTGTCATTGGAAAGGTGGACTTCTCTGTCAGGCACTTGGCTTCTGCCACATCCTCTTTCCCTACTTCCTGGCAATTTTCAAATAATCAACCATGCATCGGTAACACTGCTCGCCAGGTATTATTTTCCTCTTGATTGGAGCATTGGCATTAGTTTTTATATCATGAGTCACTTATGCCATAGAGAGTTTCAGCATGTAACATATTTCCTGTCTCTGGTTAATCAATGCAGTGCTCAGCATTTACAGCTAATCCCACATCTGAGAAAACATGGACAATGCGTACTACTTTTCCAGAATACATTGTTGCTCTTGCGACAATTGTTGGGTCAGTTCTTTTCACGGTATGAGCATTATTCTTTCATCTTGAAAAATGCATTGTTTACTAAGGATATAACCTGTCTTATATTGTTGATTCGTCATTGACTAACACGAACTCTCAGCAAATGAAAATGCATGGCGACTTCTATTTATAGTAAATAGGTGTTTGATTTATAGATTTCCGTAAAAAAACCTGATAACTAATTGTTCTCTCAAATATATCTAGATATTTGGTGGTGTTGGTATTGCATGTCTACCATTGGGACTTATCACTGCATTCATCAGGCGACCAAAGGCTGTTATCACTCGGTCACAATATATAAAGGTCTGGTTATGTTCTTCTCTGAAAGCAACTCTTCTAGATCTTGAGTCATTCCCACTGTCACTTGCTTGGTTAACTCCATAAATGTTATACAGGAGGCAACTGAACTAGGTAAAAAGGCAAGAGAACTAAAGAAAGCAGCTGATGGACTTCATCAGGAAGAAAGAAGTGGTGCTAAGGGCAGGAAATGGAGAAAAAATGTGAAAGCAGTTGAAAAGGTACATCATTTATCTCAAGGTTCTGTATTTTATCTATAGTTTGTTTCGTAACTAGAAACTTGGAAAGTTTGCCTATTGATACTGGTCCCTGACGTGTAAAGAAGCATTGGTTGTGTGTGAATTTATTCGACTGACAACTTGTAGTGAACAACTACTGAGATAGTAGAATTGGTTATGATAGAGTCATTGACTTTATTGGTAGCTTTACTTTGCGTGATTGTGGATTTAAGCTGTGTCTCCTCAATTTATAATTGAATGTTTTTACCCTGCAGGAGTTGCTCCAATTGGAGGAAGATGTGAACCTCTTAGAAGAGATGTATCCTCAAGGAGAGAAGGTAAGACGGGTTTATCTTAGAACGTAATCTATAATCTTTGTATTGTTCAACTAATTTATTCTCTAGTATTTTTCCAGGCAGAAACTGCATGGGCTTTCACTGTGCTTGGATACTTGGCCAAGTTTATTCTTGGAATCTTAGGGTTAGTAATTCTAAGCAAATAATGTTCTTTGCATTTTTGTGTTACGGTCTTATTTTGTTAAATGTTATATAATCATGCGTAATGCATACAATTCTTGCATATTTAGGTTTTCACTCTTAAGCTCCCGAGCTAAGCGTCTTTTTGAATGGCAATTTTTATGTCTCTGTAGGTTGACTGTTTCTATTGCTTGGGTTGCACACATCATAATATACCTACTTGTCGACCCTCCTCTCTCCCCTTTTCTTAACGAGGTTTTCATTAAGCTTGATGATGTGTGGGGTAAGTTCATACTTCTGTTCTTGGTATCCTATATAAGCTTTCTTTTTTTTGTGTCTGACTGACTCCATGCTGGTATGTGTGGAAATATCCAGGTCTTCTAGGCACTGCTGCCTTTGCTTTCTTCTGTTTCTACCTGCTACTTGCTGTTATCGCTGGGGCAATGATGCTGGGTTTGAAGCTGGTCTTCATTACTATTCATCCGATGAAGTAATCCATCTGATGGTTTTAACAGTGTTTGGCTATTTTCCAAGGTTATTCATTCCCTTTTCTTTGTTTTCTGATTGGCCATATGAACTTATTTCAGATGGGGAGCTACTCTAATGAACTCTTTCCTCTTCAATGTTGGGCTCATTCTTCTTTGTTCAATCAGGTAGGTCTCTCTGATCTCTTCTTTTTTTTGACTCTGTATATGATGGGTTCAAATTCACTCGATAAATGGATCTAGATCAAACGTGTTTATGTACATACATTTACTAATCAGTGCTGTCATGCCATTACTAAAACTCATTTCCTTTTCGGCGAATGCGAAGTTTAGAATTACTTTACTCATGCACTTTTGTATCCTTCATTCTCTATTGGACGTCAAACCTAGAATTTTTGACTAATATTCAGCCGCTACCTTCACAGTTACATGTTAATCCTCACAGTCTGAGTAACTTTGGTTCATTTAAAATGCAGTGTGATTCAATTTTGTGCCACTGCATTTGGATATTACGCTCAAGCCACTGCTGCCCAAGAGATATTTGGTCACACATTGCAGTCCCTTAGAGGAATTAAGTACCTCTACAAGTAAGTAGAAGTGGTTTAGCATATACAAGTCTTATGCAATATTTGTTACTTGTCTTGTTTGAGTGATCGAGGTTGTATATTTCAGGTATAATGTGTTCCAAATCGGGTTTGTTATCCTGGCTGGACTGACTTTCCTATATTACATTGCCTTCGTAAGTCCTCTTTGGAGATACTCGTCTGTTTTGTTTTCTGTATAAAGTATCTGAAGAATCATATGTTCTTTGTGGCTTTGGCAGGGATGGAGAAGAAAAAAACCCAGTGGCCGTTTCCAGCTCTCTTCTTAATGTAAACTGTTTGCTTTGCTTCTTATTCTACATTGCCTTAACCGGGATCTGATTGAGTGTTGTCGACAGTATCTTGCTTGTTTCCGGATCATCATCGATTCCTGAAGTATCTGGAGACTCTGCTTCTGAGGTTTTACTTTCCTGAATGTATTATTATTTTTCTTGTGTATGCACTGTTTGGTTGCAACAGTTAGCTGTCCTGTCTTGATCTATTGTACTGTTTCGGATGCGGTTATGTATGTAATCATATTTTTAATGAGAAGCCTTGTTCGAATTTCACAAGACGTGTTTACCTTCCACAGACTTCCTTTGTGGTTTGAGATAATTGTAACCGAATCAGTTGAGTTTAGCGAACCGGATTATCAAAATATGTACTACAAGGATTGTAATGATCTTGTTTAATTTGCAAGGCAAATAAGTGGACTTGCGTTAATGACATGTTGCTGCTGAAGTGACAAGTGGCTTTGTATACGATTCGCCAATAGCCTCTTTTGCCCAATCAGCAGGAGCTTCTTGCCTCATCTAACTCTCTAAAGATCCTAAGAGACAGGATAGATAACGCAAGCTTTTAATAGATAAGGCCGAGCTTATTTACTACCGTCAGATGGATTTGTTTCTCCATCCAACCATCAAGATTCGTTCTATGAGATCTCCAAGTTTCAGCTCTCCCACACATATACCTCCACTTAAAAACGCCATTTGCTTCGTATCTTTTACAGAAAACTTACAAACATAACCAACGACGCCGGAGATGGCCGCTACTTCAACCGCCGCTGCTGCTTCTTCAATCATGGGTACCCGGGTGGTTCCCGACAGTCACTCCGGTTCAAGCCGGTTCACAGCCCGGTTCTCATTCGGACCTAAGAAATCCGCTCCCAAAAAAGCTAAGACGGTTATCTCAGACCGGCCTCTATGGTTCCCAGGCGCCAAATCACCCGAGTATCTCGACGGTTCGCTAGTCGGAGACTACGGGTTCGACCCTTTTGGTTTAGGTAAACCGGCGGAGTACCTCCAATTCGATTTGGACTCCCTGGACCAGAACCTAGCCAAGAACTTAGCCGGAGACGTGATCGGGACACGTACGGAGGAGGTGGACCCCAAATCGACGCCGTTTCAGCCCTACAGTGAAGTCTTTGGGCTTCAGAGATTCAGAGAATGTGAGCTAATTCACGGTCGCTGGGCAATGCTCGCCACTCTCGGCGCTATCACCGTCGAATGGCTCACCGGTGTTACTTGGCAAGACGCCGGCAAGGTATCGCATCTTTTTCGTCACTTATGCGTCTGCGTTTTGCGTTTTGCGTTTTGCGTTTTGCGTTTTGCGTTTTGCGTTTTTGACATTGTCTGATTGTTTAACCAGGTAGAGCTAGTGGATGGATCGTCTTACTTAGGACAACCATTGCCGTTCTCCATCTCGACATTGATATGGATCGAAGTGTTAGTGGTCGGCTACATCGAGTTCCAACGAAACGCTGAGCTGGACTCGGAGAAGCGCTTGTACCCAGGAGGCAAGTTCTTTGACCCGTTAGGACTAGCCTCTGACCCGGAGAAGAAGGCTCAGCTTCAGCTAGCTGAGATTAAACACGCTCGTTTAGCCATGGTTGGGTTCTTGGGTTTTGCGGTTCAGGCGGCTGCAACGGGTAAAGGACCACTCAACAACTGGGCTACTCACCTTAGTGACCCACTTCACACCACCATTATCGATACCTTCTCTTCATCTTGAGGTGGTAGCTTTTATTTGCTACTGGTGTAATGTGAAGAATGTAATATCGTTATTTTAAAGAAAATTTGGCACTTTTGTATAAACAAAGTTCTGATTACGCCAGTTTGCGTTGGAGTAGACCATCGGAGTTATGAGCCTTAACTCAAATTAATCGTTTAAATGTTTCGCAATTGATATAACCTTGAGAAAAACACAGAATCATCCTGTTTCAAGGGCTGCACTAAACCCAAAAACGGAGAAAATATAAATCTGACTCAAAAGTGACCACCGATAAGTGGATAATTGCATTAACCAAAAAAACAAAAAGAGTTGGCTTTTCTTCTACAGAGTAAAATAAGACACGGCCGTAAAACAGAGATAGCCTCGAGCAACAAAAACCCCCTTAACCACTATCCCATATCATTCAACAGAGGAAAGAGGAAGACCCGCAACTTTTCTTTAAACATTTACTCAAAACAATAACGACCGAGAAAGAGAGAGACGCACGAGTAGTGATGATGAAAAGACTTGAAATTACGATGAGAGCATGAGTCTTCCGATCATTCCTTGAGTCCAGAGTGCAGTGACCCTGAGCTCTTCATCATCTGATTGAAGACACTCATTGAGGAACTCACCACAGAAGGTAAAGTTCTTGAACAACTGCTTCGTCTTCTCTCCAACAACATCCGCAAGATCACCCATTGCTGCAACTGCGGCTTTGGTCACGCTCTCATCCCTGATCAAAAAACAAAGCCCCAGTAATAAGTTTAAACTGTGCAGAGAAACTAGATGCAATAAATTGATTATATTTTTCAAAACATATGGTACGAACCTCAGGGAATCTTTGGATACTAGTTCAACAAACTGCAAGAGATGTTGAGAGTAGGGTATCATGACCTCAGATTTTGTGTCCTTGAACCCTTGTAGTATCCCTGAGTATGCCTCAAAGATGCTTCTCCGGAGTTGGTTGGCATAATCCATAAGCTCCTCGTCAAGGGTATCCATCTGAGCACACACCTGAGCAGCGCCTTGCATGATCTGAAGGGCTGGAGCTACATACCTCTCAAAATGTGCACCAATCGCCAGAGCAATGTCTCCAAAGGCTGAGAATATTGGAGGTTTCACCGATCTGTGGAGTGCTTCACTTTGAAGGTTTTGGATAAGGAGACCCATGATCTGATCGCAAAAAGGTAGGATTGTTTCATCCAGAGCACGGCAAATGTCACCAATCACTCCTACCGTGATTGAGCAGACTTGGTATTCTTCGAAATTCTGCAGCCCCATCTGGAGATATTTGAATAGCTCACCCATGTATTTCACAAATTCAGCTCCAGTCGCATAGGCAAGAGCACCGATTGCAAGCATGGCTTCTTCGTGGACACTTGAACTATGGCATCCAAACACTCTTAGGAACAGCCTCATGATGTCATCTGCGTTCTGCATTACGATGGGTTTCGTATCCTCCTTGCCGCTCAGCTTCTGGATTATGACCTGTAGAACACCACACAGAGAAGCCTGGAGTTCCGCTTGCTTCTCACGGTCATCAGTTGATACTATCTGGAGATCCATCGTCTGACCTAATTTTGCCATGATGACAGGGAGGAGCTGCGCTATGATGCTTGAGGCCTCTGAAAGGTTTGAACACCGGACAACCTCGTTCAAGGTTTCATAAGCAGCACCTCTTAGCTTAGACTCTGCCCCATCTGTACGCTCAGCAGCTGCAAGGAGTTGTTTAATAATCTCTGTAAGATAGGGAGAGAGAAGAGAGGAATTTGCTCCAGAGTCTTCATATCCCTGGGCAAGGTTGTATATTGCTCCACACACCTTCTCCGCCACATTTGGCACATCTTTGATTGATTCCAGCAATACACCCACAATTATAGGGAGGTTTTCTGGTGTTATAACAGAGAATCCACTGTTTGGGGAGTGCAAAAACTCAAAGATACGGCTCAGAGTCCAAGCAGTTGTGTCCCTGACTTGGTTATTCACATCCTTGGTTGCGGTAAGGAGAAATTGCAAGCCGGCAGCAACCATTGGGGCAAGCTTATCAGTTGTTGGGCCCTCCAAAATTGATCCAAAAGCATAAGTGGCTGCCTCCCGGCTTCGCCAATTCAGCGAACTTATGTTGGCTTCAACAAAAGGCATCACAAGAGGAACTATAGCATCTCCAACTGTTCTGGCAACAAGGCCAAGGCATGTCCCACCAGCCATAGATATGTTCCAGACGTCGTCGTCATGGTCCTGATCCTCTTCCTGCTTCTCCAGAGTTTCTAGCAACATTTGAACTAACTGGGGAAGAGCCTTCTCTATGAAACAGGAATGGGGAGGGGATGAGTCACCACTATCAGGACTGTCATACTCTTGCCGGTCGATCTCTTCATCACAGATGGAACTCCAGAACTCAATTGCTTGAAGGGCAACGCTCTCTTGATCTCCCTTTACAGCATTTGATGTGAGCTCAAAGAGTGTTACCATGTATTGCTCTAGCACCTCGTAGTATGTAGATGCAATGGACACAAGGCACTCGAAAGCAGCTTGCCTGATATCTGCCTCCTTGGAACACGCTGTCTCGCATACCATCTTCATGATGTAACTTCTCTCCATTTCATTCTCAAAATTTGTCTGAGAAAAGTCAAGGGCGTTCAACAGTGCCTTTGTTGCTGCAAGACGAACTTCAGCGGGATTTTCAGACTGGTTCATGCCCTGCACAACTGCTGTAAGGACAGAGTTCACTTCATCTTGAACAAGATCATGATGTGATATCTCTTCACAGACGTAGCCAAGTGTTTCTAAGGTTGACTGCTTCAAGTGTGCGGGACTGCCTTGCTGGGTCATATTGTTAAGCAGGGATCCAACAAGTTCAGGCCATTGCTTCTGAGGAATTTCAATGGAGGCTACCTTTGCAATAACCTGAGCTGAAGTATGCCTTGCCTCTAGGGCAGATGAACCAAGAGTTCTTAGTAACAGTTCCTTGATCTGGGATTTAAGAGCAACGTCAATTGCACACCACTGTTTCACCAGATGATCTTTTCTGGCAGATTCTTTAGCATCCAGAGAATTCTTTAGCAGAATACCAGCTAGCCGACGGGACTCAGCAGGTTTATCATTGTTGGCAAGCTCAAAAGACAGGGATAGTAAAAACTGCGGCAAGTTCTGCTCTTGGAATTGCCTGAGACTACCCTCTGCTTCGGTACGGATTCTTGTATCGGCTGACTGGGCAGCCAGTAGGAACTGAGTGATTTCCATCGCCATTCTTCTCTCTGCACAACAAGGACCAGCATCATCAGCCATAATAGAACCAAAACCAGCACAACGCAAAACAAAAGTAAAAGCTACTGAACAAAGTAATGGAATACTCCGAGAAATTTTTTGGAGAATCTCTGCTATATGTAAACTAACAACAAAATCATCACAAACAAATCCCAATATAAAATCCGAACCAAATTTGACCCAACGTTTACTTTCAACTTCAAAAAAAGCTTATGCCTCTCGTCGTGAAGAACTTCTATATTTCTATAGAAGACTACAAAGAACGAAGTGGCAGAATCACAGCGAGTAACCAACGAAAGTAAAAAAACCCTAGCAGTATGACCCAAAACCTAATGATAAAGCATAGATCTACTAACAGATATTCAAATCCGGAACTCAAGCAAGAGACTTACATGGAAAATGAGGTTTTAGCTTGAGTAAACGCGTAAGCGCTAGGGTTTATCGCTCCAATCCAAACCCCCGCGTCTCTCTCACAGAAAATTGTATCGAGAAAAATGTTCTCCAAGACGGCGCTCGAAGCAGGGCAAAAACCTCTGGATCAGAAAGAAACCCTAAGAGTAGCAGAGAGAAAGAGAGTCGAGTTAGAATGTGGAAGGAGGCAGATATGAGACTGAAGCGATGAATTTTCGAATAAAAGGAAGGAGCGGGTGGGGGAAGGGCAAAGCAAAAGCTTAAAACACCATATTTCTATTTGCACCCCATAATTATTGATTCATTTCACTTTAACCCCTTCAATTGCAAATAGTTTATTTTTTGTTTCTTACGTATCTAATAGTTTATTTTTGTAAATTAATATCCAGGTAGAGATGAAATGCATCATGGTCATATGGTATAAGAGATTTTTTTGTTTTTTGTTTTCATCAGGTCATGGGACAAGAGATAGAGATAGAACATGGTGATTCTTTAATTTTCTAGGGGTGAAAAGCATAAATATCTAAAACTATTGATATCTTTAACCAGCTTAATGGGCTGTAGGTTGTAATGTTAGACCCAAACGGGCTTTAAACTGAACGGTATGGTGTTTGTATAAAAAGCGTGCGCAAACCTTGCCGTTTTTATGATAGACGGTGTCGTTTCACTCGAAGGTTTATTATTATTATAAGAGTGTAAAACCTCTTACTTCCTTTCAGATTAAAACCTCAGCTCGCAGGAAAGCAGCGGATTTGTGAAGTTGAGAGAAAAATCGGTCGTCAATGGCGTCTGCTCTATGTAGAACTGTAAGCCGTCTTCGTCCCGTCCAACTTTGTCGTCGGATTCGCGTCTCGAGCGATCTACCATCGGAATCGTCTCCATCTCCGTTGTGCATCTCCGACGCGCTTCGTAATGGAGATTTCTCCCTCCCTCGATCGGTTCGCCATTTTCTTCTCATCTTCTGATTTTGTTTTGACTTTTAGCTCTAGAATTCCGATGTTTGTAATTGCAGATGTTTCCACTTAACTTTGGAATCGAACGGTTGAAGATGGATCAGAGATGTTTGCTGAGTACTTCTGCTTCTGATACTACCTCTAAACCTAAATCCAGTGATCCAGAAACAAAATCTTCCGATAGAAATGAGAAATCTGAAGGATCAGAGAGTTCTGATGGTGGTTCAGATCAGAAAAACGACCGTGCTTCTGGAAAAGACGTTCGTGGAGCGGTAAAATTTTCTCCTCTCCTTTCTCTTTCTTTTTTTTTCCCTCTTTTTCGAAACAAGTCTCTCTGATCGAATCGCAGAATAGTTTTGGTCTGATGTTTGATTGGGATCTTTAATTTGATTTCAGCCCGTTTCATGGGTGAGTTTTTTCTTGCTGTTTGCTACGGGAGCTGGACTGGTCTACTATTATGATGGGGAAAAGAAACGTCACATCGAAGGTACTCATCTATGGTGAGTTTATTTTTGAACATATCATCGTAAAAACTTAAATTAGAACTTGATCTTTTAGACTATTGTTACAAGATTTTGCAACATATCTCCCATTTTTAGTTTTTGATTATGAGACACAGTAAAACTGAGGTACTTGGATTTTTGAGCGAACTCTCAATATCCTGAATCATGGAGTACATTTGCTGATGGAGTTTTGAAATGTAATTTAGAAACTCTCCTAATTGAATGCTTGGTTTGTAGCCTAATGATCACATGCCTTAGCCCTTAGCAAACGATATCCTGAAACTATTGGAGTTCTGTTAAACAACTATTTTGGTTACTGATAAAGTTGAAGAGATAAAGAAGCTGATTATTTCAATCCTCTTGAATAGTGATTTCACTTTTGATTTGTAGTGAATTCTGATATCTTCTAAAATCTTATTGGTTATTGCTTGTGTCTATTCTTCCTTGTGTATTGACTCGGGTTCTTGTTGATTTAGATATAAATAAAAATTCTATAGCCGTCAAGGAGGGGCCATCTGCTGGAAAAGCAGCCATTGGAGGACCATTTAGCCTTATAAGAGACGATGGGAAACATGTGACGGAGAAAGACTTGATGGGAAAATGGACCATCTTATACTTTGGCTTCACTCATTGTCCCGATATCTGTCCTGACGAGCTTATTAAGTTAGCTGCTGCCATTGACAAAATAAGTGAGATACCCACATTTTCTCATTTGTGTGATTCCACATCTGGAGATTTTTTCTCTAAGGTTTTGTCACAATTATACAGAGGAAAAATCGGGAGTAGATGTTGTTCCAGTGTTCATATCTGTGGATCCTGAAAGAGACACAGTTCAGCAAGTACATGAATATGTCAAAGGTAGATATTTTCACTCCGATAGACTCATTTGGTTTTTGAAATGAAAATTTATAGAGTTTGATATTTCTTGTAGAATTTCACCCGAAATTGGTCGGGCTAACCGGGAGTCCTGAAGAAATCAAATCGGTGGCCCGATCTTACCGGGTTTACTACATGAAGACGGAGGAGGAAGATTCAGACTATCTCGTTGATCACTCAATAGTCATGTACGTGTTTCTTAAAATCCCGTTGCATAGGTTTTGTTAGGAAGATTATAGTTATCAGCACAAAAACCTGCATGCAGATTTACAGTTGATGTTGATATAAAAACATGTTGTGTGAAGGTACTTGATGAGTCCGGAGATGAACTTTGTAAAATTCTACGGGAAGAATCACGACGTTGACTCGTTGACCGACGGGGTTGTAAAAGAGATCCGACAGTACCGGAAGTAAAGAGCCTTCGAAGAACATTTTAGGCGATTAATTATACATTATTTCCAATTTTGGAAGGTCATCATTAATAAGAATTTCTCAGCACGCGGAGCTTGTGTTTCCTTGAAAAAACCTCAGTTTTGTTTTGACTGATCACGGCAGTATCCCATATTACAAGTGCATTACGGGATCAATTGAGACATTCTGATTTACACGTTTCCTATAAATTGATCACACTCCCTTATAGACTTTGAAGGCCTAAAAACCTAACAGTGTATAACTGTCAATTCAAAGACTCAAGTGGCTGTGAAACGGACTTTACTCGTTTAAACGTTCGTCAATGTTAAGTTTGGACTATTTAATGATTACTTATTAAGGTGGTGATCTTTATAGTTTTTTTCCCTTGTAAGTAAAACTCAACACGACCGGAGGAGTAAAAAAAAGAATTGAATTTGAACACAACTCCGACCTTTTCCCATCATATGTTGCTAGAGCTCTTGGGACAACTACATTGTAGTGATCGGCCTATTTAAACTTCACCTTTCTTTAACTTTTTCGTTTTTGTTTTTTTGTTTTCTTTTTCTGTAACATTTGGACAAAACGTTTGTATTAAAGAATGAATTGACATATTAAACTAAACCAAAGGAAAACAAAAAGAAGTCTTTTAATGACGCCTCCTTTTCTCCTGTTTGGCAAAAAGCGCACGGGGAGCTAAAAGAGACGCCCTCACCAGAGATATGTACATAGTTCCTCAAACCGCCAAGGTCACCGAGGACAATGCCACACACGCACCTATGTAACACACCCGTCAAATCCGTAACCGTAACTCACTCACCTGTGAACAGATATGAAGTAGCGAGTCAGAACAAATGGTGAAGATACATCACCATATACACATGCCACTACCCGACTCAATATGCACATCATTTTCCACATATACATTGATGGATAATACCGAATTATATGTGCAAACATACGTACTGCATTTGCTTTGATAGCCGAACAAGCATCAAATATGTACCTAAATAGTATTCAGTAAGTCAAATATGCATCTACTTATTTGGGTAAAGAATTCTGATAACAGTTGTATGCATGTCTTCAAATGTATGTGGTGATGAATATAAAACGAGGCAGATACACAATGGAGATTTTTCAAGGAAAGACGCAGAGAAGGACAAGTGATCAGAAACTCACTTGAATACTGCTGCTCTTTAAGTAACAAGGAAACAAACAATGAAGAGGTAAACACATTTAATCACGGAAGCTTTAAGGCTTGCTTCACTTGTGCAAGCGCAGATGGGTGCATCCTACTAATGGCAGAATTAAAGGCATCTCCATGAAGTGTAGAACATGTCTGAAGGTTCTCACGCATTGAGTTCTCCAGTGACATCTGGTAGATTGGGTCGGAAACTTTTATCTTAATAAGATCCGCCCCCCAGAAAAAAGATTTGTGTCAAAGTCAGTGGTTTTGTAGAAGCTGGTTTGTTAAGACAAACATTTTATTATTAACTTTCACCTGACTTTTCCGTAACTCTTTGCTTGGTGGGGTTTCCTCTCCTTGAGACCTGCTTGAACTCATGTCACTGCTGTCATTATGAATTGTAAATTTTCTTAAAACTTAGCGATGTGAACAATTCAACAACAAATCACTGACTTGAAATTTAATTTACTTATGTAAGCAATTACATAAAATCTTAGTCTGACCTTGATTCTTCTTCTGTTAAATCTTTGTTCTCACCAAGGATCACACTGGTGCATGTACTGTTTTCAGAGAAACAAGATAAGTTATATAACATAGATACATAAACCAAACTGTTTATATTTAATTGAGCAACCAAGTACCTTAGTATTTGATCAAGTTTGTCAAGCACTTGAGGCATTCTAAGTGTAAGTATTATGGAGAGAGCCAAGCCAAATGTCTTTTTTTGCATGGGAGACGCATTGTCCACCTGCACGAGTAGATGCAATACCGAAGTGAGTCAGATAATGAAAAAGAAACATGCATTCCAATATGCAGAGCAGTTTGAAATGAGCTATTGCTTAGAATTCAAAAAACAAGACCATTTAAAGACATGCAACTTTCCTGCAAGCCCATTGTAAAACAAGTTAAATTCCAGAAAGTTGTTTGACCAACCAGTTATTGTTCAAGATATGTTCTCCACTGACCTTATCAAGCCAAATGTCAACGAGGCAAAGGAGTACATAGTCTTCGATTGGAACCCCTGCCTGTTGGAGTAACACTGAAAGAGATGAATCAGATGTTAACTGGGCCAGGTAACTGGTGTTCATCACCAGAATCCTTGCCAGGATAGCTGCTGAAGACGCTTTAACTGCAGTCTTGGATGGATCACGTTCATCTCCTCCACTCAAACAAATAATCACCAGTTTCTGCAAGAAAACGAACAAATCAACTCCAGTAGATGTAGTAAGGAAGAATATGGATTTTTCATCCATCAAAAGAAGACTAAAAAATCACCTGCAAACAGCTGCTGATGAGAGGGGGCACTTCCACAGGAAAACACTGTTCAATACACAAGCAAATGTTCATATCAAGAAGTTAAAACTAGGAGTAATTTCATGCGTATATGCATATATAGACAGTCATGACAAAAACTTTCCATTGTAATCATGCCAAAAAAAATCCATGTATACCAATAGCTGAGGCTATGTAATACAAAAAGAAAAGCCCAGTAAATACAAACTTAACAGCATAATAAGTATATCTGGAACACAACACCATTACAAAATGGATACGACCAATTATATTTTGGTTACATAAGTCTGTGGGAGGATATAAACCCATTACTTACAATCAAAGAATTGTTAAAAACAAAGGTTTAGTTGACAGGGTTACATAGTGCAAAAGGGCTCCAATACGGTAATGGATTCATATTTATTTATTACTACTAATCACAACGACAAAACATAAGGACCATGAGACTTTGTTGCCTGTCAGCATAAATTGGGAAAAGAGAAATTACACGCACCTGAACTAAGATGTCGATCACTGGAAGAATCGAGAGTAACCCCTTATCATTTACATTTCCAACAATAAGATCAAGAATCTTTGCAACACTTGAAGCATGGATATTTAGAAATTCTCCTCCATCCAAAATGATATATGATTCCATGATACTGACAGCAACCTACTTTTGGTTAAGATGTTAGTCAACCTTTTCGGGAGCATATGGACATTTGAATATCTTAAGGTATTATTGACATAAGATGCTTTAGTAAATCTAAACACACATATACAGGTCATTAGTAAATCAAAACGTCAACTCCTTGAAAACTTTAAAAGCTGACCTGTAAATGATCGAAATTTCTTTCAATGATCTCCACCATATAGGGAAAACATGCTAATAGCTGGGGCACCATCATAGGAGCATAGGAAAGTGTGGTTTCCCATAACTACATATGTAGAGCAGTGTCAATTTGTATATAGGACATCTATATCAACGGAAAATAGGGAATACTTGTTATGAAGTGGAAACTTACTGCCATGCTATCCTCTAGAAGGTTGAGTGCATCAGGGCGATTTATGTCAATGCCCTTTTGGAGTATTGGGAGCAGTATGCTATAGCAAATGGGAGACTGATAACCAAGAGCAATCACAAAATTCCGCAGTGCAACAAGAAGCTGAATCTGTAGAAGGCTTTCGCCAGAAGATTCCTCCCAAACCTGTTCTTAAGTTAAAGCACATAGAAAGTAAGATATCATTTGGGCACCAAGATAGGAATAAAAAAATAATGAAAGATGCTATTACACCTTCTGGAAGAATTGCACCAACTTTTGTGCAAACGGAATGACTTCACTAACATGGGCAATAAGAGTCGAAATCAAGTTCAGAACTTGAACCTGAGAAAAAAGAAAGATAAGTTAAATGTAAAGATAGAGAGCCATATGAACCATCAAAGGAAGTAGAATGTCAAGAACGGAGTGCTATAATGAATTTGAGGCAGCTATATCATGTACCTTCGAATCAAACTCTTGAACTTCCTCAATCATTTTGAAACATGATTCCCAACAGATGGGAAGAAGATCAAGAAAACTTTTCTCCGAAAAATTTGCATCCTCGACATGTAAGCATAATGACCTACTAGCTGCCAGCTACATAAGTAAACAGACGATCTCAGAGGCAGCCAATAGGCATAAAGAAAAAAAGGAAGAACATGCGCCCTTAATTGCAAAACAGAAAGATAAAAGCAACAAAAATGAGATAGGATAAGCCTACCTTGACAGCGAGGTCATTATCTTGCAACAGTTTGATCAAAGAACAATAAACTGCTCTTTTTGTGTCATCTTTAATCTGAAAGGTTGTTATCATCAACCAAAAATCATCAATCAGCAAAATTTTCAACCAATTTAACGAAAACTAGGATAGAGAAGAACCAACAGGGTCACTAACCCTCATAGCCTACAAATAACCAAACAGATAACTATTCCTCATTAACTCAACTTATGGACAAGATTTTATGTCAATTTTGCATATTATGTTATAATCGTTTATGCAATGATAAGATGCACTTTTTATAACAGATAAGATGCAGTTGCCTCTAAAGCCTTTAGCTTAGCTGCATAAACACAGTAAAGCCGGAGTAAAACAAACTCTACCTCTGAAACCCAATGTCCCAATATCATAGCAACTTTTCGGTGGATGATACGCCTATTTGGATGGTCATTTGAGAGCTCAAGGGATAGAGCACCATTAAACCTGCAGCCAAATCATTCGATCATTGAGAAGGGCATACTAATTACTTACTTGACTAATCAAAAACTCTTGTCACATTCTGCTGGCTGGCAAAAATGAAGGTTCAATTACAGATTACACAGCAAATTTTAGAGGAGATGAAAAAAAAATCTAGACAATAAAAGATCAAGATCATACCAATCTCTGAAATTAAGATAATTCGAGAGCTCATAGTAGACATATGCTGTAGCAGCATAAGCCGCATCTTTGAGAAGCAGTGCAGGAGTTATTTCAGTAACAGAAGGGGGACAATTATTCATTGCTTCTTGAAGGATGGACACAACAATAGGGCCTAGCAGCTGTTCACAATGATGGAGACATAAAGAGTCAGCATCAGTTCTAACTTTATATCAACTAGCAGAGTTCTTTTCTCTTAATTTTTTGGGTCACATCTAGCAGACTTCTTTTCAGAACAGGACGACGTACTTAAGACTATTTGCTACTTACTTGGCTGTAGTTCTCAAATAAAACAATATATAGAGCTTCAGCACAAGGCCTCAATTTCTCTGTCCACTGAATCATGTCCTGCTCATGATGAAAGGACTCAGGGTTCTGGTACCACTCCTCTAGGTCACTTGCTGTTAGAACAAAATACCTGTTGGAATGTTGATCATTAAATTTCAGCAAACTATTCTTCCTGGCAGCTCTTATACATCTACCAGAGAATGGTGATCATATGGAGGTATGAATACATGACAGCATCACAGTTCGCACCAAAAAAAAAGTGACTTAATGCATGCTATACTATTTAAACTACATCCACCAGGCCCTAAAAGTAACTACACCATCTCAACTATTCCATACACTTAGCAACTTTTCAGTGACGAGACTGAGAACAGAGATACATAAATGTACAGCGACAAGATCATTATGTGTCCCCAAGATTGCCCCAGCTCATATAGTGTTTTGGATTTTGCATTGGTAATTGAAATTTCTGTACAATCAAATTACCTTAATAAGAACTAAGGCATGACATAATATGAAATTAACAGGGCTACAGTTTGGTAAGTAAGAGAGAACAAAATAATTTGAATTCACATATCTTATAGTTAGTCAGAGTGTTACCTTCTCACTAGTATGTTGCACAAAAGAACTATCCTTTCATTGGGTAAAAGTGAAGACACAATGCCACTAACTGCGTTTGAAGCATTCTTCTTCCTCTGCTCAAATGTAACTCCATTTTCATCCATCACACGACCAGTTAGACTTGGCTTATATTCTTTACATTCAAGCACAGATTTCACCATCACCATACACTGAATAAAAAATTCTTCAAATGGCAACAACGCCTGTTCAGGGTCTGTTATCTTGTTTAAGCAGAAATCAATTACGACTGGAAGAGCACATTTATCTCCAAACGAATAAAGATGTCTGCTTTGAATAGCGCCTAACACTTTCATCAGCTTGACACATGCCTTCTTTACAAACTCCCAGAACTTAGGATCTCGATTTTGAAAAGATGAATCTACATGAAGACTCACAAGTTAGCAAACACATATTTATGTATGGTGACAGCTTGAAGCAAGGAAAGGCAGGAAAAAGTTCCTAGATACAGACCTCTAGGTGCTTTTGTCATATGCATGAAAAAAAGAATGTCCAACACTAAAAAAGACTCACAATATGGAAGAAAGGATTGAACTGCGTTCAAGAGCGCAGGAGAGACTTCTTTCACTGGTTGAATCTCCTGAGAGAAAAGAGTTAGATGTTCATGTAGGGCATAAGCCTGAGAGCAAGAACGAATTCTATATTCCGATACAGTTAATCAATCTATCAACGTTATGATTCGAGCTTAACCATAGGGAGATAGCAGAAGAAACGGATTTGGTGTGGCCCAGGGGGGGGGAGGGTGGTGGTTTACATATTCGGAGAAAATATACCAGTAGTTAATAAGGGAGATAGCTAAACGTGATAATGAATTAAAAAAAAAAAAAAAAAAAAGTCAAGAGGAAGCATAATTTATCTACCTGTATAGATTTGGCATCACTTTGAAATCCTGAAATTATAAGTTGGCGCACTATTTTCAAACATAAAAACCACCTCTCACAAGTCAGGAAAAGCTCATCGTGATGCTGCTCGGCACTATTTGAACCATAGCTCTGAGCCATTGTTGAAAAGCCACGTAGAATTGTTTGGACATCAGTTTGCCAAAGGTGCCAACTAAAGTCGAAGAATTGCGACGAGATCTGCCAACAAATTAAACTGGACCATATCCTTTACTAAAGCAAATAACTGAGCTTTGGTCCAACAACAAATTCATGCAAGAGGAGAAAGGAAACTGATAAGGGGATGATGTTAGTAATAGACACACCTCAGCAAAGGTTCTCTGATCTGCGGTGAGACGCTTAGTGGACAATTCCTTTAAGGTTCGAAAAAGAATGAGAAAGATTCTGTGAGAAGCAAGTACGTCAGCTGAGTGAAGCTGTTGCGCTAGTACCGAAAAGAGGTCAGGCCTGACATCATGAAGCACGAAAAACCATTTATTTTGCTAACAGAATCAATGCATAAACTCAGCAAACCAAGGAAGACACTGTCCCGTTAATTATGAAATATGAAGAGAAAATGCTGACCATTCCCTCGGATAATCAAAGCGAGCTATCTTCGATATGAGAACAGCCAACATTTCTGCTATCTGCGGAAAAGCAAATAAAGTCAGATAGATATGCTTATAAATTATATGTCTTAATTGGTGCAGCCAAGGAAAATAAATCAAAACTAATTCATCAACAGCCAAAGCAAATGTTAAAACACCTTGTAGTTCTCTTCTCTCAAGTGAGACAACAATTTCTGCCTCAGATGACTCTTTTCCTCGTTGCTCATACCCCTGTAAAAATTGCCAGAAATAGTGTCATCAACGCTGAACAAATAGGGCAGTAACTTTGCAGAGCTCGAACCATTACACACCTAAAAATATAAATAAGTGTAATCATAAACCAGATTCTACACTAAGCCAAGTTAACATTCTTGGAAGGTGAAATATCCCAATGTTGCAATTTGGTTGCAGTTATCAGTAAAGAAAAGTTGAACCTACCATGAGTTTCGTCTGCTCTTCCAATGACGGTTGATACTGTTCTTGAAATATACTGAGGCCATCAGTCTAACGTCCACATGGGAGACCAAATCCTTAGATGTAATTACTTCCTGTAACCAAACGCAAGGAAATGAGCTTGTAATATCGAGACGAGATTAGCAGAAACTACAAGAGCATAGCTTAGAAACACTACCATGAGGCAAGAACAGAAACCAGGTCTACTCTCCGACTGAGACAGAGCCTCCTCCGCCGGCCGCCGCACAGTTTCGTCACCGCTCATTGAATTTGCTAGAAGCGAGTACATAGCAGGCAAATCGGAAGCCGATAACGCCATCAGATCCGACGAAATCTTAACCTAATTAAGCCAATGAAGCGTTGAGGATGAACCCTAGGGGTTTGTGAAGACGACAATAAAATCTCACGGAGGGGGAAAATAAGAAGCGAAGCTAGTAGAGATAGAGAAGAGAAGAAAAATGAAGATCGTCTTCTTCTTCCTCGTCGTCTCCTTTCTCCGTCTTTCAACCTCTCTAAAGCTTAACAATGCCAATAGTGAAAATATTGTCTTCTCTTTTCACAGTCAATGGAAAAAATTACTTACCGTCGCTCTGATCGGATTCCGATCACTGTACCGGAGACTTTAGTTTTGGGCTGATTACAGAAGACTGGGCCCTAAATCAATAGGCCCAGATAATTATAGCGCGTGATCTTAACGGCGCGTGACCGCAATCGAACAACGATCGTTCGCTTGCTAAAATCTCATTGGTTAGGATACGTGGGATTACATCAAATTTGCCACGTATGATACCCGCCTTAAATTGAGAACGGGAAACAACCGGAATTTATTTTCAGGAAATATAGGAAAACCCTAATATGTTTTGTAATGATTAATTTTCCCCATCAATTTCTTAATCTAATTGACGAATTTGACGTCTATTTGCAAGAATTCTAAATATGGGAAATATTTTAAATTAACTAATAATATGTAGATCATTCTAGAAATATCGCTTTTTTTCTTTAAACCCAGCAAACCTATTTAATGAATTGTTTTCTTCTCGATTTTTCCCGAAGTGTAGAGCTCCGTGAATAATAACACCGCTTAGAACTTAGAAGAATAAGAAGAAGATTCAGAATTTATACATTCAGGATGGTGAGAACAAGATTGGCGATATCTGTTGTTCTTGTGTCGACATTTTTGTTGTTATATGCGGAAGCGAAAAGCCTTGATCCTTACAAGGTACATTTTTTCCAATTTCATGGAATTTTTGCCCCAAATTTGAGATTCATCTCGTTTTCTTTTCTCTTTTCATTCATAAGTCTCTTGATTGGGGGCAAACTCTGAATTGGGTTGATGATTACTTTAAATCCACTGCTTTCTAATTGAGGGTTCCCCTTTGTTCGCTATGAGGGGTTTCGAGTACTAGTGAAATTTATTCAATGATCATTTTGTTTATCAAAATCGGTGCCAAGTTCGGATTCGTATTGGGGATTAGGTTTTGCTTTGCAGTTTTTGCCATTGATTAGAAAGATTATTAATTACTGCAGAAAATTTTATACGTACGTTGTATGACTCTTCAGGTTCTTGGAGTGTCTCGGGATGCTAAGCAGCGTGAAATCCAGAAAGCTTTCCACAAGTACGTACCCTTCTCTTCTAGTCACTTGTTAAGTTAAAAACTCGAATGACTGATATCAACAAATGAAATTCGTTACTCATGCAGCTTGTGATTTTTTTTTTTTGTAGGCTATCTCTGAAATATCACCCAGATAAAAACAAAAATAAGGGTGCTCAGGAGAAGTTTGCTGAGATTAATAATGGTAGGTATCTAATTTCAGGCCTTGTGTTTATTATTTCATGGATATTGTGTGTTGTAGCTAAAGCAAGTTTGAGGGCTCCTGTAAATGAATTTTTTAGACATTATAAGATTGTTCTTGCTCTGTGGCCATGGGTTAATGGCATAAATTGAAATTATGTTGATCTTATACGTGTAACAGCTTATGAGATCTTATCTGACGAAGAGAAGAGGAAAAACTATGATCTTTATGGAGATGAGAAGGGACAGCCTGGATTTGACTCAGGTTTTCCCGGAGGTAATGGTGGGTATTCATACTCCTCAAATGGTGGCCATGGTGGTGGTTTCAGTTTTGGAGGACCAGGTGGATGGCAAAATATGGGCGGTGGGGGAGGTTCCAAATCGTATTCTTTCTCGTTTGGCAGTGGCGGTCCTAGTGAAAGCTCTTTTGGTTTTGGGATGGATGATCTCTTTTCCATGTTTTCGGGTGGTGGGTCTAAAGGAAGAGATCATTTTGGTGGCTTTGGTAGCTCATCGAAGGCCGAATCAGGATCCAAGAGCAGTAAGGCAGCAACTATCAAAACCATAAATTCTCAGGTCTACAAGAAGGAAATTATAGACCAAGGCATGACTTGGCTTGTGTTGTCGTATCTTCCATCTCAAAGGGGAACCCAGTACCATGAATCGATCATAGAGGAAGTTGCTGAGTCATTGCAAGGAGCTTTAAAGGTAAAACATGTGCTTAAGCTACTTGATTTTGTGGGTTTTAGTTTTAGACGAAGAGCTTTGTTTTTTAAGTTGTAAAGATGGTTGATCCTCATGTCTTCTTTTTTGGTTTAAGAAGAAGTTTAGTCTTTTGTTTTTTACATGAATAAATTTTATGTTTACAGGTTGGGCGTATAAATTGTGAAACAGAATCCTCTCTTTGCAAACAACTAGACATAGTTCCTCGTAGGGCTCCAAGGTTGTTTGTTTATTCATACACATCAAGTGGCAAAGCTACCTTAGCAGAATATACTGAAGAGCTTGTTGCGAAAAAGGTGAAAAGCTTCTGCCAGGAACATCTACCGAGATTCTCAAAAAGGATTGACCTGAATACATTCGATGTCTCTGCTGTCAGCTCACAAGGGACTCCTAAAGTTATGCTTCTGTCAACGAAGAAAGACACTTCTGTCATCTGGCGTGTTCTTAGTGGCTTGTACAATGGACGCCTTGTCTGTTACAACACAGAGGTTTGTCATATTTTGGCTTTAAATTCCACTTACATCAATATCACTATAGTTATTGTTGCTGCGAATCTTCTGCTCCTAGAACTTTTGGGTGGTTTCCTGGTCCAAGTGTAAAGACGCGACAGCAAATTTGAGCTTAATTATGTTTACTTGAGGGATTGGGTGTTATCCACTAGACATGGAATCTTTATAACTAAAGCATTCTCTTTTGATGATCTTTAGGTCCATGATACTTCTGATCCAAAGATACGAAAGTTGGGGGTTGACGCACTTCCAGCAATAGTTGGCTGGCTATCAAATGGGGAGAAGCAAGTCTTGAAAACAGGTATCTCTGTGAAAAATATGAAATCAGCTGTCCATGAACTTGGAAAATTGCTTGAAGGATTTGAGAAAAAGAACAAGAAAGTCTCTTCTAATAGTCAGCCAGGCCAAGCACCTAGCGAGTCCTCAGAAAAGATACCTCTTCTCTCCAGATCAAATTTCGATTCCATTTGTGGGGAGAATACTCCTGTTTGTATCATTGGTGCCTTCAGATCTTCACATGGTAAAGAGAAGTTGCAGTCAATATTGTCCAAGGTAAGCAAATGTATCACCCCTATGATAGTTAAACACAATTCTCTGGTAAATGTCAGAAGTGAAGCCGTGTTTTTCTTCAAGCCAATTCCTTTTGTTTTTGTTTTTGGTTCATTGACTTGATGATCAATAATCCCCTGGCTCTACTAATTTGTCTAGGTATCCCAGAAATCACTGTCTCGACGACAAGCTTCAACCACAGGTTCTCAGGACACAGTAACCTATTCGCTTCTAGAAGCAGCAAAACAATCTTCGTTCTTGAGCTCACTTGACAAATCAGAGTTTAAAACTTCTGATAAGCTCGTAATAGCTTACAAGCCTCGACGAGGGAAATTTGCAACATTCAAAGGCGATATGACTATGGAAGAAGTTGAGAAATTCATAGCAGCTGTTCTTAACGGAGACATACAATTCACAAAGGCAAGGCAGAAACCTCAGATCAAATGATAGTTTTTTTATTTTTCATCAGACCTTAGTTTCAGAGCTGTACATCGTTTTGGAGGAGAAAAGGTTATTTTTCACCGTGTCCTGTGTTGCAACTTGCAAGCTACTCTTGGAGATCCATTATTCTAGTTGCAGAGAAAGTTTGTGTATCCTCAAGAGACGTGAAATAGTTCTTTCTATAGGACTAGATTTACGTTAACATTGTAATTGAGTTATTTGTAATTATATTATAAATTATGATATAAAATGTTGAGTTTTGACTCAAGTTTAAACCCCACCACACTTCCTGAAGGAACCGGTAATATTGGTCCCAGCTGAACCCTCTAGTCTGTTAAAAACTCTGATTTGACATTGTCGCTAGCTCTGGCTCAGCTTTTTCTTCTTCAATCGATCATGTTGTCAATCCGACCATTATCTCTTTATCCTGTCATAGAAATTCAGTCTCTCTGAATGCAAAATGTCTTGTTTCGGAACTGATTATACCGAACGTTGGGTTTGACTTTAAATCGACCAAACTACCGATCCCAAAAACCGGAAAAAATCAGTTAAAACCCGCCACCCAAAATTCCTGATTGAACCGGCCAAATTTATGGTTCGATAAACCCCTCCCCCCCCACTCACCCCCCCCACTCAAGGCAGAGTCCTGATTTTTTGAGCGAAAGAAAAACCCTGGTTCTTCCACTGTCGCGAGTTCTGCTTCATCTGTCATCTTCTTCGCAAAATCGTTTTACTGGTATTGTAATTCGTGTAACAGGTCTCAGTGTCTTTCTCCTGGACTTCGTCAATTTCCAGGTTCTTACCATCCCCTTCAGATATTTTGGTTTTTCATTGGTCAATTTCTGTCTCCTGAATAGGTTTCAGTTTCTTTTTTGCTTGTTAGGCTTAAACTCCAGGCTCTTGCATTGTACGATTTAGTTTCATTTCAGTCCTTTCAGTTTCCTCGAATCAGTTAGGTTTAGCTCACTTAGTTTATCATAGTTTGAGATTTAGATACACAAAATCGATTCATGAATTTGTTGACAATGCTATGGTGTTTATCAGAAATGGTTTCCACGTTTGATATAATCTTATTGGGTTGGTTTGGATTGAGAATATTGTAAGATGCAATTGATGGATTATGTCATTTTGTTCTAGAAGTATCATTTAAAAGATCTATTAACCCTTTGGAGCCTTGTAGTTTTGTTGCAGATGGTTGTATGCCTGTTGCTCAGAATCACATTTTAGATAGTACATCTTGGACATGGGAATCCAGAATCTATTATGGCAAGTGACAAAGAAATCATTCACTGGAGGTATTATAGGGCTCACCATATCAGATAGATGTTGTAGCGTTGTTCCGGTGAGAGGAGATTCCATGTCTCCCACATTTAATCCCCAGAAAAATTATTATTTAGGTAAGCGTCCTTTTTCTGAAAATGCTTGAAAGTAGACCCTTGCTTCTTTTGGTCCATTCTTCTTTCTTACTAGATGTTTCAATTCTTGGTGCAGATGATTATGTACTCGTTGACAAATTTTGCCTTAAGGATTATAAGTTTGCGCGAGGTGATGTTGTAGTGTTCGGGTATGTTCCCTCTAATGCCAAATCACTTTTGAGTCATCTTTTGACAAGAGAAAGATCACTGTATAATCAGTAATATTTGGTTACATGTTGGTCTCTTTTTAATGTCTTTTCTAGGAAGTAAGCATTCACAATGTTATTAAAACTAATTCACAATTTGTGGTTTCTGATTCACGAATTTGTCCATATTCAATCCCTGAACACAGCCCCAAAAAAACTTTACCTTTTATATAATGTAATCGAAATATTTGGCCATGAAACAAACTCTTTGGATTCTGGTATTGTCTTTTGCTTCCAAAGCTCAGTTTCTTTCTGTCTCGTATGTTCTTCTGACATTGTTTTGTATGCGTTCTTAGTTATATATTTTGAAATACATCATTGAGCTCCTGACAATGGGAACTACATATCTCTGGCAGCTCTCCAACACATTTCAGAGATAGATACATAAAGAGGATAGTCGGGATGCCTGGTGAATGGATAAGTAGTTCTCGTGATGTGATCAGAGTTCCAGAAGGTCATTGTTGGGTAGAAGGAGATAACAAAAGTTCCAGCTTAGACTCAAGAACCTTTGGCCCTGTAAGTCCTCTACTTCCAGACCTCAACAGATATTTTCATACATTTTGAACTTAGATGATCGATATAATACTCTTCAAGGCTTTGTCCCATGTGACTGATCTGGATAAACTTGTTTGGCAGATTCCTTTGGGTTTAATTCAAGGACGGGTCACTCGTGTCGTGTGGCCTCCTCAAAGATTAGGCACGATTGGTTGATAAAGCTAATGGAGTAGAAGATGAAGGAAAAGGTATGTTCTTTACTCTTCTGAATGAATATTCCCTTCCTCTTGAGGACTCTGCTTTATACCCAAGAATGGTTTATCAGAAAGTTTGAAAGTTCATTTTTTTCACCTTTTTATATAATGTAGGAGTCTTGTTCACAATTTTTCTGGTGTTTCCAATGTGTCTAGTCGAATCCAAAATTCGTCTCCATGTTCCTCAAGATTCTCTACATATTCACATTTTTATCCTTCCGTTCTCAAATCATTAAAGTCACGTCTCAATGATGACAATTAACAAACACATTCTTGTATTGGAACAAAGGTTTAGCTCACCCGTCTAGTAATACACTTTGTCCTGATTTTGGTTCCGGTTCATTGCGATCTTTTTTTACGGTTTAATTCCGATGTCTTAGGTTTGAAAAAAAAAAAAGCAAAATGGAATTCCAAATGAAATTAATTTCACTCTGTCGATCTGGTTTTCTCGCTGGTTCGGACACCATAAATTAAACCTAATCCAATCGTAAAGACATAATAAATGGTGTAATAAATAATTGTTGTACGCGTGTTAAGTGTGATTAATTTGCTTCAAGAGAAAGGCCATGGGCCGTATAACCCTGTCTATTTAATTCTTTTTTAACTATTCTATATATATATAAATGCATGGAAAATTCGAAACCTCTCTTTCTCTGGCGTTTCTCCTTCGGGGTAAGATCGATTTTGGTTCTTCCATTTTTTTTTCTTATCTCGAAACCGGTTCTGAGAAATTTAGGGTTCCAAACGAAAAAATAATTCTTTAATTATTTAATAGAAAAAACAAAAATTTCAATCTTCACAAAACTAAAAAATAACAACAATTTAAAGTTTCTAAAAACAATATTTCTTCTATTTTTCTCTGCGAAATCATCTTTTAAACTTGTATAATCGAGATTTTTAACCCTGATTTTTTCTCTTTTCTCTCAAAAAAATTCAAGTAGCTTTTTGCCTTAAAATAAATTACCAATTCAGATTTTTTTGAGAAAATATTACCTCTCTAAAACCAAAAGAAGAGAAAAAAATGAGAAGCCACATAAAGAAGAAAGTTAACTTAAATTTCCTTTTTTTAATTAAATAATATATTGTAATATTTAAATAATAATAATTTGAGATCCACACAATATTTTATCAAATATTTATACGAAAATTAATACATTACTCATCATTTTCATATATATATTTTTCACTTTTTGACGTCAACTAAAATATATATATATAATTATTTTTGTGAAAATCCCCTAAAAAGTGAGATACCATTCAAATGTTTTATAGAAATGTGTTCAACGCCGGCTTTGGGTCTAGTCGGGAAAATTTTTTGTTTCTCTCTCCTACTTTAATTCTTTTTTCACTCGGCATCTTGCGAACTACGCAAGTTTTCTTTAGTTACTATTCCGTTACCTTTTTTTTAGACATTTGATCGAAGCTTTTTCTCGAGATTAACGCGCTTTTGATCTCTTCCTTTTTCACTTAATGTTGAATTTCGTGAAGCACAAACTATTATCGGGTAATTTCTCTCGGTTGTTTGTGGTTTTATTTCTCTGTTAAATCAATTCGTTTGTCATTAGTATGGTCAAGATCTGTGTTGGGAATTGAGATCTGTTGGTGTGTTTCAGGTAGGTGGATTTGTTCGAAATGGGAAGACTATTCGTGATAGACCTCGAAGGACTGGTTTATAGCTGCAAGCATTGTCACACTCATTTCGCTCTTTCTAATGATCTTATCTCAAAGGTTCATTTCCATTTTGTTCTCTTCAATGCTTCCTTCGTTTGATTTACATTTCAGTTGTTCTACTTCCTCTTCTGCAATTATACTTAGCTCTAGCTTGCTTATTAACATGTTGGTCTAATCCATTATTATATACAAGTTTTTTAGTGGTTATGCTTTGTTATGAAATCTGATTGAAACAGACAGCTTCCATTTTCAGACTGTTCATAAACAACATGGGAAATAGGAAATTGACCATTCAGTTCTTGTTGATTAATTCATATGCTCTTGAAGAAATTGACCCACTTCAATTCTTGTTTTGTAGTTTTGTTGTTGAACTGATCAAACACACCATACTTTGTTCTGTGCTTGTGTTTCTATAATTGATCAAACAGTTACATGATTTGTATTTGTGCTTGTGTTGTTTTCAGTCATTTCACTGCAAGCATGGAAGGGCTTATCTTTTCGACAATGTGTAAGTACTAATTAGAAGGATTTGATCATAGAGGGAATCGTGACAAAGTTCCCTTATGTATTAGCAACTCCTTTTGAATTCTTTAGTGTCAATGTGACGATTGGAGAAGGAGCATCGCGTCATGATGACTGGTTGGCACACTGTAGCTGACATCTTCTGTGTTAGCGGTGGCTCTCTTGTCGGCTGGAAATACGTACAAGACTCGAAAACTCTCCTACTTGTAAACAACTTTCTTTGTGATTCTTTGATGCTAATTCTCATTTTCTCCCTCAGGTAATTGCATACGAGAAGTCTCAGAAGTACAAGGAAGGAAAATTCATCATTGAAAGGTTTTTTCATCTTACAACATTTAACTTCGTAATTTCTCTATCAGTAACCAAAAAAAAATATCACAAAATGATTCAATCGGTGATTTGGTTTAATGTTGAAGTGGTGTAACGAATGTGAGCAGGTTTAAGGTGCTTGGACCCGATGGAGGTGGATACGACATGAACCAGGACGAGCCGATGATTGGAAGCGACGAAGAATAAAAAAAAATGGATTCTCTTTTCTTTTACAACCATTGGAAATACTTGGCTAGTGGTCAATGCTTCGTGTAGGCTATCTTATCGGTGACCGGCAAAATAGCCAGGGAAAAATATTCGACAATTTTTTCTGGTACGCGTACAAAAGAAACCATATATTCATATAAGAATAAATATAGTTTTTTATAAAATTTTAATCGGATATTATAACGCTTATCAAGTTTTCAATGGTTTTGATTAGAATTCAATCATTCATTGATACATCTAGCGACACATACACCAGTGAATGAGTCAATCTCCAATTTAAACTCCAATTTTACTAATATGCATTTCCTCCACTTACATATCTCCTCGTAACAAGATGTGTGTGGCGATATAGAGAATATATTGTTTTTGAAAAAGAACGGATATTATTTTGACACTTTTCTTAAAAATGAGATTTTCTCTACATGGTAAAAACACATTAACTTAATAATATGCAACTTGGTTAATTACCAAGTGATGTTAGAGCTTTTCTAGCCATTTTTCCTAATTTGTTCAAATCTTAATTAATTACCAGAAGTTACTTTCACGGATGGTTCTTGCTTACTTGGATATCTAGGATTAAATTTCATCTTAACTAGTCGGGTGGGGTAAAGATTTATGAGTGTGTTGAAAAATAAAACTCTTTCCAAATATGGCCAGACAATGTTAACAGCTTTAAGCACATGAATTTCAGCAACCATAGCCTTTTGGAGTCATAAGAACAAAAGTGGTTTCTTCGTAATTATATTGCATGTTCATGGGTAAAGATTGCACAACGTGTCCCGTGAGCTCCTCTTAGATCCTCTGCGTTTTGAACCCGATGCTTCGTGTTCTGTTCAAACTTTCAAAACCATATTCAATTTAATAAAAGAAGAAAACAAGAGAGATGGTACGACTAAGGGTTGTCTGGTTTGAAATCAGAATTTTTAAAATTGAACTATTATAAAAAAAAATCTGGTCGAGAAGAAGAACATCTTCCCCACTCTCTTCCTTCTTCATCTTCAACTCAAAATCCTCTCTCTCTTAATCACGTTTTGGGTTCTTGTCCTCTGTTATCTTATGGCTTCTATGATTCTCATTGGTGGCTGTTCTAGCTGTCTCAAGGGGCCCTTAGTGTGATCTCCTCAGATCTGATTGGTCCAATTCTGTTTCTTTTTTTTTTGAGATTTTTGTTGTTGTGCAAGTTCGGACACGAGACCCAGAAAGCTTCAATCTCAGGTTTCTAAAATGTTGACTCACGACAGAGACGAAGAACTCTCTCTGTTCCTTGAGATGCGTCGTCGGGAAAAAGAACACAGAGCAGGTTCTCTTTTAACAGGTCCGTCTATCTCTCTCTCTCGATAAATATATTTATACAATTGTTTGTGTCTATATCTGTGTCTTGGCAATGGTGTTTGAATTTGTTCGGTCTCTTTTAGGATCTGATAATGTTAGTATCAATGGTACGTTGACGACTGCGGCGGCTGCGGCGCTCTCTGGTGTCTCCGAAACGGCGTCATCTCTACGTTATCCTGTCCGGAGAACCGCCGCCGAGAACTTCTTGTATTCGGAGAATGAGAAGTCGGATTACGATTGGTAATGTCTCCACTTGATTTCGCTTCTAAAATATTTATTTTAATATCAAAAATTTGGAAGGAAATTAGAAAAACAAAATTGCAATTTGGGAATATACTTCATGTGGTTGAATTGTCCAAATAAGATTGAAATTAACACACACAAATAAGTTCCAACTACATAAAGGAGCAACTATGTTTCAGGAATTCGTGTTTTACATCATTTGAGCATAGTGCTAGAGTGTAACTGGAATATCTTATCTTTCCTTGTTTGATGAATCACTGGTCTGATAGGAGACAAATTTATCATCTTTGTTGTTGTTCTTGTCTCTTGTTCAGGCTGCTAACGCCACCAGGCACCCCGCAGTTCGAGAAAGAGTCACATAGAAGTGTGATGAATCAGCTCGATGCTCGCCCCACAAATCTTAAGTCTCGGGTATGAACGAACATGTTAGACAGAACTGATTCATTTCTTTAAAATGTCTCTGGTCAAAGTTTTACGTTTGTCTTTGTCAATTATAAGCACTGAAACGCTTGTTGGGTTCTGCAGCTAGGGAACTGTCGTGAAGAGATCGTGTCAGCGAACAATAATAAGCCACAATCTTGCTCGTTTGGACTCACCTCTTCCTCTGTAGCTGGACTCAGAAGACCATCTTCCTCAGGTAGCTCAAGGTCAACAAGCAGACCTTCCACTCCATTTAGAAGGTCTACAACTCCAACCACTTCCACAACAAAGCCCGTGACCACCAGAGCTTCAACCTCTAGATCCTCAACACCTACCTCACGTGCCACCTTAACTGCGGCACGTGCTACTACGTCTACGGCGACTTCACGCACCACCACCAACACGACGGGTCCAGCGAGATCAGCTACTCCAACTCGGTCTAATACTCGACCGTCTGTTGCACCTTCTAAGAAACCAGTATCAAGACCGGCCACACCGACCCGCAGGCCTTCAACCCCGACTGGTCCATCAACAGTTTCGAATAAGGCTCCATCCCGAGGGACCTCTCCTTCACCTACTGTGAAGTCGTCGAGGCCGTGGAAACCGCCGGAGATGCCTGGCTTCTCTTTAGTAGCCCCACCAAATCTGAGGACGACTTTACCAAACAGGCCGGTCTCAGCTTCAAGAGGCAGACCAGGAGTGGCCTCAGCACCAGGTTCAAGATCGAACTCCATAGAACGCGGAGGTGGCCCTAGCAGTGGGGGCGTCCCAAATTCAAGAAGGCAATCTTGCTCACCATCCAGAGGTCGGGCTCCTATTGGGAACACCAACGGGAGTCTCACAGGTATGAGTGGGCGAGCAAAGGCAAACAACGGCGGAAGTAGCTGCGATAGCTTGAGCCCAGTGGCTATGGGGAATAAAATGGTGGAGAGAGTGGTGAATATGAGGAAACTAGGTCCACCGCGGCTAACGGAAAATAGTGGTCGCGGAACTGGAAAATCTAGCACGGCTTTTAACAGCCTTGGGTATGGGAGAAACCTCTCCAAGAGCTCAATTGATATGGCCATCAGACATATGGTACGTTCACGTCTTATCCTTGGCTATAGCCTGAAGGGTTTATGAGCTCTTTCCGATAATAATAATAATGCTAATTATCGGGTCTCTGCGCGTGTAGGATATAAGAAGAGGCATGACGGGAAACCTCCGGCCACTTGTGACGAAAGTTCCAGCATCATCAATGTACAGCGTGAGAAGTCGGCCGGCTAGTGTCTCAAGCTCTCCGGTGGCCACGAGCAGCACTGTGAGCTCATCTGAACCAAGTGTCGACAACATCAATATTCTGTGCTTAGACGGAAACGAAGCCGAAAACGATGATCTTCTTAGCGAGAGAAGCTATTCTTCTCCACGAATCCAGTTGCCCAAGTTCACATCTTAACCTATATTATTATATATCCTATGTTCTTGTTTTTGTTCTCACACTTGGAAACAACGTGTTTCTAAGTGATCATCCGTAAAATCTATGAAACTCAGTTATCAAATGTCTTTTTCCCTTCATAAATGTTCTCTCAGCAAACAACTGCTAAAGGGTGTGGTTGAACTTAAACCCCAAAGACTAAGCTTTCGTTAAACCAGGTTCACGATTAAACCTACAGAACCAAGTGAGAATCAAGAAAGAAGAAAAACAGAGCAATAAAAGAAATGGGACACACGTTTTAGCGAGTTAAGAACCTCAAGATATATAGCTTTCTATTTCCCATAAAGAGTCCTTTTATTTTAGTATAATGTTCAATATTATTTTTGTCGTTTTGTCTCTGTCGACAAGGTGGACTTTGTCAAATTGTTTTTGTGGAACGATGATGTCATGTGCAATCGTATATGAAGGAATAGATAAAAATGAAAGAATAGTTTTTCTTTTTTTTTGTGCAACAAAATGCATTATAAAAGAAAGACGTATGTAAAAGAAAAAAAAAACAAATGGCAAGGTGAAACAAAACTTTGTTAGGAACTTAGGATCATTAAGTTTGGAATTTTGAACTTTCTCTTTCGATGATTTAATTTGAGCGTAACGATGACGTCAAGTAAATGGTAGTTTGACGACGTTTTTTTTTGTTTTCATCCCAAATATAAAATGTTGACGAAACAAAAAAAACTTTTAAAGAGTAAAAGTACTAAAACATAAATGCATGGATAGTCTGAACGGTGACAAGAACTTGGTCAACTTTAAGGTGCCGTGTAGTTTGGTAATCAAAACTTAACTATAGCTATTAATACGTATTTTCCTTTCATAATTATCATAAATATGACTTGTGTAAACGGTAGAAATTGTAACGACCCACTTAAAAAGTAATAATGCATCTTGCTTACTAGTTATACTTTTCTGCAACCTAATCTTTTGAATGGAAAATTTGTCGATATTTGATAATTGCTATAATTCAAATCCGTTCTGCCCCAAATCCGCTCCGCCCTAACTTCGCCTGGATTGGTATATTTATGACGTAAATTATTCTTAAAAAACAGGTATGAAATTATGAATTCAATAAAGTTAAATTATAATCTTGCTTTTAATTACAAGCGGGAAAAGAAAAAAAATCCAATCAATGAGATGTGAGACTTTAATAGGCTAGTCGTGTACCTGTCACTTTCATCACTTTTTAGCAGCAACACAAAACAAAATAAATACAACAAAAGATATATAGCAGAGAAAAAGGGAAGAGTACAGCTTTTAGCGTCTTCACTGTTCATAAGTTCTGGGTTTGGTTTGGACACTCAACAATTTAATAACATCCTCACGATAAAGTTGAAAATTACTCCACACAAATACAAAAACCCAACTCATCATTTCTCTTTGATTTACTTCTTCTGCCACATGAATTTTCTCCACCAGCTAAATTTTCAAATAAACTCATTATCTTCAAATTGAGATTTCTTTAGGAGATTTCATTAAAAATCTATCTATCAAGCCCGTTTCTGATTATTTTTTATAGTTTCCTCTATTCTTGGGAGTGATTTTTGTCGGTATTATCTCTGAGTTTGTGATGCACTATAATTGCTTCGGACTTCTTGATATGTGCAAAGGAAATGATCATCTTGGACAGAGAGAAACTGAAGGTATATACAACAATTCTATGGATGATGATGATGATGTTTCCACCATGATCTTAGAGTTTCAAAATCTGATCTCAATTTTGTTTCTGGGTTTGGCTTACCTTTGATCATTACTGTGAATAGGCTGTTAACAGAATCTTTTAAAATCGACAATGGTTGACCAAATCGATTTATTTGCTTAGAATATGGAAACTGAATTTGATATTTTCACTCTTTGAATAAACAGAGATTTGCACCAACAATGTGAGGGTATTTTCATACAACTCATTAAGATCAGCCACAGATAGTTTCCATCCAACCAACAGAATCGGAGGTGGTGGCTATGGAGTTGTCTTCAGGGTTAGAAATGATTACACTTCTCTGACAATCTGCTTAAATGTTGATTAATCTGGTGAATAATGAAAACGGTTTTTGAATCTTTTAGGGAGTATTGAGAGATGGCACACAAGTAGCTGTCAAATCACTTTCAGCAGAATCTAACCAAGGGACACGCGAGTTCTTGACTGAGATTAACTTGATATCCAACATTCATCATCCTAACCTTGTTAACCTCATTGGCTGCTGCATCGAAGGGAACAATCGGATTCTTGTCTATGAGTATCTTGAGAACAACAGTCTTGCTAGTGTTTTGCTTGGTAACTTCTGTTATAAACCACAATCGGATTCTCGTCTATCAAGTCTCATTGTGTCCTGTTTTTCTGATGTTGTTTGAGTCGTCATCTTAGGTTCCAGGAGTAAATATGTACCGCTTGATTGGTCCAAACGAGCTGCGATTTGCGTTGGGACAGCTTCGGGTTTAGCTTTCCTTCACGAGGAAGTCGAACCTCAGGTTGTTCACCGTGACATTAAGGCCAGTAATATCTTACTAGATCGAAACTTTATTCCCAAAATTGGAGATTTTGGGCTGGCTAAGCTTTTTCCAGACAATGTCACTCATGTCAGTACCCGAGTCGCTGGAACAGTGTAAGAATCCTTCTATAAACATATCAGTTTTTTATCTTTGCTCTACAAATATTTTCAGCTGATGAAACCGAGACTACAGGGGATACTTGGCCCCAGAATATGCACTTCTTGGTCAATTGACGAAAAAAGCAGATGTTTACAGCTTTGGGATACTTGTGCTTGAGGTCATAAGTGGTGGTAGTAGCAGCAGAGCTGCCTTTGGAGACGAGTACTTGGTTCTTGTCGAATGGGTAAAGCTATAAACTCTCATACCTTAACATACAATATATAGCTCTATGTTTGTGTAACTGTCTTTTTACAAGTGCAAAATAATACATTTTCAAAATGTAAATGCAAACACCCCAAATGTAAAAGTTTAAAAGTTGAGGTTTATTTGGAGAGAAAAAAATCCATTTATATAACAGGTAAATGCCAAAAACAAACAATATTTTGAGGCTTTAAACTGTGTGTTTGGGCAGGTATGGAAGCTTAGAGAAGAAGGGAGGCTACTAGAGTGTGTAGATACGCATCTAACCAAGTTCCCGGTAGACGAAGTGACTCGTTTCATCAAGGTGGCTCTTTTCTGCACTCAAGCCGCAGCACAAAAGAGACCAAACATGAAGCAAGTGATGGAGATGCTTTGCAGGAACGAGATCAGACTCAACGAGGATGCCTTAACGGAACCGGGTGTCTACAGAGGTGTCAACAGGGGACGCAACCACCGTGGCCTTGGTCTTAGAGGTGGCCAAGGCGGAAGCTCACAGGAGAGCTCGTCAACGCAACGTTATAAAGGGAAAAGCTCAGCCGTTCCTCAAGGGTCGACGTCCATGTCTAATATAACCTTTCAGACCATCACAGAGATGGCTCCTAGATGATTTTTTTTCCCCTTGTTAATAGAGCACACTTATATTCTTGAGTATATTAAGTAGTTTCTGATGTATTAATGTCACGAGAGAAAAGGTTTCAATAAAATTATGATGATATCATCGTATAAGATTTTTGTTGCTTTCCCTTCGAACCAGGAACTAATGAATTATCGATAGCTTAGTCGAAACAGAGAATGCAAAACACAGAGAAAGAGAAGAACACGCACTGCTTTTACAAATCTAAGATTTCAGAATGAAATTTCCAATCTCGGTCAAAGGTCTACACTCCTACCAAATCACTATAATGTTCTTAGAGAGAGTAAAATGATCAATGAATCAATCTTGCAAACTGAAAGGATTATCGTATCGTAACATAGCAAGTAGCAACGAACAGAAGAAGGTTATAGCGACTTACAAACTCGGTTTGCTCTAACCAACTGGTTTAGCTTAGTCTCCTTCACTTACAAGGAAACGTTTCTTCAAATGAAGCATCTCTTCATCATTTAGTGCTCTCAGGGGATATACAAAACAAACAAGAATGAGAATATGTATGCTTCAAGTTGTCAAAAAAAACTTGAGAGTTTATCAAAAGAAGTGAACCAAAAAGGCTAAAGAAAGATTTGTAGATGTGTGTAATGAATGCTAACTTAGCTGTTTTAGATTTCAAGCTTATACTTAAATATGAATCACCAAAGATGCACATCTGATCAATTGCAACTTAGCTGTCAGACAAAACCCTATGTTCCAAAGGCCAACTGTTTTATAAACTTTTTAAATATAAGTGGCATGATTTGCAACATTGTATAATTGAACGATTGAAACTTATAAACTTACTAATCATCGATAATAATAAGATAAGTCTAATATTGGGAACATATTTTGTATACCTAACTATGCTTTCAATTGTCAAAGTCAAGAAGCTTCCATAACTGGACAAACTGTGTTGTGTGGATTAAAAGTGTAGGTGGAATAATTCAACCTTTCCCTTTCTCGCCTTAATTTCCAATTCAATCACTTTGTCCGAGAAGAAAAAACAATACCAAGGACGGATTAGACAAAAAAAGGGAGAAAAAAACAATAAAATTGACGTGACCTCACTTTTAGGCTTTTAGCCTTTTAGGTGCCTTCTTAGTTATAGGCTTATAGCAACTAAAAAGTTAATTCAACGTAATTAATGTTTTATTACTAGTCAACTATGAACATAAGCGTTTATCATTCGGGATTATTTTTTAATTAGTATTAAAATTCCACCAAAGACGGCCTAATAATTATCAACAATTATCAATGCTATAAGATTAAGACCGTATCAAAAGACAGATTAATAATTGCTTTGTCAAAATTATTTAAAATCACCCATCATGTAATAAAAATTCAAATCAATGGATAATTTAGCTGTGCTCACTGAATTGATAATTCCAAAACGAACCAAAATATTTAAATCGGAAAATCGAACCAAACCTTATATTTGGAAATAGGTGTAATCTTTCCAAATTAGTTGGTTGAACAAGATGTGTTAAACTGGTTGGACAAATATATAATTAATTTTTCACATCTTAACTAAATATAATTTTGATAACAACCTAAACTCGAGATGAATCCGTACTTAATTTATAACCGAACTCAAATGGATATGAACAATTCAAATGATAAAAGAAAAGTCGTCAAAAGATTTCCCCTTTAAAATATAGCAAACATAATTGTGGATAAATTATGATCTTTTATCTAAGCGCATGGTCCCATTTTAATTAGTTTAAGAGAAAAATAAAAATAATAACATTATCGAAGTCTACGTCCAAGTCATCGTTCTCTGGCGGCTTAAGAACATTTCAAAACACGACATCTTCAACACCAAGCCAATCAAAAAGAACTCAAAACGAATTCTAACAAAGAAAAAACACAGACTCACTACTGATTTCGTTTCCTAACTTTCCAGGAAAATGGATCATGAAATCGCTAAGAAAGTTACGGACATGTTTCATCACCGGCGGTTAAACCGCTCCGGATCATCACTGTTCACAGCGTTTGCTGCCACAGTTATATCTCTGATCGTTTTCACGACCATTCTCTTCTCTAATTTATCTGTGAGAGATTTCTCGGCGAAGGTGGTGACAGTAGAAATCAAGACAGTTGTGCCTTACTTACCTCTAAGCTCAGAGAAGGAGTTAAATGAAGGCAAAAACTATTCGATGAAGCAGCATCATAATATCACAATCAATGAGGATAAAAATAATAATAATCTTCAAGTTATTGAGCTATTCGGAGGCAAAGACGTGTCAGAGAAGTTTCAACAGAGAGCAACAAAGTTTCTGAGAGATGATTGTGAGGTCAACTTCATGATGACATGGATCTCACCAGCGGAATTGTTCGGTAAGAGAGAGATTTTCTCTGTAGAAAGCGTCTTTAAATCTAACCCTCGAGGTTGTTTGATGATTTTATCATCGACGTTAGATTCTCCTCAGGGGTTTAGAGTCTTGAAACCGTTTCTTGATCGAGGTTACAGAGTTATGGCGGTCACACCAGATTTGCCATTTCTTCTCAAGGACACGGCCGGAGAATCATGGCTTGAAGAGATTCAGACGGGTAAAAGAGATCCCGGAAAGATCCCTTTAGCTCAGAATCTGTCAAATCTCATGAGACTCGCGTTTCTGTTCAAATTCGGAGGTGTTTATTTGGACACAGACATGATTGTTTTGAAGAGCTTTAAAACTCTTAGGAATGCGATCGGTGCGCAGACTCTTGAACCGGTTTCGAGAAAGTGGACAAGATTGAACAATGCGGTTTTGATATTCGACAAGAATCATCCTCTATTGCTCAAATGCATTGAAGAATTCGCGTTGACTTTCAATGGAAACGTTTGGGGTCATAACGGACCGTATCTTGTTTCTCGAGTGGCTCGAGCCGTGGAAGGAATCGATGGATATAACTTCACCATCATGACACCTCCTGCATTTTATCCAGTGAATTGGGTTGAGATTGAGAAGCTATTCAAGGTTCCAAGAACCGAGAAAGTTTCTAAGAGAGTTCAAGTAAAAGTTCTCGAGATGCAAAAGAGAAGCTATGGATTGCATCTGTGGAATAAGTTTAGTAGCAAATTTGAAATTGAACAAGGAAGTGCCATGGATAAATTGGTTTCAGATCACTGTATAATATGTGGGAGTGTCTCTCTATCGTAACGATTTTTTTTTTCAAGTTTTGTAAGTTAATTCCATAGTAGAATAGCTTGTAAACTGTAATTAACTTTGAAAACCTGTGTTTTTTCCTTTTTTCAAGAGAAAAACATTTGATTAATCAATTTCTTCATAAGTTTTTCCTCCCAAATTGAAATCAATTGTCGAATTGTTCGGCGTTTTGTGTTTGGGCTGATAAATATCCAATAAAGATTGGCCCAGGCCCATATAAGTTGGCACGTCATCAGTTACAATTACGTTTCTTCTTCCCACAGCCCAATTAGCAAAAACGGTTCAAGCTGAATCAAAACTTGAACCGCACTCTAATGGTTTCCGATGACAGCGAGCGAGTGAAGCTCAACGTCGGCGGCGAGATCTTCGAAACCAACTCATCGACCATTCAATCAACCTGCCCAGACTCTCTTCTCGCGTCTCTCTCAACTCCAACCACCCATGGATCCAATCCGGTTTTCATAGATCGTGACCCGGAGATTTTCGCCGTCATCCTCAATCTCCTCCGTACTGGTCGACACCCAGCTAATTCCTCCGGCGTTTTCTCCAAGCAAGAGCTACTCGATGAAGCTCTGTATTATGGCGTCGAATCACTCCTCAAACCGGCGATGTTACCGCCGCCGCTGCTAGGTTTCGATGCGTCTCTAGTCTCCACAATCACACCGGCCACTGACGGAGTTCCGTCTGCTTTAACCGCCACTGCTGGAGACGCATCTGTGTGGATCGCTCACGGTGGTCAAATCTCCGTCTACGATTGAAATCTTTCCCATGCCGGAACCGTCCGTACGCATCTCAATGATATCACATCGATTTGCCGTGTGTGGAGCGAAGCGGCTGAAATTGGATCTGGATCCGCTTCGGGACTTCATTTCTACGATCTCTCCGGAGGTCGATACGTCGGATCTACGCACTGGACGGATCCGAGGATCCATAAGGCACGCGTCGTCGCCGTTGCTGATTCGGCTGATGGAGTTTTCGCATCCTTTGATTGCCTGCACAGAGAGAACAGCGTTCTCCAGATCGACAAATCCACTCTCCAAGTCGCCGCCGTCATCGGCCAGCAATCTGGAAGCTCAGCTAAAACAACCGTACCGGAGAAACTGCGGTGGCTGCGAATGAATGGTCTTTTAATCGGATCCGCTGTACAACGTGGAGCGTTTGGATGCTCCGGCTACATCCGGATTTGGGACCCGAGGTCCAGGAACATCGTCTGGGAGACGAGCGAGCCAGGTTCGGAGACTCCTTAGCTTACATGGACGTGGACGTTGAAGAGTCGATCCTGTTCAAGGTATGTTTCAAGTCAGGAGACCTCGGAATGGCAGACCTTCGTAAATTAGGTGAGGATCCATGGGTATATATGTCAGATGAGAATCCTGGCGCCTGGAAGGCCGGTGACGGAGGCGGTTACAGCGTGGTACATTGTTATAGAAGGCAAGTGTTGGCGGCGAGAGGTGGGGCATTAGAGGTATGGTCAAGTGTTAAGGAGAAGTCAAGTGGTGATCCAATTCGCAGAAGAAACTTTGTAGACAAGGAAGAAGATTCCAAGAGAGGGATGATTTCGAAAATTGAAGCCGGAGGTGATCGGCTCTTTGTTTCTTGGGAATTTATGGAAGGTGTTGAGGTCTGGGAAACTTGTAATTTCTCAGGCGTAGTATCCATCGAGTAACGTTTTAACGGGAAGAATTGTGATCATCAATATTCAAACTTTACCGTTGTAGAAATCACTAGAGACCTTCTCTTGTAAATGTATTCATAGATTTTGAAACTTTTTGGTTCTAATAGATATATAATTACATTCACAAGTAACTAATGAACCCATTTTAGAAGCAGAAGATTAGAAAAAAGGGACATTAATTGTCGACTAATGACGAGAAACTATGTTAGGTTTTAGTTGTGTGGGAATATTATGTTCAAGAACAATGGATGAAATGATGAGGTTTAAGGTTAGATGGAAGTGATCTCGGTAAAAGGAAAAAATATTACCTTCCTTGTTCATCTTCGTTGTATCTATTGATCTATAGATCTCTTCAATGTTTTACCCTTTTAAAAACTCAAATATTATGTCAGCGTAATGATTATCTATCATTTAGTTTTCAAAGCAAGTTTCCATTGTATAGATAGCTAAAATTCAACTACTCTTTTTTGTCTTTCTCAACCTACTCAACCTAACACTTTTTTTTTCTTTCTTGATAATGAAATGCTTACCTTTTTGAAGAAGACAAAGAATCTTTCTTTTACGTTTTGCTTTCCTGCCAATGTGTAATAAAAAACCTTTTGTTGCAACTTATGGTAGTGCATTTCCACACAAGGTCTTGAGAGGAGAGGAACACACATTTTTAGATGTAAGCTTTTCCTTGGATTCTTCAGATATTACTGATACGTTTTGTTCTTGTTAGGTCAGATTTTGGACCTACAATTTCCGAAACGCTTAACATTTGTTATGATGAAATGAAATAATGGTTTTTTTGAATCATCGATCCTTCTTTTAAGAAATATATTGGAATTTTCCTCTTGTCTTTTTTTAACAAGAATTATTAAGGCTAATGGGGTCAAAAAAAGAAGAAAGCGAAGTGGGGATTTCCCATGAGCTTTCTTGTCTATGGTCCTTTGATGTCGACCCCTCCTCTTGAATTTAAAACCTGACTTCTCTCCTTTCTTCTTTTTGGTCGTTACAAATTAAGAAACGGTAATTATTATACCCTGCTCATGAAATTACCGTAACTGGTTTTAAACAATGGAAATTATTAAGATCACTTTAAGTGTGTTTATACCAAAAAACACATAAGATTAGGGTAATTGTCTATTTATTTAAACCTTGATCTATGGTTTGCAATAAATGTTGAAAAGAAAACCAAGAATACTATTTTCAAGTCAAGAACCAACAGTATTTCTGAATCCAAAAACATTCCTATACAATGATCAATTCTCAATTCTTTTAAATTACAACAGAAGAAAAAGAGATAGTAGGAGCTCGATTTGACCTGAGTCAAATCCTTACCGGGTCAAATCAAGAAGACCAGGTTGAGACGGAGTTTGATCTCCACAGAGAAGAAGAAGAGTTCAAGAATTCAATGCAGTCTTCAATAGCTTCTGCTCGGTGAGACTCTGTCTCGTTTAAAGACTTTGACCTCTTCATATAAACAGACGAAGAAGAACAAGACGACGAAGAAGACAACAAAAACGATGACGTTTTATCAGTGGGATTCCTTCTGAAGGATATAAAACGCAGCGTTTTGGCGACTCTCGCTCCAATACGTTGGATGAATTTCCTAGCGGCCGGCGAGGTCCTTAAACCGAAACTAAAAATTCCGACGAGGATCACCCTTCTCCGGCTGTGATGTGAGGAGCTTAAACCACCGTGTTTTGGGAATATGGGTTCGTCTGTGGCTTCTGGGTTCGGATTAAAGCTTACTCTTTTGCATGCTCTTCGTGACATATTTTGTCTGAAATTGTGGTGAAGAGAGAAAGAGAGGGAGAGACATTTGTCGGAGACCAAATGAGAGATTTTGTAGACTGTTATTTATGACATACTAAAATGTAAAGTTTCTGGGGTGAAAAATCTAAAGAGATAAAATAGAGGGGTCAGTTTAACAACCTCACTAAAAATGGATTTAGTGTTAATAATCTAAGACTAATGGGGCTAAACTAAACTAGAGAGAAACTCTGAAGTGATAACTTTGAATAAAAACCAGAAATGGCATCAAATGTAATAAAAACTTAGCTAGCAACCACTAAGAGAGAAAAAGAGAGGGAAAGTGAGTATCCGTGAGAGCGAATCAATGTCTCTGCTTTCTCTGCAGAAGATGATATTTACTTTTGGGTCAATTAGCTCTGTAACGTCTTCACCAACAAAAACAATTTTAAAAATATTTCTTCTTGAAAAAGGGAATTCATTCTCGAATCCTAGATATTCCATCTAGAAAGAGAGAGAGAGAGAGAGAGAGAGAAGACCTTGTCTCTGTAGCCATTAATTCACAGAGAGCAAGTTTTGATTAGTTTTAATCCCGTTTAAGCTATGGTTCTGTTCAAAACCCTATCTCTTTTCTTCCTTTTGTGCTTTGAGATACATGGAACAATAGCTGCACATGTCAATTTCACATTTTCGTTTGATGGGTTTGTAAAATCTCCGAGTTTTGACGAGAGTGTTGCTCTGTTTGGAGATTCGAAGCTGGTCAATGACACTTCTTTGATTCAGCTGACTGACTCAGTGAGTCGAAGCGTGGGACGAGTCGTTTACAAGAAACCCATCAATCTTTTCCAAGGTAAACAGAAGAATTCGAGATCTTTCTCGACTTACTTCTCGTTTTCTTCGATGCCCCATGAGAATGGTGATGATGTCTTGGCTTTTGTAATGGTTCCAAGTAGTTTGGATCTTAGTCTGTTCGGTAAAGAGGACAACAGTTCCTCTGCTTTAGGTTTTCTATTACAACATGCGAAGAACGAGACAGTTGTTGCTGTTGAGTTTAGTATCTCCAAGAGTGGAAACCGTGGAAGAATCTTAATTGGTAGACCTGATTCTGCCAAAATTAAAAACCTTTCGTTTGTGGGTGACTTGATGATGAACAATGGAGGTAGGTTGAGCTGTATGATTGATTATGAGGCAACTTCTGAGAGAATGATGGTTCGATTCAGAAAATCTGGTTCGATAAAGCTGTTTGATCCATTCTTCTCTTTCCCGGTAGACTTGGCCAAGTTATGGAATGGTCAAGTCACTGTGGGTTTAAGCTCTGCCAATGGGAACTCTTCCAAGCCACATTTTCTCCGTTCATGGAGCTTTGAACTAAGACATCCTCCTTCGACGCACTCAGAGCCACTTGAACCGAATGAATTTTCCACGGAGGAGGAAGAAGGTCGAGAGAAAAGTGAGTGTATATGGAGAATGCTTGGTGCTTTGGGCTTGGGTGCAGCTTGTGGAGCCTTAGGGGCAATGTTGGCTTTGTATCTCTGGACAATATGCCGAGTTAGGCGGTCAATGGTGGTGGTTCCAGAGGAATGTGCTATTGCACAAGGCAAGAACTAGTGAGTAGTTTTGTTTGGTGTGGTTTTGGAAGGCTGTCTTGTGTTTTGGTGTGAATGTAGGGTCTTCGCCTTCTTCTTCTTCCTCTTCCCTCTGGTTTTTCACATCTTTCTTTAGTGATTCTTCCGTTTGTCTCCATGTAAAATTACTATGAAAAGAAGTTGTACGCTTATTGATCTTGCAAAATTGACTGACTTGTTGATTTATTTTGTCTTGATCCATATGGATTACGAATTCTGCATTTAACATATTTTCTATTTCTGGATTGGCAACAAGAACTAGGACCCACTTTGTCTTCTTCGCACTTTGATGTTTTATTGCAACAGAGGAATGTGAATTGAGTTTTAAAAAAAAAAGTCTTCTTTCAGATATCTCGTGAACACAGATCAAATGTCTATAAACAACAAAGCATTCACATGTGTCATCAGTTGCCACTTGCTTCTATGTCGCTTATTCGTCTCATCCAGAAAAGAGAAACAAATTGTGAATCTAACCCCAACATGGGACGCAAACAAGAGGTGTCAAGGAGGCAAGCAGATACTATAGTTAGTTCTAACCTTTTAATTGATCCTCTCTAATCACTGGATTACTAGTAATCATCTGGAAAGCAACTAGAGTGGTAAGCGTGGTGTAAAGGATGCAATATTAACGCAGACTTTTTATCCATTGCTAATAGCCTTCCACATTTACTGCATCAGAAGAGACGTGAAAAGTTTAGTCCATGGAAAACATGCCTCCTTCACTTGGATTGTCATCTCAAGCCATGCCTGCAGGAAAGAAAAATGATTAGATTCAATCATGTTTACTGTATAACTTTAAGCTTTGGCAGCATACATACCCAGTACTCGAGGAACGCAGAGAATAAAGCCTTATATTTTTCTTGGCTAGATGAAAACTTGGCCCACATCACCAAAGGCGAAAGAAACATGGTTGCATGTATATGCAATTTGAGTTTCTACCTTTATATCTGATTTTTTGACTGGTGATCTTCAGCTCTGTTACGAAATCAACTATGATAGAGAAGCTGCACACAGTTAGTGTTTCCCTGTTATCACACACAATAAAGAGAAGCCTGTTCCACAATATCAGGATTGACGATGGCATCATCTTTCACCAAATCATAAAGATCTTCAAGGAATGTCTCGATCTTTCCTATATCAGAATGAGATTTGTCTCCTGCAACAAAAATGTGTGTTCTCTGTCCCACATCAATCCAGCTACATCCAGGTACCTTCGTGACTCCCCTGTCTCTCATAGCTTTCCTCAAAGCATTGGCCTTTTCCCAACGTCCCTGTGAGGCATATATGTTTGAAAGAAGAACATAAGCTGAAGAGTTTTGTGGTTCTAATTCAATGAGCTTCTCAGCAGCAATTTCTCCTCTAATGTCATCTCCATGAATCCTACATGCACCAAGAAGAGAAGACCATAGTCTTGCATCTGGTTTCAGGTTTTGCGCTTCTATGAAGTCATCAGCTTCTTGAAGATAGCCCCATCTCCCAAGAAGATCAACCATACAAGCTACATGATCTACACGTGCTTCAATACCATATTGACTCATCATCTCAAAAATCTTCCGTCCATCTGACACTTTCCCTGCATGGCTACAAGCGGTAAGAACACCTAGGAATGTAACCTCATCTGGCATCATATGGGATTGTCTCATAGAATCAAAGAGTTTAAGGGCATCTTCAGCGTAACCATTTTTCGCATATCCATTGATCACGGAGTTCCATGAGACAACATTGCTTCTACGCCTCATTTCATCAAAAACTTGTGATGAACTTTTCATGTCCCCACATTTAGCATACATGTCTATTAGGGTGTTAGAGGTTATCTCGTCCAAATCATAAGCCAACTGGAAGGTAAGAGAATGGATAACTCTACCTTCTCTTAAAGAAGAAACAACAGAACACACTCGAAGAACAGTGACAAATGTTGCCTGGTCAGGTAGAGCACCCTCATGACGCATTTCTTTGTAGAACTTCAAAGCCTCCTCATAGAAACCATTCTGGCTATGCCCTGACATCATCCCCGTCCAAAGAACAATACTCTTAGGGCTTGATAAATCTGAGAAGAGAGCACAAGCCTCTGCCATTCTACGTGAATTCATGTACAAGCCCAAAAGGGAAATCCCCAGATATTCACCTTCAGATGAGAAACCCCTCTTTATTATTTGACCATGAAATTGCATTCCTAGGGATAAACTTTCTGGTTTATCACAAGCTTCAACAATGGTGGCAAACGTGATTTCAGATGGGTTAACACCTCTGGTCAGCATTTCCTGAAAGAGAACTACAGCTTCTTCTAAGTTGTTCTGAGAATAACCTGCAATTAGAGCATTCATTGACACAACGCTCCACTCAGGCATAGAAGAGAAAACTTTACGTGCATCTTCAATGATTCCACACTTGGAATACATGTCAATGAGCGAGCTACCAGTATGAAGATCTCTGTCTAAGCCACATTTGACCGAGAGGCAGTGAACTTGTTTTCCTTGATAAAGACCATGAACATTTGTACATGCCTTAAGTGTGGTAGCCAAACATGCTCCATCGGACACCATACTACACAAATTCATCCTCTTGAACAATTCAAAAGCTTCACTCTCATTCTCATCTTGGACATAACCCCCAATTATTGTGTTCCAGGATACATTATCACGATCACACATATGCTCAAAAATTTGCCTTGCATCTTCAAGAGCTCCGCATTTTGCATACATATCTACTAATGCATTTCCTACAAACAAGTTATTTATTAACTTCTTCTTGATGATGATTGAGTGAAACTGGCTACCCGTTTCTAGATCATGTGATGCAGCACAAGTGCTTAAAAGGCTTGTAAAGGTAAAATCGTCAATGTTATAACCAGAAGATTTCATATCCATAAACAGTTCCATAACCTTGTGGGCTTCGCCGTTATGTGCATAACCCCTTATCATCGCGTTCCACAAGACGTCATTTCTTTCCTCTAAAGCTTCAAATACTTTTGCAGCAGCCTCCATTTTCTCACATTTGGAGTACATACTAACCAAAGAACTGCCGACATAAATATTGGAGGCAAGGCCTTGTTTAATAGCCTCTGCATGAACTACCAAACCTAAATCAAGATTTGCTATAAGTCCAATGGCACTCAAAACGCTTCCTAAGGTAGAACGAGTGGATTTAACACTAGATTTCCGCATATTGAGAAAGTATTCAATAGCCACAGTCTCACATCCTCTTTTCCCATGCCCTGAAATCATTACATTCCACGCAACCACATCTGGGGTTGGCATCTCCCCAAACAATAGACGTGCATCCTTTAGCTTCCGCAAACTGATGTACGTATTTATGACAGTCACAAAAGCTAAATGGTCAGGCCGATGGCCTTCATCCCGCATCCTTTCAAATACAATGACGGCTTCCTCTGGCAAACCAGCCTTCACATAGCCAGAAAACAAACATGTCCAGCAAACTGAATTAGGATCCACTATCGCATCAAAAACTCGTCGAGCATCACCAATACGGTCACACTTGGCATACATATCAACTAGAGCGCCTCCACAATATGAGTTGCGTTCAAGCCCCATCTTTATCATACTGCAATGAATTTGTGTGCCAAACTCTACATTGGTCTCCCTGGCACAGGTTGATAAAACAATCGAAAAAGAGAATTTATTTGGAAAAATCCGATTCTCAAACAATGATACAAAACTCCCTAAGACCTTTCTTGGTTGCCCAATGCTGGAATACATCGATAGCATTGAGTTCCACGCCATTACATCCTTTTCAAGGGAGTCGAAGAGCTTCTCAGCATAAGAAACTTGTGCACACTTGGCATACAAATCCACAATTGCGTTGCCTAACCTGCCTTTTGAATCGATTCCAAGTGTCAAACTTTTGGAATGGACAGCTTTGCCAGTTCTCAAGGCCAGTGTAAGTCTTTGAGGCATTTCGTCGAACACTTTGCGACTCTTGAATAATTTGCATTGCTCCAAACAAATCTCCAGGAGACGCTGGTGTATCTGATCATGTTCGGGCAAAACATGTGCATAGATTCGACGACCCAAATCCGTGGAATAGCTCAAACGACGTACTAAGGAGAAAGAATCGAACATGGGGGAGGACGGCGTCAAGAGAACTCGAAAGTACATGATTCAGACTGCAAGCCGACAAAACACAAACCTTCCCGGAGCTAGAACTGAGGTCTCGACTCCTCTTAACCAGGAGACACAAAAAAACATCCAAACCAAAGAGTCGTCGTGAGTATAGAATCGAAGGACTGTGTAGAGTCAAAAATCAAACTTTTTCGCGGGGAGGGATTAAAAAAATAATAATCAAACTTTCCCGGGTCGACCCGAAAACCCGCTGGTTGTTGAACTCTAGTAGCTTGCTGATCTGCTAATCTTTGATCCAAATACGTAATCAGAGGTTCGATTAAAGAAATTTCTGTGCGCGCTGATAATACAGCTAATGAATAAGCATGTATAAATTGTGGTCAAATTTTAATCAAGCCAGATTATAATACAATATTACTAAAGATATATTTAAATGATTAAGAAAGTCATATTAATACTTAAGAAATTTGTGAATTTTAGGGGATTACTGGATGTAAAAAAAATTTTAAAATTGAAGAGTTTAGACTGTTTAGTGATGATATTCGTCACTTTTTGTGATTAGTATCCAATTTGTTATCTGCATAATACATATTACTAAACAGAGTAACAGATCTCAATTAAAAAAAAGTAAGAGACTCTATCTATATTAATCTCTCAAAAATAGGGTCTTTTGTTCAAATACTTTAAAACTCAAAACTGGTTTTGGATAATGCGTAAACTAAATTAAAGAACGAGAGGTTACTCTGAAACGAGCCCTCTATCTTCGTCTTCTTCATTCTTCAAAGACATAGAAGATGATGAACACACTTCAAGCATTTCATACAACCTTAACACCAAACTTCCAGCTTCTTTTCAATGCCTCAAGACATTCCATTTCCAGAACCCAATTTCTCTGTCTCTCCAAATCAGGAGATGGAACTTCAGATTCTGAGTCTGATTCTGATCCCGACGCTCCAAAACCCGAAGGTGATACTCGGAGACAAGAACTATTAGCAAGGATAGCCATGCTTCAAACATCGAAGGTCCGTTTAACGGATTTTTTGGACGAACGATCAGATTACCTCACCAAGTTTGCTGAAGAAGCCAATGCAGAGTTTGACAAGGTTGGAGAAGACGCCATGAAAGACCTTGACGAAGCAAGCACAAGGGTTTGTATCAAGTTAAAACAATAACATTTTGAAATCTTGTCTGATATTGAAATAGTCTTGAAAATATTGAAACTTTTGTCGTTCTTGCACAACGCAGTTTTAGAACAGTAGAATGTCTAGTTTCAATGGCTTACCTTGATTCTCTGAGGCAACTTAATCCATAAGAATCGTCTTTACTTTATAGATAAAGTGAACTCGAAAGCTTTCAGAGATTGTGATTTGCTCGATGATCTTGCATAAACGGAAAGATAGATAAACTGATGTTGTGTTTCTTTCCGGATGATTGAGCAGATACTGGAGAATATCGAGAGCAAAATGCAAGCTTTTGAGGAATCTGCGGGATTGAACAGATTGGAGATAGAGGAAAACGATAATAAATTGGCTGAGTTTGAGGAGAAGATCGAGATAGACAGGAATGAAGGATTGTTCTTCAAGAGCTTACGTGACAAAAAGCCTGTGGATAGAGAGAAAGCTAAAGAGGAAACTGAGAAAATACAAGAGGTTACAAAACAAAGTGCGGGATCCAAGGCAAGAAGGAATATTTACCTCGGGTTAATTGGGATCGTGGTTCTTGCAATTGCTGACTCTTTCATTTCTTCACCGGATTGGAGAAAAGTCGCGATTCTTGGAGCTATTCTTATCCCACTGCTCACTCAATTCGTCTACGAGCAGACATTGTTATCAGAAGAAGCAGATAAGGAAAAGGGAAACAAGAAGGAATGATCAAGCGACGCAGAGAATTGAACTCTGTATCAATCCAAAGAGATCAATATAACTTGATGACATAGCCCCAAAGTAGTGGAAAACTCATCAAATATCAAGATCTCGATGATGTTTACTAAAATCATTCAAGCCAATGTGTGTCACCTAAATGCTTTTGATGTATGTATAATGCTAGTTCATCAGGTGATATATAGCTAACTTGATTCTTATCGACTTACTTTGATTTACCTCCTGTCATTTCCTAGCACCGAGACATGAAAATTCAACCTCCAAAACCAAGATCCAGGTTCTGAGCATTATACCCTATCACAGTTAGCTGAGCTGGCCCAGAGATCAAATCCAGAGTCAAACTGAAACCCCACCTTGTACATGTAACCCCAAATAACCGTCGCTCTGTTACTGTCCCTAACTTTGAAGAATCCTTCCATCAAGGTGTTGTAGGTTACAAGATTTGCAACGCAATTCTGTTGCTCCATATTTGCAATGACAGTCATTGCATCATCAAGTTTCCCAACAGAGCACAGGCCATGAATTAGTATGTTATGCATCCTCTCATCTGGTTCTAAACCCAATTGAAGAAATTGGTGCCACAATCCAAGGGCCAATTCGATCTTCTTATCTTGGCAAAGACCTTTCAAGAGGTTACTATACGTTTTCAGATCTGGTTTCCATCCGTTTTCAAGCATTTCTTTCACAATACCTGATGCTTCACCAAATTTCCCTGCTTCACACAAACCGTGAATAAGAATGTTGTAAGATACAATAGTCGGGTGACAGCCGTTCTTCCCCGTCTCTCTCAGCAAAAAGGAAGCATCACCGAGTCTCGAGTCTCGAATTAAGCCACCTATTAATGCATTGCAGACATGAGAATTCAGCTCCACGCCATGTTTATTTATCTCTTTTACCAAATTTGATGCTTCTTCTAATCTTCTCTCTTTGCACAAACAGTCTATAATTGACGAATATGCATATATATCCAGATGCTCACCTCTACTCTCCACCTCTTGCATCACCCCCAAGGCTTTATTTACGTAACCATTCACGCATAACCCGTAAATAAAAATACCGTAAGTTGTGTTGTCAGCTGCGTAGCCCTTGGCAGGCATAAGCCTCCAAATCATTGTTGCTTCATCGATCTTCCCATACTCCAACAACCCTCTGATCAAAATGTTATAACTCACTATGTTAACTGAATTCTTCTGCTCCATGATTCTCCATAACTCCAAACTCTCCTTAATTTTCCCACAACGGCAAAACCCACCAAGCATAACATTGTATGTAACCACATCAATAAAGGCCTTACTTTCGACCAACTCTTTAAACACAATTTCCGCCTGATCAACATTCCCTGCACCGCATAGCCCATGTATTAAACTGCTATATGTAAATAAATCTTTTTCTCGCTCATTCTGTTTCATTCTGTCCCATATCTTCAAGCAATCATCTAATCTTCCGCATTTGCTCAAACCACTAATCATGATGTTGTGAGTCTTAACATTCGGATAAACAGAAGAGTCCTCCAACAGTTTGTCCCACAGTTTCATAGCCATCTTGTGATCGCTTTCTTTAAGAGACCCATCAATTAAGATATTATAACACGTAACATCAGGTGCCACACCTCTTTTAGACATTTCATCGAACAGTTCCAATGCATCTCTCAAGTTTCCAGCTTTCGCAAGATCGTTGATCACAGTGCTGTAACTAAACACATCCGGCTTAAACCCCACTTTCCACATCCAATCCAGAAACCCTTTCGCTTTCTCGAACTGCTTCTTCTTACAAAACATCTTAATCAAAACATTATATGTCTGCAGATTTGGCGCCAAACCCGCTGTTTCGAAGTAGGCGAACAAAGACTCGACTTTAACCCATTGTTCGGCCACCACGAACGCATTGAGCAGAGTATTGTAAGATCGAATCCCAGGCTCGCACCCAAAAATCTCCCGCATTCGTTGGAAAACATCTAGAGCTCGATCAGGCATAGAGTTATTTCCATAGGTTTTGATAACCGATAAAGCGACATCTTCATCGCACTTGCATTCTTGTGACCGAATGAGCTCGACGACCCGACCCACTTGTGTAACCAATCGCGCCTCCGAGAGACGTCGGAGGATATGGTGGAAGACGACGGCGGAGTGTGCATAGCCTGGATGGCGAGTCGCCGAATCGAATAGAGCAAAAGCCGCACGCGGGTTCTTCTCCGATTTTAAGAGCTTGAGGACGTGTCTAGGAGACAGCGACTTTGGGAACACGACCATGGGAGTGTTTCGGTGAACGTTAGATCTTTTTATTTCTCCGGCATGTTTTGGGCTTTTTTTAGAAGCTGCTCTCGTTGCCAGATCAGAATGACCGAAGTTTTTACTAGTATTCCAATTCGCCGGCGAAGCTGAGACGATGAAAGAGATGTTTATCCGCCGGTGCCTGAAGAGAAACCTGAGAGTTTAATTAGCACTGATTCTTAAACTAAAATATGTGTAATTTTTGTTATTTATAGCATTTTTTTATAAAAAGAAAAATTCTTAGTAGGTTTAAACTTTAAAAGCGAATTCGAATTCTGATTATTCAATTAGTTTTTTCCTTCGTTCATCTCATATTCATCTTGTTTATTCACTTCCTTATGCATCTAAAAATCATAAAAATGTCAATTTTTGGGCATGTGGTGCATTCATTCCATCCCTTTCTTCCGTGAAGCTCGAATCGAGTTGAGCCATCTTTGATTCCTCACTCCATCTAGCCATAACCATTGGAGCCAATACCTGGGGTCATAATCTGACAAAAATACACCACTTTGCTCAATTAGAAAACAAATGTTAGTTTGAGCTTAAAAGAAAGTTTTAGTGGGAGTCTGGAACCAACAATGGGTGGTTAAAGGCGGTTTATTCAGGTTTAAATAGACAACGTCAACAATTCATTCGTTTGAAATGCCCCCCTTAACATTAAAAAGTAAACCAATTAAACCCAAACCAACAAACGACAAAAGAAAAAGGTTCAGACTTCAAAGAGCTAAACCCCTAAACCATCCAATGAACAATTTTGATCAATACAGCCTCATCACACTCCTCGCTATAGAATGCCCGTGACTATTGGCCCATCCGCCACCACCTCCTCCTCCTGCACTGCTCATTCTCCGGCTACCTTTCATAGTTGGCATGTAAAATCTCAACATTCCATTTTCCCCGTTCTTAGGCGAATACCTTGAACTCTTAACCCTCTCCACTCCGTTGACTTTCCTCGCCGATCCACCAATTGAGCTCCTCCAGCTGACATTACTGTTACTCCTCACCATCCTCGGCCCTCCTCCATTTCTCAGCTCCGGCCATGACTCCGACAACGATCTCTCCACCATTCCGCCGTTTAATCTCCTATACCTATCCTCTTCCTCCTCCTCTTCCTCATACTTGTTAACACTCTTCCTGTAAATAAGTCCTAAGATGCTCCATTTCCCCCAACGTCTCGATTTCTTGTTATTATCGTTACTATTAACTTTCCTCTCGCCAATCATCATCGCCGGTTCCCGGAAAAATCCATTATCCGTCGCCTCCACAACGTAATTGTTATCCATCATTGATCCAGAGTAAGCATCTATTGATATAGCCGATGAGTTCGACACTGATAGCTTTGGGTCGTCCATATCCGCCACTACCGCTGCAGCCGTTTTTCTTATAGAGCTTGACCTGTCCAGACTCTTCCGTCTCCGTGACGATGAATCAGTGTAGTAGTCTCGGGTTTGGGTTGACCCGCCCGGGATGATAACCGGGTCTGACACACCGTTGGCTGAATTAACCACCTGTGCCGGCACCGCCGGTTCTTCCACCGGAAATTGCATATCTGCTCGGGTTACGTGACGGTTCACCGGAGGTGGCGCATCCTCCACAACGGAGAGCATTGACGGCGGCGGAGGAGCTCTCACGGCGGGAGGAAAAGTTGTCCGTCCGATGAGAGACCCGTCCCAAGAAGCTCTTGGCTCGTCGAAAGAGTAACGAGGGTCGTCAAGCGAGATCCTACCAATGTCGACGGAGAATCTTCCGGCGTCCAAAGAGAATCTTCCAGCGTCGAGGGAGAATCGAGGGTCAGTATCGCAGGATCTCCGGCCAAATCCGTAATCAGCGATCTCCGATTGAGTATCACGGAGTTGTCTTCCAATAGGTTTCTCTACTGGTAACCTTGCAGATCCCGGCCGATAATCGCCGCCGTTCCGCCGCTTCTTCATCTTTTGATTTTGTCTCCATTTTTGAAGCTTCTTGCTGAAAACAGAAGCCGCCGACCAAAAACTCCGACGCACCGATGGCTTCTTCGTCTGAGAATCAATATCAAGGTAATCTTTAATTGGCTTCAGTTCCTCTTCCTTTGGAGCCTTTTCTGGTTTTTCCACTTGTTCAATCTCATCTCTCACTTCAACAATTTCGTCACCGGAATCATCCATAATCTCAAAGTCTCCAGCTTCAACATAGTTCTCGTCTTCAATTTCGTCGTCAGTTTCAGCTTCTCCTTCATCATTAACCTCTAAAACAGGCTCAGCAACGCTAGATTTTCTAGGCTCCACTTCAATCTCACCGCCGGAGACAGTGGTTGGAACATTCCGTTGCTCATCTTGGCTAAAAAGGTTCCACAGAGAGCTTCGAAGTCTGACGTCACAAGACCTACGCTGTGGCTCAAATACACCGGAGAATCCTTCGTTGTTCTTAGACGCCGAGAACGATTTCGTACGACGGAGCTCCGGGAAGAATCCGGGTTTAACCCGACCGTTCACGTTGGTGTTTCCAGCGCCTCCTCCGTTATTCCCGGAAGGTTTGAAGAGAGCCTTGAGAGTCGCAGCGGAAATGGTGGGAGGTTTTCGAGAGGAAGAGGAAGACGAGGCACCGCCATTGTTGCTCTGATCTAAGACTGAGAGGCGTTCGCAGAGACAAGAGGGACAAAAACCAGTGAACTTCTCTTCAGGGTGACGGTCGCAAGAGGTAGAGAGGCGGTGAGGCTGTGGAGGTTGTGGAGGTGGAGCTAGAGCTGCGGCGGAGACTGGATCTGTTGCCGAATTCATGACGGGAAATGGTGGTTAATCCTTCCTCTGCTCATCACTTTCTGTGTGGCTTATAGAGAGAGAGAGAGAGAGAGATTGGTATTGTAGTTTCTGAAACTTGTTTTGGTTTCAAATGTAAGTGAAAGAGATTGGAGATGAAGAGAAACGAAACGAGAACAACAAAAATAAGGTAGAATTTTATAAAATAATCAGTTTTTTTAAATAAAATTGTTTCGACGAAAATAAAGTTTTAAGTATTTGTTTTTAGTGTGTTAATGTACGGTTATCTACAAAAAATGTATTTTGTCTAGCTTGACTTATCATATAAGCCAAGCTGTTATTTTTTGTTGGTACTATGTATTTAAAGAACACATGTTTTAACCTTTACACTTCAAAATACTTTGCTATTTTTTGCTAATTACATTTTTGTTAACTGAAAACTCTACATATAAACAGATTTAAGTGATTACGGTTTAGTGAAATAATGAATAACTGGAGAAATATCAAATATTTGACCCTATGTTCTTCTGATTTTGTCTTATGCAGTGTTGTAATATAAACCCGTTACTTGTTGGGTCGGTGGCTAAGTCGATTTTTGCATGCTTTGTCAAAAGCGATTTTAACTTTAAAAAAAACTCAAAATTTTCACACTTGCTTTTAACAAATTTTCAAAAGGCAAACAACATGTTTCAGTTTAAAACTAAATCAATAAATTTTTTGCTGTCTAGGAAAATCATCCTTCGGTTTGGATGTTATCTAGTTTTTCAGTATAATTCTATAGTTGATTATTAAAATAATTGATAGTGCTGCATCCTCTGCTTTTTTCCACTTCTACCGTAATAATCATGTCAATTATCGCATCACTCATAGCAACTGCGCCAACTAACTACGAAAATTACCGTTTTAACCACAGTAACAATTACTGCATTTTTAAAAAAAAATTAAAGAAAAAACAAAAGGATAGTTTGGAGAATTTCAAAGATTCGGACCTCAAGATGCAGAACAAGCAAATCATGCAGTTGCTTTTTTTTATTTTTATTTTTTGGTTGGTCAAACATCACGCACGCATTTGCTATGATTTCAAAGATTTGGACTTATTCTCATGACGTTTTCATGTATTTTTCATTACAACAAATTTTGCTTCAAAAAGAGAGTGTATAATCCCATGAAAATCTAATATAAAGATACTGTAATTAGTATTAGATTCTAATATAAACTATATAGTATTAAACATAAAAATATTGTATTAATGAGATACTCACAAGTTATTTCACCACTCGTTAACTTATGGGTACTCTCACGCTCCTTATTTCTTGTCTCTATGACACTCTCTCCTTTCGCTTTCTCTCTTCTTCCTTTTTCTTTTTTCTCTCTCTATCTTTCCCTTTTTTCTATTTTACTTTTTTTTTTTGTATTTCTCCAAATTATAATCGTCTCTATTTTCGAACATTACGTTTAGACGAAAGATAGAGGTTGAAAATTAAGACGAAAAATCATAACAAAATTGAAAAATTTCAATAACACTTTTTAATTATACTATTTGCAAGAAGAAGATTGTTTTTCGTCAAGAAAAAAAAAATATTGATTCAAATATTTGAAAGTTTTCGTTATCAAAGACTATATTACTTGTATGCTTTTGGCGATGCATTCTATTTAACTTTAACTTTTCTTTTTCCTTTATCTGATCAAATTTGTCTTGGCTTTTATTTTTGTTTCTTTTTCATTCTGTTTTCTCCAACAAAATAAATTCAGTTGATTTATATAAAATCTATATTCACTGAGAGGTTTCTGGATGCATAAAATGTAATATATAAAATTAAAAATTAAAAATATATAGTACATAATTTGCTGTTATAGGTTTGGAACTATATTACCACATCTGTCATGTTGTCTTGTCTTCTTGCAGAATTGGTCATTGTTTAGAGTCAAAACTCAATTGTTTGTAAAGATAAAATCATGAAACATGATTAGGTTCAATAATTTTTTCTCTCTAGTTTGAATTTTGAAAGCTCCAAGGCATTGGTATCGAGGTGAAGCTTCTGACCACCCTTTCCGACGCCGATAGAGCTCGGGCTCGCCGGCGTCGAGATGTGTTTCCAGTTTACTCAGTTCTCTCTTCCTCGAGGTACCAGAGTCTATTGCCAACGAAGACTAGTTTCTTTTTCTGTCGGGTGATGTTGTCACCGGCGAGAGCCATCTGCAATATTCTCATATTGGCAAGCCCCTCTTTCTTCTCCTCTGAAACGTCGACAACAATGAAGTCTCATCTCCGTTCTCCAAGGTCACATAAACTAACACGTCCGACAGATCTGTCTTCATCTCCATTCATCTTTCCAGATCTCGGTCTTAAGGCGAGTCTGTTGGGTATACGGATGATGATATATGACTTTTCGGTGGTCAGAAACCTATTTCACTCATCCGCTTCCTCCCCCGGGTCCAGAATAGCCTTGAGTGGGTCTGAAAGAACCTTACCACCGTGTATAGGCGTTAACCTCTCCTTCACTTCCTTCGCCGGTTCTAGATTCTTCTCGGGAGTTTTCCGAAGATCCTTACCACAAGATACTACCGCCGCTCTCTCCCTCGCTGGATCTAGATCTCTCTCGGGAGCTCTCAGTTCTTCCGGTGTGAATTGTGTCGACGAGACGGTTCTTCTAGGACCACCAATCTTTGTGACTCTTCCAAAGACCGATTGGCTAGTGACGTTTAATAGCTCTTTCCGACGAGGTAACTCGCCATCGTCGAGATCCTTCTCTGGTGTGGCCATTAAGATTTCGTCTCCACCAGCTGCTACGGTCGCTTCTGTGGATATGTTGTCTCCTCAAGTCGTCTTATGGGTCTCCTTTCAGCTGTGGGCGAGATCAGCTCCACTAGCATGGAAAGCTTCTTCGGCGCTGTCGGATGCCTCTCCGGCAACAAAAGGATGAAACCCTAATCGAGTTGGGCCAGATTCAAATTCTATGGGCTTTGGATCAGAGGCTGATTCCCTGGTTTTTGGGCCAGATTTTATATCTATGGAATATGGGTCAGTTTATTGTTTTCTAGTTTTTGGGCCAGTGTTTTGTTACCTTGTTATTAGGCCTATCAAATTCAAGAATATTCTCATGTCTTAGTTTAATATGTTCTAAGTACGAGACCTGGTATCTGTATTTTAATCAAGTTTATTGGTGTAGCTTAAAAAAGCAATCCTTAGACCGTAAGGCTATCTTTGGCTCCACTTCCTCCACTATGGAGAGTAATATGGTGATATTTTCCCCCTTCTGTAAATATTTTCTCTCACCAAAATTTTTCTTTTAGAAGCAAATTTTCTCATCACAATCCTCCAATACAGAGAGAATTTCAATATCTTTCTCCTTTACACAGAACGATGCTAAAAATCTCGTCTTAATGGCATCAGGAGTTCATGTACTTTCTCCATTGCTTTGGGCAGCCAAGCCCTTGTTCATCTTGGGTTCTTGGACCACGAGAGCCTTCTCTCCCCCTACTTGTGACCACCCTTTTCAGAGATCGGATGTCTTAGCACTTCAGGCACAAGTAAGGATTATCAAAACTACACGAAAACTTTCGCTTTTCGTGTGGCAAAGCATCTCAGAGTGGTTGGCAACCGTTCAACAGTTAATCTATCACCAATTTGAGTGGCCTATTTTCGCGACGATCTCCATCTCCTCTTGGAATCTTAGATTTTTTTTCTATCATGTTGTTTTAGTTTTAAGTTTCTTTGTAACAATGTCCGGGTTGTTTGTCTAACTAGTAGATCAAAAATCTGTGTAGCTTTCTTTTCTCATGTAAGAAGCTTGGTTCTAGTTTGGCTCTCTTTGAGGAAAATAAACTAACCAAAACTTAACATATGGGGTTTGACGACCCCAAAAAAAAGGTTTGGAACTATATATACTAAGTCCTGGGGCAGTACGTACGGTCTCTGTATATGTCTCTAGCGTGGGAAGCAAATCTTGTCCTGCATCTAAACGCCTCGTTTCGTCCTTTGTGGAATTATTTTGTTTTACCGTAAAAATAATTGGAAAATCGGTATTTCATATTTTTACAATTTTTATATGTTTGAATTATAAATACACCAATTATATTAGTGTATGAAAACCTACCCTAATTTATGTATAATCCAAATGTATTTTTTTAAATAACAAGTCCATTAGTGTGATTAGTGTGATTTTAATAGCGTGATTACAACCTTCATTTTAAGTATTCTTTTAATCTGAAAATAAGTAGACGAGCAAATATATAGAAGGGTGTGTATTTTGTGTGTGTATATGTTCTCGGACGTGTGGGTTATTCTCCCAATCTACTACTAATTTCTCCGTAATCGGTAGCTTTGGTTCGCTAAATAAAGTGTAATTTTCAACTAGTTCCCACGTACAATTCATCATTGGTTCATTATCTATTTATTTTGTGTGTATTAATGTCTTTTTAGCGGAGTATTAAAGTTACACTTTCGTAGTTAAATCGTAAGTATGGAGTTTTTTTTTTTTTTTGGGGTCAAATCGTAAGTATCTACATATCTTCTTCTTCTTTTAAATAATTACTTTATCGTCGTGTGTGCGTGACGCACTGACGCTCATTGTTGCCTCGTATCCCATTAACCTCGCGCAATCAATGCCAATATTAATTAATGTGGCTGTTTATTTACTTTTAAAGTTAAAACTATTAATTTACCTTTCACTTTAACGCGCATCTTTTCTCATCTTACGGAGTATATGGTAAATGATGGTTGTCAAAAATAATTTTAGGTAAATAATGATATATTTTGTATTCAATTTTGCAAGAAAAATGATTCTCTATAGTTTAATAAATAATATGAATTTCGAGATAAAAAGAATGGAGATAATAATTAAATACTTATAATTTTTTTTTCCCGGGGTCAAATTCCTAACACAACCAATTGAATACCCGTGCAAAATAAATTAAATCCGCTTAATAAACATTGGACAGTTAAACGATTAGTAATAATAGTGCAAAATTTTTAAAAACATAATAATTATTTCAGTGCTATATAATATATTATCTTTGGATTGTATCATTTAATCATGAATTAAATCATGATTGAAAATCTCCTTTCTATGGGTAATCAATAGAACAAAGGAAAATATGAAACAAATTGATCGAAAATGGTTAAGGTTACCAAAATTTATAAATTAATTTGGTTTAGGTTACCAAAATTAGTTAAGTATATTGTTTTGATAAATGGGTTACATCAGTTGAAACCGTACTAATGCCAATGCTATTGTCAAGAACGAATAGTTTGGTTTGTTTTTTTTTTTTTGGAGGAACAGTTTTTGAGAAATAAAAGGTTGACCAAGAGAGTTCAAGTATCTTTGTATCTCGTAAGTGTTTAAGTTTGTTCTCATTTGGGGAATAATATGGTTATTTGCAAACATGAACTGCTCTGCTATTTTTGTTTAGTGACTAACGTCTTTAATTAGTTTGAGAAGATAGAAATGGATCGAGTGAACTTATCTTCAACCTTTTTGTTTGGTGACCCAATATACTTAACTATTTTTGGTAATCTAAACCAAATTAATTTATATATTTTGTTTTCGAGTTTCTAGGCGTCACTCAAATTAGTTTCTGAAATTACATTAACACAGCTATGTAAATGTTTTCAAAATTATTAGTCTATAATTTTTTTTTTAAGTAAAAGAATATGAAAAACATTGGATCAAAGGTAAAGGAAAAAAAAGGAGACATATAATCATTACAAGAGAAATTATGAGTTGGAAAAGGACAATCAAAATATAAACCTTTTTGGCCCACAACCTTCGACAACTCACAGAAATCAAAGGCTTTTTGGTTTTCCCAATTTATCAAGAAGGAAAAAACAACCCAACTTAATTTTCATTATTTTAAAATTGGGAAAGATATATTATTTTACATAAAAGCCTCTATTTTGGACCCAACATGCTTCTGTATGTCATTCTATTCACATTTATGAAAGTCTCTTTAGTTCCTTTCTTACTCAGATACTCAAACTAATAAGTGTCCATGTACAGTATATTGTCATTTGTAATGTTCCCATCCGTATAAATGGTTGTGGTAGTATTATACATTGTGATATATTAGTGTGTATTATGTGGTACACGTCAGATTAACCAACAACGTTACAAGAATTTTCATGATTATTTTGACTTTTGTAATTATTTGGTAATATAACTAGTGTGAGACATATTTATATGAAATTATGTGAAATATACAGAAGTTACTGTTAATAATAGATGTTTGAATCATAATTGGTACCAAAAATACATCAAAATTCTCAAAAATACTTAACGAGTTTTTTGTTTCTTTGTATAATAGTATTAATATAAACGATTAGATAACATGTCCGGGAAAGAGTATAAAAATCTTTTAAGATGAGAAAGAGAGATAAAGAAAAGGAGGGAGCTAAAGTGGTAAAACATCTACTTTGAGATTTGTTTGTTGGAATTTAAATTTTAATTAGAGTGAGGAATCCCAATAAAGGAGGGAGCTGTTGTTTTTTAGCATGTTACTAAAGCAAGACAAAAAAAAGCACTCAAAACAGGACAAATTTCTAGGCTTCGCTTTATTTAAAAAGTTTTTTTTTTTTTTTTTTTTTTTTTGGTGAACTATGGATATAATCTTAGACGATTAAGTCTTTGATAATTATATTCTTTTTTCCAGCAAAACTGTATAATTTTCTACGTGTAAGTAAAAACTAATTTGTTATTCCAATTATTCAACTGTCATTTGAGAACCGGATTTACAAAACATTTTACAATGAAAATATGCTCATTTTGTCTCCTCAAAAATCAGATTAAAACAAGTCTATTATCGACCCCCCAAAAAAAAGAATCTATTATTGGCATGAAAATCAGCAGCTAGTAGTAGTTCTCAAAGGAAGAGCGTTAAGAAAAGGAATGAGTTGAAACACTAAGAAATCTCAACATTACTTTGGTGGATCCGGCTTTTGCAGGTGACATATTCGATCTTGAAAATTACAAGAACATAAGATAAATAACTAATGATATAAATAATTACTTTAAGAGTTCCTATAAATTTTTACCTTATACTGTATAAACAGATGTTTCTAAATCTATAGAATCTGATATCATTTGAAGAGCAAATCAGTCAATGTAGACAAATTAGGAAGAGCAACAAACAATCTATTATTATTCAATTTATAAGGTGAAATAACTGATAAACTGTACAGAGTTTATTTGTATAATCTTTCTACTACTGATTTGAACTAAGTAGAGACAATTCTATCACTTGTTCTATTTTTGTGCTCAAGCATTACCTTGGCAACAACTTCACTAACTTTATGAGACATTTCTGGAATCATCAAAGCTGCTTCATCAAACAACTGGGCTCTGAGTTCACCTGAGATTCGATCTCGGGGAGAAGCTGTAGATAATTCCCACATTGACTCGACGAATACCGCAGCAGCAGCGTTCAAACCGTGTAATGCTTGACGGCAGGAAGTTATCCTTTCTTGAAGTGAATCGTCTGCAAGTGTATCATGAAATACTTCCGAAGAGGTCTTGTCCTGTGACATAACAGAATCAGTGATTACATCAAACATAATGTTGAAGCCTGTTTATTTACATATACACAAACATAATGTTGGCACCATTGCTGGGGATTGTATGCATCTCTGAGTGAAGTCAACCTATAAATATGTAACTGTATAAATCTGTCCTGTGTAATGTATGTGTGAATAGATATATCAAAATATGACTTGGTGAAACCTGTTCAGGATGTTTTTCTGAACTATGTGAAGATTGATCATTCACCGTATCAAGAGGAAGATGTTCTTGAATCGACCTCAAAGTCTTGTACTCTGATTCTGGGAGGGCGTATGCATAAATTGTTTGGTTCCACCTATGTAGTCTCTTCTTAGAACAAATTGGGAAGAATATCTTCTTTGCTGCGATAATTTTTGGGCCTCCACCTACGGATAAAGTAAACATTTTTGGCCATCAAGATTTCTCTTGGTAACTACTAAAACATGAGGAAGGAATAGTGAAGAGAGCTCTCACCTCGTCTATCATTGACAAACTGTTATCAAACTGCTTGAGCATGCCCCCCTGCTCGGCAGAATGTTTGGTGCAGAAATTTTCTGGTTCCTGTTGTTTAATGAAAGATGTTTGGATGTTTGGAGAATTTAGAAGATCCAAACATACGTTGTAGATAGTGTTCCAGCGAGTTTTTTCCTTCCTATGGCTGTTGAGAATCACAAAATATAAACAATGAATGTGGCTCTCATAAAAGCAAGGAGAGAGATAGAAGAGAAGAATGATGCATAAAAGCTAGAGCCTCAGCTTCTAACCTAGCATCTTCTTGTAGCAATGAAGTTTCAGTGTCGCTGGAGCTTTTGGACAGGCTTCCAAGGCATGAATTTTCGGTTCTTGAACCTTGTTTGGGAGTTTGGCATTCAAGATTCACTGAAGAGCATTCTTCAGCTCTGTCAACAGTATTTTCCCTACTTTTATCTTCATGTTTCTGTTTTGGAGGCAATAAAGACACTCAATATCAGAAGAACTGAAAGCCTTTAGCTGAATTTTGGGTCTAAAAACGAAGATTGTATAAAAATACATTCTATCTTGGTTCCCTAGTTATCAGAAAACAGGTTTCTTTTTGGGTTTTGTACCTGGTTTGAAATGGAATCCTGACAATTGGTAGCAATATAAGATGTTTCCACTTTAGCTTGAGCCCACTTTGGAAGCCTGGAAACGCTGAACTTAAATGAAGATGTCCAAGGAGAGCGTTGCTGCATCTGATCGTTCTCGTTTACGAGCTTATAGTTTTGAGAAAAGGATGCACCTTTTGGATTGTCTTCCTCCAAAACAATCGCAATTTGCTTAAACTTTTCGGATTGAGCCGTAGTTTCAGGAGCTAACCTGCCATTTTCATTAACTTCCCGTATCATACGAGTAGCCATCCGCAAAGGCAGTTTCCACACAAAAATACAGCCGTCACCTGCAACCTGACAATAAACACCAAAGAAAAGTTTTAAAAAGCAAAATTTTATCTCTGTTTCGTTTTAATTTGAGGCATACCTAGAAAGATAGATCCAGGCTTTCGAGCAAAGAAAGCACTTTTACATTGATTTAATTCAATAGGAATGAGACATTGATCTTGACATCATCCAAAAGCCAAGGTTCTTATAGTTGTAACTAACAGAAACCTACAATTCAGATACTTACTGAAATGATATGTTCGCAATCAGGTAGGAAAATGACACCAGTCACAGCTTCACCATGTCCTGTGGCCTGAGCAACCAACTCTCCAGTGACAAAGTCCACAAAGCAGATTGTCTTGTTAGAGTAGGAACATACTAAGTAACTGCAGCTTGGGTCCAAAATGACCTGTGGAAGAGATTTTATTGTCAGCACTAGAACATCAAACAAAGTTGAAGCCTAATCAAACTGTTTGTTCAATGCACCTTTACGGGATCTCCATGGTCTCTTTCTTGCTTGAACGATCTGACAAGCTTTCCACTTTCTATGTCAAATATGTTTATCTTCTTATCCTGCAATCATGAAATAAAACATCAGAGGCTTGTGTAATCAAATGTTAGATGTATGATTAATTGACTGAATGTGCTCGAGATAATGGTGGTAATATACTAATGTTCACTGGAAGGTACCAATACCTGTCCCACTGTGACAACAAGTGCTGCTGTTGGATCTACAGCCATATCATAGATGGTTCCATTAGAGAGAGTTTGAGGATGAGAAGGTGAAAGACGCACACTACTTGCTTTTCTGACAACGTCAAACAACTGTAACCTGCAACAATATCAACAATTATGTTATGAATTTCTCTAAGTAAATAAGCAAGTTTCCTGGTCTTGCAGCACATAAGTCATTACCTACTTTCACCAGAAGTTATAACTTTTCGGCCATTACATGCGAATTTAACAGAAGTTACAGCAGCTGAACCACAAAGACTCCCAACGGGATCAAAGTTCCTGACAATGAGAACATCTAAGTTCGTATGGCCTTGCCAGGGAAATCAAAAGACCATAACAAAGCTGCTGTTTTTACACCTTTTGACATCATAGATGTGGATTACTCGGCCCTTTCCACCAGAAGCAAGCAAGAAATTGCTGCTTGAAGCCTTTTCAGAATCAACGTCTTTCAGTCCAGGAAAGCTAAAGCTCAATGACTGAATTTCTGCTTCATGAGCATCCTGCAAGATGGTTATCAATAAGAGGCTTAGGAATTGGATGTCTGGACACCAACCACTGAAGACACAGAGCCAATTAAATTGAACAACAATGACTAATATTACCGAAAAGCATCTATATTCTGATTCTTGTAGATCATATATATGAAGGTTCCCTCCACAGTCACCAGCTGCTAAGTACTTTCCATCTTCACTTACTGCCAGTGCTCGGAAACCAAATTTGCTACCACATGTCTCAACGAGATCACGTTCAAAAATACCAGCACTAGCTGCATTATTAAAAAAAAATAGAGTAAAAATGACTAATAGAAAACAAATTGTGAACGTAAATATCCAGAACAGAAAAATACTACAACATTATCACTAATATGTTTCACATTCCGAGCATATGTTATAGTTACCTAAATGCATAATCCTTTGTGTTGTAGATTCCGAGGGATTGCTGCTTGCATTGGCTTCTAACGGATCCACTTGGAAAGCAAGATCTCACAACCTTATGGTTCCATCTTCAGAACACGTAGTGAAGGAAACCCCTTCACTGCATCCCCTAGCTACACATGCAGCTGTTGGACTGTGCATATTTCCACAAGAGAGGTTTTTTATATCCCAAATTCCGGAAGAATGTGATATCATCATAGAGCATCTAGTAGGCTGGAGTAAGGAAGAAAAATTTCACCACATGCCGTTAATGCTCTAAGCTTCAACAGGAAACTTCAGAAGTAACATTGACGCCAGAGAAAGCTTAAAAATCAACTAACTTTGTGGAAAATACTGAAATACGTTTACAATTACCTTGTTCACATCATTCACATCGCAAACATAGAGACTACGATCCCCATAGATGACAACTGTGAAGCCAAAATTCCACCTTTTTTCAAATGGAAGATTAGTAAAAGCGTCACACTGCTATTATGAGGTTCTTCTACACTCACCGAGCTTATCTGTGGTCGAAAACTGGCAAGCAACTGCGTCCGGAAAGATAACAGGCTGAGACTCTATATTTTTAAATTCTGCTGAATCAGAATGATTTTCAGTGTTGCTGTTTCTAGCATCTGAAAATTGTATTGTGCCAGCATATTCTAAGGTTTCAGGAGTAAATAGCTGGATCGCTCCCTTGCTGCAAGCGCAGGCTATCAATCGACTGGATGCAGATAGAGCAAAACATTTTTCAACCTGACAATTCATTGCAAGCCATATAAAGAAATTATTGTTATGACAAAAAAAAGCTCTGTAAGCTAACGTGATAACTTATTGCTGTCTGCACAGAGTCAACACATAAAAGTTAATTAAACCTATTGCTAGGCTCATATGAAAAAATACAGTCAATGCTTATGGACTATGATTCATAGATTAAAAAAGAAAAGATTGAGCTGAAGTTATTGCACCTTCAGGTCCACCGACTTCTTGATCAACATCCCATAACTCATGAGCATCAGAACACCTACACAACGTAATAAATTTACTAATTGTCATTTTGATCGAATGAATGTATAAAAACTCATATTCACAGTAGTAACTGCACGGAGTGAATACCTGCATCTGTGAGAGAGTATATTGAGACAACTTCTTCAGCTCGTTCGTCACATCCATTAGAGTTCACTGTGTTGGCTGATATCACTGATACAAATGAGTTTCCTTTTTGAAAACTATTATCAGTTGGCTTTCCATGAAAAGCCAAAGATCCTACTTTACTTGAGCGTGTCCTCTGAAAAGAACCCACTGTCCAGAACTTCAAATGCTTGTTCCCGGAAGTAACAATGAATTTTCCATTGGATGAGAATGTCACAGACATTATGTCAGAGCAATTAGAACTCGCTTTGACCTTCGCCACCAAGATGCTTTTGCGCCAGTCCCAAAGATATATGTATCCTCCAACACTCACCAGATATTCCCCTAAAACAGTAAGTAATTAACTAAGAAAAATAGAATAGATAAGAGCCTTAAAGATGATTGGAGCAACAAAATAAAGAAGTAAAACTAACCAGTTGGTGAAAAGGAAAGACACTGAGCTCCATAAAGATGGCCTTTCAGCTCTGAAACAAGTCCCAAGGTCTCACAGTCCCATATCAAGACTGCAGAGAGATTTGGAGACTGAGAAGATCAAATCACCATATGTTATACAAGTTCATTCCACTAAACTGATTGTCTCAATAACATAGATAAATAGCAAATGCAAACACTATCTATCATACCTCTCCGGCAGCCACAAACCGCCCATTCTGCGAAACCGCCACACAGATCAAAGGCTTAGGCATCCGATGAGATAAAACAAGGTGGGATTGAGTGCAGGGATCTACATCATAGACCACCACAACGCATCCCGCCAAGTAAACACATTTCGAGGCCAACCCATTGGCATTTTTTGTGGTCAACCCGATGATCTCTTGCAGAATTAGCTGGTTGAAAGAAGAAAACAAAATCTACTCAGAAATTCTACGGATCTAGTGAGCAATTGATTGATCAGACTACCTTGGTGGATGAACAAGGCTTCTTTAATTTCTGGCCCAGCTTCATTCCGATTAGGGAAAAAGAAGAAATTTCAACCCTAAATTTCTGATGAATTTGGTATCGGAAACCCTAGCGAGAGAGAGAGAGTGATCCTGGGGATTTTCTGAGTGATGGGATTGTTGTTACTGCATAGGAGGGAAACAATTTCTGAACGATGGACTTTTCAAAATAAAATTCGTCCGTTATAAACTAATTTAACCTAAAACACTAAATTAAAAGCCCACATGTTATTTAATGAAGCCCGGTAAACGTTGGGCTTTTAAGGCCCATAATTGGTTTTAATTTGTTTGACTATTCCATTTTCTTGAACTATAAATAATCTTGGTCTTCTAAATCTCTCGCTTTCCAAGCGAAACCCAGAAGATAGCTCTAGATCAATCGAAAAGGATTGAAACTAAACAGAGAAAAAAATTTAGGGTTTTGATTTGAGAAGAGATGAATTTCAGAAGCTTTGAGGAGTTCTGGCCCTTCTACATGATGCAACACTCGAATCCATCAACTAGACGGTGGCACTTCATGGGTATAATCGCCAGCATCTTGGCTTTGATATGTTCGATTCTGATTAGCCGGTGGTTCGTGGCTCTGGTACCTCTGTTTGGGTATGGGTTCGCGTGGTATAGCCACTTCTTCGTGGAAGGGAATATTCCGGCGAGCTTTGGGCACCCGGTTTGGTCGTTTCTCTGCGATCTCAAGATGTTTAGGTTGATGCTTACAGGAAGCATGGAGAGAGAGATGAAGAGACTTGGCAAGAGGCCATTGTTGCAGGTCTCCTGAGTCCTGAAGAAGAAGAAGATTTGTTATGTGTTGTCACTAAAGAATTGTTCTTAATTAAGGGCGTGTTTGGCGACCCATCAATTCTTCTCATTGCGTTCTAAGTTTGGATTTAAACTCAGACTTGATTACTTTATGCCATAGTTGTTTGTGAATGATCATTCCTTCAATTTCAAATCTCGTTTGGAAACGGGACATGAAGATTCTCAAGAATTTTAGCCGTTAATTACTAGTCTAAATCATATAATTTAGTCATTAATAACAATATGTGATGATATAATCATTAACTACAATATTTAAAATATAGCCATTATTTTTGTTTTATTTCTGTCATGAGACCAATCTTTGTATCTTCTTAGTTCAAAAATGGACTTTGGACACATTGAAGTAGTGCATAAACTTTATAAACTCAAAGAAAGATTATCTAATACTAAAGTCAGAATTACATATTTTAAAAAGATACAGAACCCGAAAACTCAAGCACGAAATTGTCCCTGGTTCCTTTAGATGAGCTCTATGAGGATGTGTACCTCCGCTTTACAGATGGTACCTAACATCACTAGTCCGTGCTGCGAGAAAAGGATGGAAGGGGCATGGCTTCTTGAGGCCGTAGTATCACCAGCAGACCAAACATACCGAGCATCGGAAGGACAAGAAGCCATTTCAGAAGCTTGTAGTAATACATATGGAAAGTTACAGAGAATTCGTCTGAGAAATGTAGTCCATTCTTATCTACCATCTCCACCATTACGGTTCCTGTTGTTCTCACTCCCACGGTTGGTAGTTTTATCCGGTATTTTCCAGGGCGGTCATAGGTCTGACTCTGCTTTATCCTCCTATCTCCCTGGTAATTGCCTGGAACCAACAGCGTTGTCTGTATATTTGAAAACAGCTGGTTTAGTTTCAAGGGATCAACAGAAAAAAGCCATTGCTCATCCATTGAGATTTGAGGAACTTACAGTAACGTTGTAGGGTGCTTGTGAACCAGATGGGTATCTATATTTATCAACGATCTCAATCTCAGCCCAGAAGTTTTTGCCTTCCTCATCACGGAAAGCTCTAGATGAATGCGTGACAAAAACGCCTTCACGATCATAACGATTGGCCTTATTGTTCCTTCCTTGATCAGTGGATCTCCAAGCCTGATGAATTCGAGAAGCAAGTGCGAAATCAGTAATCCCCCACATTAAAAAAAAGAAACGTGTAGATGTTTAGCAAAATTCAATCAAAATAGTCTTCAGGTTGGGCTTGCCTTGAGGGGATGGTGAGGAGAAGGCGTTGAGAAGCAAAAGACGTTTCCATTCATAGTTGAGACAATAAGATCTAGATCATCTCCACCGTCAACATTATCAGCCAAGACCATGCTGTATCTGTAACTCGAAACACCCTGCCGTCAAAATCCACTGGAAAAACCGAAACTACTAAAGATATAAATGTGCTGAGAGGAAGCAAAAGTGACTTACGAAGTTTCACCAATATCAACAACGTCAGCGCACGAGGTGGGTCCATCTATGAGATACAGGTATCCATCAAAGGATGTGGTAACAATGGTGAGACCTTCCTTTTTCTCACCTCGCTTGTTCAGATCAACAAGAAGAACTTGGTTCATCACTCTTCCATGAGTTCTGTATGGGTAAGGACGGACAATCGAACCATCCTTGCCACTAAGAACGTATATGTTTCCTGATGCTGTAGGTACCACAACGTCTGTGTGTCCATCACCATCAATGTCGCCTATAGAAGGACCCTGAAAGAGAAGATTGGCAGCAATCAATAATCATGGCGTGATCAATTCAGAGACAGGTTTCATGGTAAATAATGTTTGGTCTTACGCAGGGACTTAAAACTTAAAAGTAACAACACAGATCTCATGAAAGCTTGTATGCACTATGATTATTTGATAGACTCGTGTTGATGCTCATACAACTGGTTCACTTGTAAGAGTTTTCTATATCTGATGAGAATAAACGGTGGTAATTGTTTACCTGGGGAACAAGACTCTTTAGATGTGCTTCCCAAATTTCCACTCCTTGCGTGGTCCATGCTGCTATATTTCCGTGCGAATCAGTTGTTACAAGTTCAATCTTTCCATCATCATTTATGTCGGCTGCAACCACTGCCCCTTGAATTTCAGCCATTTCAAGTGGGAATTTTTCTCTGATGTTTCCTGCAAAAAGACAACGATCTTAGAAGCCAAATCAACATCGAGAATTGTAAGGAAACTGCTATGATTATCAAGTGCGGCAAAAATCTGTAGTAATACTTGTGTATTGTCCTGAAATATCTTACTTATGAGGAAATATTAGAAGCAGAAAAAATATATATATATCAGTAAGAATATGAATCTAATAAGAGTAAAATTTCTATCTTGCAGAGAAATGGAATATTCAAACTTAAACATAAAAATTTTCTGGAGTGTGGGATTCACTGTGAAAGCTATAGTTGCACGATCACATCAAACTGAACCAATAGAAACAGCTCTTGCTAGAAGCATTGCTTTGTCAAAATCAGTAGCAGGAAATGCAAAATTGTCATCAACGGAAATAAATACACACCAGGAAGTAACATGAAGTCTTACCACGATGATCCATGGCATAGAATAAGCCAAAGGAAGTTCCGACAAGAATATCCAAGTAACCATCGCCATCCAAATCAACAACAGTTGGGGAAGAATAAATATAAGCACGGAAGTTTGCTTTATCCGTACTCAAATCTAGCTCTTTGATCCACTTGACTTGTTTAGTTTCAAGATTGAAAACCACAATTGAACTAGCAATATAATTTTTTATGTCAATACCACCAAGGTCTTTCAGATGTTCTGGATTATCATAGTACCTGAAAATTTGCTTATCGTGTCAGCTGACCTATATCAATGCAAATACACTGGAAACGCTAATGGGAATATCTAAGACCTCATGCATGCTGATGCGTGCAATAGCTACTAATGATGCTTTTGCATTGACAGATTCAGGGAAAATCTACAGTGTGAAAGATGAACTTACTCGGGGTCGAAGAAATAGGAAACAGCAACAACCATCTCCTGTACTCCATCATTGTCTATGTCAGCAATTACCTGATAAAAAATGACACTGTAAGATCTCTCATGGAAGTAAGTAATCCTAAACAATGGGTTTTGATATAGATGAAACTCACAGGAGTACACAGTATATGGGCGTCAATATTCACATAATCCTCTGAGTTCTCGTGCTGCCCCTCGACCCATTCCTCATCTCCCCACATTTTCTCATCAACATAATCGTCATAATCATAACTGTATTCATCACCTAACTCATCAGTATCACGCAACAAATCAAACGATGAATCTGCTTCAGCTTCTAAGACTCCATCGTTTTGAACTGTGGCCATGCGAACACCCTCATTGTTATCTTTATTGTCCGAATCGCCATCTGCAGATTCTTTCGAGCCATCATTTTCCAGAAGTCGCCTCCCACTTTTGGTTACTGTCTCTGTCGTACTACTGTTTCCAGATGTCCCTAGAGTTTCTGAGGAATTATCTGGACTAGTATTTAGTTTAATAACAGTTTCATTCTTATCTTCCCTAATTTTGCTTTGATCCACCTCATTGGTGGTTACATTTCCATTGAGCTTTTCTGTTGAGCCAGCTGTAGTATCATTTGCTGCTGAATTCTTTGCTCCAGCATCCATGGAGGAATTAAACCCTGGAGTAGGCTTTACGATAGCTTCTGTTTGGTTATTCTCGGGTTTCTTTTGATCCTCTTGAGATGACACGTTTGAATCGCCGCCATGAAATTCTTTGGACGTCGAGACTGTACCATTTGGTGTTGTGGTAGTTGCATTCATTTCTACAGAGAGAAGAAGTAAGAGTCACAAAGTAAACTTCCATCAAGAAATAAACGGACTCTGCTAATCCATGTACTTTTTCTACCCTCTAAATACTGGAGATACTTATAAGCAAGGATGGGAGCCCATCCAATGTAAAATCCATAAGATAAATGCAAAACAGAAAATACAAAGATTCTTCAGATTAGCTGACGCAGCTACTCCAAGCATAAACTTAGCTTACACTGACAATTAACTAAACCACACAACCAATATTTACCAGTTCAGAACACAAATTTAACCAAGCGTATACTGTGGAAGATGGGCATAACTTAAGCAGCAAACAAGAAAACTGATGTAGAAAATTTAATATGATAAAGAAACTTACGAGTGGTCGATGACTTCATTGCCAAAGCTTCCTTCACAAGCTGTTCATCATGGACATCAGGATGTGAACGGTCAGCATGGTCAGGATTCAGTCCCACATGCCAATTCTTGTGCACTTTTCTACGTGGCACTTCTAGCTTATCTGACATCAAGAAGCCTGATACCCTGGAGACAAGAAAGTATCAAATGCAAACCCATACAACTGCAATTGATCATGATAATAGATAAAAAGTATATCTATAATCAGAGAGAAACAATTACCTGAAAAAGAGCACTTCGCCATTGTAAGTAGCCAGAGCAATTTCTCTAACACCATCTTTGTCAATATCGAATAGAAGAGGACTCGAATGCACGTTTGACTGGTGAAAAGCAGGCCAACCTAGCATTTTATGAGTGCATCAGTAACCTTTCCAAAGCCCTCAACAGTCTAAAGCGCCAGACTAACAAGCCCAAGAGAATAATTCAGAAAGCTAAAGGTAAGAAGATAATAAATCCTGTACCTGGCATCTTGTCTCCATCCGCTCCTTCAAGAACTTCGAGGTAGTGAACAAAAGATGGAACAACAATGTCAAGCTTCCCATCACTGTAACAAAAAAAAAATCCGGTTTAAAGCACAGAATATGGAACAAGCACTCATGATCCTCAACCAAAAACCCAAATCCAGAACGGAAACATCTGGTTGCGAATAAGATTTTAACACAGAATCAGCATAAAAAATTGGTGGGAAAAATAAATCTTACCTGTTAATATCAGCAATCAAGGGAGTAGCATAAATGCTAGAAGTGACTTCAGTTTGCCATCGGAGCTCCAATTTTCTCGGGCATTGAGTATTCAATAAAGCATCTTCATCACTGCACAACGAAACGACGCAGAACAAAAACTTAAATCGGAGAAACCAAACAGAAATCTTTAAGAGCAAAGAAACATATCAACAACAATCAACGCTACGAGTACACAAATACGCACCAGTCTATCAAATTATCGTCTACCCATAACTCAATACAGATCGAAAACTTACATTTCGGGGTAGCCCAGCTCGTCATCAGTGGCTTTACGCTCTCTAAACTTGTTTTCTCCATAGGAGAGATTCGTTAAGGTAAGATAGAGCAAACAAATCAGCAGACACCGTCGCGCACGAGATTTCATATGATCACACTCTGCGAATACTACTAGATATTCCCTTGGTACAAAAATAAAATCGATTCGCGTACAAAGAACTGAATGAGATTTTGTAAACCCCCCCCCCCCCCCAAAATTTGGGGTTTTGGGAATTGGGATGGGGAATAAAAGGAGAGATCGATAAGGAGAATGAGACGAAGCTGATACTGTGGACGGCTCGAGTAGATCGCAGCCTGCGAAATCGAATGACGCAGGGAACAGTAAACTGCTTGCCGTTTTGATCTAAGTAAAACGCACGAAACAGCCCGCCGTTTTATTACAAATATGAGAAACTCACACATTTTCTTTTTCACTTCGATTGGTTGTGTGGAATATGGAGCGCGAGTGGGAAACTAGGAGATTTATATTTTTCCCGGAAACTTTCCGTATATTTAAACGTGATTACAAGATTTTCGACCAATTCAAATCAAGTATTCGATCATTCATATGAGCGAAGAGAACTGAAGCAATAATACTTTCTCAATGATAAAATTGTCTACCATTCATTCTTTTGCTTCTGAAGTAAAATAGAACCAATAATAATATGATACTAATACTAAAGATTACAACAATATCCCTTCCTAAGTACTATTACTTGTACTGTTACAATACCTTCTCCATCTAAACATATGAATCACTTAGAAGAGGAAACACACCTTTTCAAGCTAAAACCATCATCACATATGCCAAACGGAATTTTGATTCATAATAAACCCTAAAAGCTCCTCGAAAACCGGGATTCTAACACATTCGAGAAAAGCAGAGTTCCTTCTTTCTTCTTACGTACAAAATTAGTATAGAAGCATCAGGGATTTGCAAAGAAGAGAAGCAAAAGCATTACAGCCAATCCACCGATGTCTTTTTCTTGATTCCTGCTCTTATATCATGTATTGAGAGAAACAAACATATGTTGTTTCATCTGCGGCGTGCAGCTTTGCTATCCATTTGAATACGGTCCGCATACATAGGCAAACGGATTATCTCCCTTATCTCCTGCAGCAACACTTCCTCTGTGATGTTGTCCTTTATGCTTCTCATCACCTATTTTTACATCCACAGTAATTAAGAACAAACACCATCACACCAGGTAACATTTGCATATAGCCAAGAAAACTCAAACTCTTCTTTGGTCATGGAAAATGAAAGAAACATAAAAACTTTATATAATATGGTACACTGACATGGCACCATGTAATATGACAAGACGTACCAACCTTTCTATAAGTGTTGATATCATTTGGCGTTGATTTATCGACCCTGACCCGCATGCTAACCCAGACTTTCTCATCCTGATCCCAAGAACACTCTACAATCTTCCCAGAGTACTCAGCAGGGTCCGAATCATCTGTTGCAGTTTCAGCATTAGCAGCTTGTCGTTCTTAGAAATAATGGAGTGAGCTTTAACTTACCGTGTTTACTACAAACTAAAAATATAAGCAGAGATTTCACCATACACACCTCTAAAAACAACAGAATTCCCATCCATATGCTTCTTCTTCCCTCTTTCAAACAAGGAGAGTATTCCACGGCCACTCTCATCCTGCTCGTACAGAAAGTCAACCGAGTTCATCTCTGGATACTTCCACTTCAACAGACCTTCATGGGTACGGGCAACATAAGGATCATCCCAACCCTGTTAACAGAGAATTAGATTTTAGATATTTATTTGGAAGACAAAAAACGCTATACTAAAACTTCACTATCACTGCATTTGTATAAAAATAAGCATTGAACCTAAAGTCTAACATCAGAGATCCTCTTCAGTCCCATGGTTACCTGAAAGATTAGGCCGTCGGCTTCATGTGAAAGTGATGGTATGAAACCCTTCAAAACCTTCTCAACCGCAGAAAGCAACCAAAAATCCTTTCTCCGCACCTAGGTGAAACAATAATTATCAGCTCCATGAATAGTTATGCAAGGAAATGGAAAATAGCATGAATAAAAAGTAACTCTTAGTACACACCCTAAAAGGCTCCAGGTCATATCTGTAGATATGACTTCTGGCCTTCTCATGATTACGGGGTTCTATCACCTCCTTTTCCAGCATCTTCCATCTTTCATAGAAAGGCCGCTGGTCCATTTTTGAATTGTGCAACTTTTCATTAGTATCTTAAGCAATTGGCACATGATACAGCAAGCCAAACACAACTCGTTGATACTCTATACTGAAGTGCAGAAAATGACTACTAGTATTTGCATGGAATACGCATCACTAGAGTCAGATGCTCTGTATGCGCATAGGGATCCTATATGTTCATAATTCCCAAAGTATTATTGCATCACCAAACATATCAGACATCAAGCACTCTAGGATAACCACTACAGTAAGCCAGGCCTAAATACTTCTTAATTTCTCAAACGTTCTATTATGAGGGTAATGGCAGCTACAGTATTGATGTGCCTCGATACATACTCAGATCGTAATCAGTTCTTGACCATTAGCGATCACAGAAAGAAATATTGACAGTTCCAACCTCTACAACTGATTGGCCGTTGATTGCTACCATATCATAGATTAGATATCTCCTCTCCTGCTTCTGTTTATCCGGCAAGGTATCGATTATCATTTCTCCATCAAGTAATGTGAAATGGTGCACTTTATCAGATATGCCCTGGCAACCAAAAAAAAAAACAAATAAGAAAAATTACGAGTTCTGTGTAGATATCAATACACGACCCCGCCCAACAAAGTTGGAAAACTACTCACTTCAGTTGGGTGTCTGAAGGGGAACCGCATCTGTACCCTTCGGAATCTAAAGCTTCTATCTACTAAATAACATCCATCGATGGTTAGCAGCATCATATATCGCGTTCCATCAGCTTTCCAAGTTGCATAATAGTAACGCTGCCTCAAGAGTTGCAAATTGTCCCTGTTTCCCCACAAAGGAATTAAAAAATTGAGACTCGGGTACCACAAACGAAATGGACTAATTGAGACCGATCTGAGGGGATGCATGAGTTCATTCCTCTCTGCATGTACTACAAATGGTAACCCAGAGATTCATACCTGTTTAAGGAGACAGGGTGTGAACCTGGAAACTGGGAACATCCTCTTCCCTAGATTCAAGAAAAATAAATGCAGCAAGCACATGTTAGATTGCACCAATGAAAAAAAGATGGAGAAAAACGGATAAACGAAGACTAATTTTTTTTATCATTGTTGGCTTAGCCACATGAGGAAAAAGCACACTAAACAAACCAAAACAAAAGAAGTAGCAGAAACCAAATCATAAGCTAAGTTTTAGAATTCAAAACGAAAACCAAAGTCAAAGGAAAAGTACCTAATAGCCAAGGAAAACTTTCTATCATATTCAGCAAAACAAAAGTACCAAGAAGATCAAGATCAAGATATAATTTCAAGTTACTACATCCTACTTTTGCAATTTTCTTAAGTAGCATCATAATAGAAGGATGTGCAAACGCATAATAAGAGACACGGATTACGAAATAAAAGGCAATTACACGAAAACGAACTGAAACTGTACATTAAGTGTTAGATACTCATAGATTGAACTACATAATATTCGGTGAGAACATCCTATAACAAGACTTCAAATTTCCTACCCCAATATTCAACGATAGCATCCTATAAAAGAATTGCCGGTAACCTTCCTCCTGGTCAGGTGGTATTTCATCACCTAGAACGTCATCATTTGACATCTTGACATCCACGTGATGGCTTTCCTCCTGAACAATAAGGTAGTAAGAAATCAATAAATAAATAAAAGCACTATAAAAGCATGAAAACCAGATGACCACTTTAAGAGCTTTGTCAGCTCTGAAAAGACTTAATTGCACCGATCAATATGCAACAGTAACTAAATTCCAGGTTAATTGATTCGCGAGATATGGAAGTCTCTGAAAACCTACCTAAACCCATCTCAAAAGAAAATTTTCCTTAAGACAATACCAATGTTTTCAAAGATCACTAATAGATGGTAAAATGGCATAGAATTAATGGTTGTGAAGCTGAAAGTCAGTACTAAACTGTTCTTCAGATTATTGCACCTAACTAACAAGGAAAAAAGCATGTCTGAAGCTTAAAACGTGCAAGAAAATCATTGAAATGACAGTTTGTGTATAGAGGTGATCAACTACATTAAAAAAATCATTTGTCAGCTACAGTTTGTGCTTACTTGCACAGGACCAGCCGGACCGCCATCATCATCATCATCATCTGGCAAAGCTTCACCATTTAAATCAAGTTCAGTAGACCTCTTCCATTCCGGAGTTGATGGGCAAATGACACTTTCAGGCTTTATTTCGTGATAAAACGAGTATAAAGCATCAATATAATCTGGTTTATAGATCCCAGGGGGGCGGGCATCGGAAAAGATTTTTAATGCCTGACAGAAACCATAATGTTATCAAATTCTTTACTCTTAGGAGGTACATAAAGTGGCACAAATAAAATGAGAGAAGTGAAAAATACTCACCTGTGTAACATTCATCGGCCCAGATCGCATAAGATAATGGACTATCATAAACCCTGTCCGATTATGCCCATGTGTACAGTGGACGAGAATATACTTCTTTGAGTGTTTTAGATTTAGGACGAACTGATTAACCTGAAGATAGTTTTTTTGAGTGAGTTACTAACAGTAGACATTTGTGATTATTGGATTTAGGCTACAAAACAAATACCTCATTGACAAACGTGTTGACAGAAACATTATCTGGCACTGCATCACGACCCTTGCATGCAATCTACAAGCAAAGAAAACTAAAGATAAAGCAATCTGCTACAGCTCTCACGGAGGAAATGGGTATAGAACAGTAAGTATTCCATTTACCTTCACATGCTTAATGCCTTCTTTCTTTAAGTCAGTCGTAGAATAGTAACGAGTTGTGTTTGTCAAATCAATCACCAGACCAAGCTGAAAAAGAAGTGACAATACACAAAAAGTTACTAGTGTTGCATAGACAATGATACATACACACATTTTCAAATTTCAACAAAGTAAGGGGAAAGAAATTCCACAAATTACCTTTCTACCAGCTATCCTCTGGTTATGGATCACCTGTTTAAAAGAGTATCTACTTCCAGGAAGTACATGATTATTGTAAGATTCATTCAGGGGAACTTTTGAAGGAACGATGAATCCTATCTCCTGCCCAGAAGGAGGACACTCTAGCCAACCTGTGATATTGGACAGGCTGTCAAAGAGTCACCCTATTTAAAGAATTGGCCTAAAGGTAAAGAAAAGAACACATACTAGCTACATGTTTTCAGCCAAAAGATTTTAGAAGCCATTTATATTTGAAGTAAATAATAGCCACCAAATAATAAGCATTATTTTGGCGAAGGAATATCACCTTGAGGGATCTTGAATCTATCATAAGCTTTAGTATTTCTATTCTGATAATATTGATCACGGAAAATAGGCTGAGAGTTATGTGTTGGCTTGTCATATCTCATTCGTTTCCTTCTCTCTTCACGTTCCTGAAACAAAAACATAAGAAATTACGTGGGGATCAATTACTAGAGATGCCACATTAACGATGACTTTACTTATAGGTTCCTAGAGGACAGAGTGTCCTGCACTATTGTGGCTACATCAATCCATGTTGAGTGTAGAAAATCAGTAGTACCCGTCTTGCAATTTCAACAGCAGACTCAATCCGGTCATCTCGAGACGAATAGTCTTCTAGATGTCTGACATAGGGTTCGTCATCTTCTTCAGGTTGGGGTGAAGCATTGAGGTCCATCGTAGCAACCATTCAAGGGCAAATGAACAGCATTAACCTAACAACCTCCTTCCTCTGTAAGAAGTTGCCTAAGGCATGTCTGAAGGCATGAGAAAATCAAAATATTAGCAGCCGCCGGATAAAGGCAACACAGACTCAAAATCCCTTCCCAATTCAAGACCATAAAATTGAAGCAAGTAAGATCCAAAGCAGAGGAATAGATTCACATAATCCCAGTTTCCTTCTCCAACTTATCTCAGCTACCAAACAGAAGAAGAAAAAACCCTAGAAGCGACGAATCAACAAAATCTCAGCCGGACATTTCAAATTCGTCCTCTTCTCGAAAACATCTCGACAAGAAATCAGGCGTATGACTAACAAGTGCGAAAACTAACAAAGCGCATCCAATATCCGAGGAATCACCTAAAGAAGACAAAGCTTTCCGGAGAATCGGAAACAACTTCCAGGGTTCTTTGAAACGATAAAGCTGCGTTGATGTCGAGGAAATCAATCGGAGATGGTGACGGAGGGTGAAGGTTCAGTTCAATCGCGGGTTCAGTGGAAAAAATTGAAATCGAAAACCTAGAGAGAGAAAATACACGAAAGCAAGGAGAGCGAGAGTAGTTGAGAAAGGAGAGAGAGAATCAGACGAAGTCTTCAATACTGGTCAGTCGAGGCAAAAACTTATTGGTAACCAAAAAAATGAGAAAAAAAAAAACAAATAATCCCTTGATAATTAATTACTAAGGATAATACCTGTTTCACGTTTTTTTGAGGATTAATTATTTAATTTACCAAATGGCAGGGAAAAAGAGTCAAAAATATTAAAATACGACTGTAATGTTGTGGAGGAAAAAAAAATACCAAATTAACTTGTTATGGTAAATTTAAAGCAAAATTAAAAATTTATTGTCTTATTTGGACAACTTGTAACGATTGTTGTCTTTCCTTTGCCTTTTTTTCTATATAAAATTCAAAAATGAGTAAATTATGAGTAAAAATTCTTCAAACTTTTTCGATGAGCTTTATTAGCCATATAAGTAAGTATCAGGTAAACTGCAAGGAAAAAAAAAGAAGAAAGAGTATTAACCGAGCAATGGTTAATAAATCAAATTTTCCAAATTCAATCGAACAATAGAGAATTAGACTAAGTTTTCAATATCAAATTCAGGGAGGCCATGACTTTTATCAAACAGCCAGACAAGACTGGGTGCAGGTAAGTGACAATAATGGTGATAGAAGTGTACTTATTAGAGGCACAAAACTATACTTAACATTACAGGGAATACAGTTAGACCAATGAATAAACGAAGGGTTTAGAAGAAATTTTGTAACAGAGCCAAGATAGATTCCAGTTAACATAGTCTAAAGTCACTTGAAGGAATGAAACTACTCAAATTAAAACAGTCTAGATATATCAGATGAAAAGGAAAGACATAGAGATAGTAATAATAAGCCAAAACAACACTTGCAGATTCAAATGGCCATAACATGCATCAAAGGGTCTTTTCAGATATTGGTATCTTAGATGTTAATGGAGTTGCTTCTTCTGGGTTCATCTTTGAGAGGAAGTTTGAGAGACCATTGGTTAACGGGTCACCCACTCACCTCCAGTAATCTCACAGTTTAACTACGGCTCCTTTGATCCACTACATCTGTATACCTCTTTCCAGATTTAATTAACCTTCCAAGATTAATTATACCAAACCCATCAAATTACGTGAATGTCAGAATATGAATGTTTATCCTATTACTATTATGACATTTCCTAGATAACAATAACGTCAAGTTGCTTGCTTCACGCTTTTAAAGCTCAAACTTTTCACGCTTCTACACAGATTCCTAACACAAGCCTTATTGGCATTAATTGTCAATAGCAAGTTCCCATGCAAATCTTTGGTCTATTACAATGATTCTTTGAAAACCATAAGTTAAGCTTTAGGTACCGTCTGAAACAATCCATCACAAGTAATTGACTCAAGTTTGATGAAGTTCATTCACTAAGAAGATAAACATAAAGACTAATAGTTAAAACTGAACATGAAGATAACTACTTAGCCTCTTATAATATAACCAGATGGATCCTGATAAACACTGACTTATCCTAATTCTCTTCTCTTAACTGTCTTCTTTGGCCTTCTTCGCGATTAAGTTCCAGAAGCTAGTAGTTAAAGCCGAGGATGTTATCGTTGAAGCTCGTAGCAAACTAATAGCCTGCAACAGAAGACAAATTCAATTTTTAAGACTGATATTTTACCCTCGATGTCAAACACTTAAATTAAACAGAAGACAACAACAATACCTCTGATTTCCCAACGGTGATTACTTTTTCTGCAACATCTTCCTCCTCCAAATGCAATGTCAATTTTAGTAAACTAATGTTTGAAACCGAATCCTTCAGTTTAATGACCAAATCATCAGTAACCAAAAACCTTGCATATCCCCTCACAAACCCAAAACTTCTCGTATATAAAACCTTAGCACCTTCTTTTGGTTTCATAGAAGACATATTGTTGATGTTTTCACCTTGAGAATTATGACATTCAGGCATCTTTCTAGTGAATTTAGACTTACGGCCATAGGTTTCACCGCCCGAGCAGTGATAGTAATTGTAATAGATTTCTGGATCCTCAGTGACAACATCAAGTAACTGTTTGGGGCAATCATAATACGAAGGAAGCAGACATTTGGCAGAGGAGGAATCCTCATTTCCTTCGTTCAAACCCTTGAAGCTTCTGAACACGTTTCCAATACAACCCAAACTGATATTGTCCCCAGAGATGTACCAGACAGATTCAAGTGGTAAAGCTAGAAAAGTGAAGAGAAGATCAATGAAATCACCTCCAGATTCTACACATAGAATCTTACGGTCCACTTTTCTAACAAATGCTTTCAAAGTTATAGTTTGGTCTGCTTCTGCTCCAGATTCTTGCACAATTGGATTTAGCGGTATACGAGATCTAGTCAAGCACAGTGAGCTTTGCTTCCTCAAAAAAGTGTCGGTTAATGGAGAATCCGAAGTAAATAAACATTCCAGCAAAGTGAGTATCTGTCAAACACAAAAAACAAACACTCAACAAAATGTAAATATACAAACTAAGACAGAACTCGTACAATGATAAGTGACAAAGTACCTCACTTAAACCGACATCAAGAAGAATTTCACCGAACTTGAAAGCATTTGAATAGCCTAAGACCCTGAGAGTATTCAATACATAATCCATAGAGCTCGACGCCACTTTCAGGTCATCCGTTATGACGAACGAACTCTCACAGCTGAAAAAATAATCATCACCATCATTTCTCAAAAACCTTTCTTGAACTTGCTCTTCTTCAAGTCCCCAAATCTCCGAATTCATCAATCCGCTGACAATCTTCGAGTTCTCAATTACTCCACACCCACAGTTCTCAGTGTTCGAAATGCTATACAACCTTTCACATGATGAACTAGACTTAAAACGTGAGCAAACAAAGTACTTGACAGGCTCGGTGTCATCTATTTTCAACTTAATATTTCTGTACTTATACTCCTAGGATACAGTAGCATTTGCTTACATGCTTCTGTCTGAAAACTCTCAAGACCCATCTCCGAAACACTTTTGTAAAGATTTTTAAGACATCCTACAACCACTTGAGGCGATTTCCGATGTTTCTCAAGCAATCGAACAATAGTGCCCATAGGAAATGTGAGAAAACTAAATAGCACATCAACAAAATTTTTACAACATTCAGCCAGGACAACCCTGTTCCTCTCTTCACCTATGAGAAGTCTTAGACTTAGTTTTGCTGTCTCTGTACTCTCAGCCATTGGAGATTCCTTTGCAGAGAAGTAGAGAACTCAAGGACGATAAAATACAACAGAGAGAGAGAGAGTAGGAATAGCAAACGTTTTGAAACTCAACTGTGCATTCCTATTTAATGTACCTATATTTTATATTTTTGTAGTTTAAATTAAATATTAACCATACAATGAGGTTAATGGGCCGGTCCGTTACGGCCCAAAAATGAATAAAAATTAAAAAATTCAGGATCTCGGACGGATACTGAAATCCCTCCGGTTTTCGATCTAGTTCGCCGGTTTTCTAACATTCATCGTCGTAGCGAAATTGTGTTTGCTAATGCATGTTGTCTCACTGAAACTGAGTGATTTTATCTCTTGAAAGATTAAGAAAGCGTTTCAGTATGAAGAATTGAAGAGAGGGATAGAGGAAGAGGACCTTAGGTTTCAGTTTGTGAGTGTTCATCAATGGAGTTTGGATCTTCAGTTGGGTCGTGCTTCAAGGCAGCAAACACTCATGTTCTATTCTCTGCAAGCCCAATGAAGACCAATATCACGTTGCAAAGTAGAAACAAAAAATTCATTTTTAGAATCTCTGCTGTGTCGTATAAGGAATTCGCAAAGTCTGCTTTGGAAGAAACCAGGGAGAGGATCGTTCTTGAATCTTCGCCTCTCCAGGTAGATTTATGCAATTACATGTTTCATTCTTGCTTGCCTGATTTCTGGAAAATACTTTGAATTTTGGGTATATTGAGTTGAGTTGTCATTCGGACAAAAAAATGGCAAGTTTCAAGTGTTCTGACAGTGTTGAATAACATCTTTAGCTGTCTTTTTGTTTACCAATTATCAGAGATTCTGGTGAAGTTAGTAATAATCCCTCTATACTGAGCTGTGGCATTTGCTAAAAGCACATATAAACGTTTGAATCGACATTTTTCTTGGATATCTTATGCCACGGTCTAAGGATACAGGGAACTGATTTTGTATCTAATTTCAGCTTGGGGCAGTTTTTATGAGTGCTCCAATAACGCCTCTGTTTGGGCTGCTTATATAAAGCTTCAGATTTGGTTTTTCTAATCAGCAATCTGTTTCAGGAAAGGTATAGTAGCATGATTGGAATGGATGGTCAAACCGAACTTCAAATGCTTGCTTTCAAATCTTCAAAGATTAGACTCTTGCGGAGCATGGCCATCGAGAATGAGACAATGCAGGTCTTATTATTATTATTTTGTAGATTTAACTGCAGCTGTATCTACTATCTGCGTGCAAATTGATTGCTTTAGTCCCCATTTGTTGCCATCGAATGATTTATATGATTGTTTATATTGTCACTTTTCTTTTCGTTGTTTTTTAATTGGGTATAATTTGCAGGTTTTTGACTTTGCGGGTTTCATGAAGCCGGAGTATGATACGCCCATATTCTGCGCTAACTTCTTCACATCTGCCAACATGAACATAGTGGTGTTGTAAGTTATGCTGGAGTTATCAGCTCTGTAGTATTGTCCAAACGTGGACACTAGATGTCCAAAACCTTACTGTATGCTCTTCTTTAGGGACCTTAATCCTTTGCATCAGTTGACTGGCCAGACGGATTACCAAGAGAAGTATTATAACAGCATTATGTCCATATATCACAAATATGCTGAGGTGAGAACAAGAAATTAGTAGAAACACTAAATTATTCAATTGCAGGTAAACCTAATTTGGTGTATAGATGACTGATCTGAGTTTTTTTTTTTTTTTTTGCAGAGTTTCCCATGGGGAGGGAAATTGACTGGTGAATCCATAAAGTTTTTTTCACCTTTGGTGATGTGGACTGAGGTTTTCGTCTAGCCAAGAAAAACATGAGGCTTTGTTCTCTGCGTTCCTCGAATACTATCAGGTACACGTGTGGCTGTGTACTGCCAAAATGTAAAGTTTTACAGGAAACATGACTGGGAATCAATCACTTTTCTTTCCCACAGGCATGGCTTGAGATGACGATTCAAGTGAGGGAGGAGATGGAGCCATCTAAGGTAAGAGCCAATTGTGAAGCACAACACAAATACCTGACATGGCGAGCACAAAAGGTGATGAAATTTCCTTTGTAATTTTGCCTGTTTGAACAGACACTGTATCTATGTCGTTAGTCGTTACAGTTGATCTTGTTTGGTGTTGGCAGGATCCTGGACATGGTCTTCTTAGAAAACTAGTTGGTGAAGTAAAGGCAAAGGTATAAAAAGATTTGATCCCATTAGTGTTTCACTTGTTGTCCCCATTAACTTGTATTAACAAAATGATTTGAACAAAATCAGGAGATGCTAAGGGATTTCCTATTCTATGGGGTGAATGAGCTAGGCACAAAAACATTCATTGATTACTTTCCGGAGTACCAAACAGAAGATGGAACTGTGAGTGACAAACGAAGCATCATTGGGAAGTCATATGAAACTCGGCCATGGGATCTAACAGGACAATTCATCGGCTAACTTCTCCCATAGGTTTATCAACGTTTTATGTAAAACAAGTTGGACTTCAGCTATCAACACAACGTGAAGTAAACTTAGGGAAGTGGGGATAAGAAAGAGCACCTTGAAGAGTCTAGTTGCATTTCCGGATGATTGTTTGAGTTACCAAACCTGGTCAACGTTTTATCTTCTGGTTGCAACTTGCATTGTAGTTTACCAGTAAGTTTTTCACACTCAGCTAAACCCATTTTTCAAAAATTAAGAAAATTGTGTGGAAATATACCAACAAAAATTTTGTATTTTGAAAAGTAACATGTTGCTTACAAAAGTACAAATCTATAACTTATTGGTCTTCTCTAACCGAATCCAACAGATTGAGCAATGTATAAAATCAGATTAGTCTTGAGATGTTTATCATAAGAAGAAAATTAGAAGCATTAATCAACCTTATCATATTTGCCGAAATGGTACGAAACAACCGAAATAAACGAATTGGCGTAAAAGAAAGCAGATCAATAAAACGCTTTTGAAACGCAAACGCTATAAAATGCGTCTGGCGTTTCCAGCTTCTAAAATACATTTGAGATTCCACCGTGAAAATTTATGAAGTTCCATACAATTCGACCGTGAAAATCTCAGTCCAGAAGTATTCCTTCTTCCGTCGTCGTCAGGAAGATATCAATTTATTGAATCAAATTGACATCGAGAGAGAGAGAGAGTTTGATCCCTCCATCACAAGCTTATGCAGACGCTACATCAATCCCAACTTCTCCAGAATTCGGCCGACGCGGCGAACAATCAATCGGAATCGGACGCGCCACCGAAGCAGGTGGCTCAGGCCATGGAACGCCTTAATCAAGCGGCTAGGGTTATTGCCGATATCCGCCTCGGTGCTGACCGTATCCTTGAAGCCATGTTCGTGGCTTCGCAACCTCGTCACACTGACATGCCTCTTCAGCTCTTCCTCAGAGAAGACGCCTCAATGCGTCAACACCTTCAGGATCTCCGCTTAATCGGTGCTTACATGTGAATCAAAAATGGATTATTTCATTAGTATTCATGTATTCTAGTTTTCATTATCTTCTATATTAATCATATTTATTGGTTCAGGGAAGAAGTTGGAAGAATCTGGAGTTCTGACTGAATCTCTTAGGTCAAGGAGTAACTCATGGGGTCTTCACATGCCACTGGTTTGTCCAGATGGTGCAGTCGTTGCTTATGCTTGGAAAAGACAGCTTGCTGGCCAAGCTGGTGCTTCTGCTGTTGATAGAACTAGGTATGAGTATGACATTGTTGCAAATGATTTGAGAGCATTATTAGGGTTTAGGTTCGAGTCTACATATTAGATTTGAAGATACATTTGGCTGTTAGTTCCTCCTGGAGGATTGTGAACCGTGGTGGAACCAATTTGGACTGTCATTAGCTAACCACTTCTACTAAACGTCATGCATTCTCCATTTTCTACTGTGTTGTGAGTAATGATTTCTTCCTCCTGGTTTGTTTAAACTGTGACGCATGATATGTTGGTATGACTCTTAATGACTTTAGGTTAGCTCTTAAGGCCTTCACGGATCAGAAAAGACGATTCTTCCCTCACATTGATGATGGATTAAAGATGGAACCAATATCAAAGAAACATCGTGCTTCGCTATTAGAACATGGAAGAGAGGAGCCGGTTGATTATAAAACATTGCCAGATATACAATCGCGTTTAGAGAAGCTGGTCCCGAATGTGAAGGTGTCTACTTATGGACGGTTGAACTGGCTTAAAAGAGCTAATTCATTACCTGGGTCAGGTAGTGAAGATCCAACAGAAGCATCAAAACCTATTTATCCGAGTTCGAGTAAGCTGAGATCAGGGTTACAGACTGAAGTTGTTGATAAGATTGCTGTAATCGAGTTATCATTTCCTTCTGTATTCAGAGCTATAGTCTCGTTGAATCCAGCTGGTTCTGTTGATCCAGATGCAGTTGCTTTCTTCTCCCCAGATGAGGTAACTTCCAACCTCCTTACATTAGAATGAATAAACTGATTCTCATATGAAATTGTTTAAGTACTCATGTTTTTGCTTCATCCCTTCCTTACAGGGAGGCAGCTACTTACATGCGAGAGGCTTCTCGGTTTATCATGTTTACAAACACATCACGGTAATAGAGACGCAATTGATGTATTACATATATTTTAACGAATTTGATTGATTGGGAACTTTCATTAATTAGATTTTCTTGTAGGAACATGCTGCTACGGCTGTGCAATATTTCCTCGGCTTTGGTACTGGAACAGCTCTCTACTCTCTTCTGGTAAAGCATTTTACAAGGACACATCAGTCTCTGGATAACATAAATAGTTTCTTTCTTTTGGATTTATGGAAGTTAATTAACACCTTTCGTTTCCTCTTATGCAGCTATGGATATGCAGTTTTGAATCCCTATTTAGCAAACCTTGCAGGTACTAATCCAGTCTCTGTTATTCTTCTAGAATCTTCTAAAACTCGTGTTTTCCATAGACTAACTTTTCACGTATCTTCTGATGCAGTAAATGTGGAAGGCTATTAGCAATGGACAAAAAGTCTGCGTTAATATTACCTCCTTTGCACCGCGCTTACCAAGAATTGCCTCTTGCACTAAACCTTGACGTTTGTGAAGCTTACCACTCTAGTTGCTCTCCAGATGATTCCTAGTACTCTCCAGTGATTAGGGAGGATCAATTCAAATGTCAGAAGTAAGTTCTAAAAACATCTTGTATGGATCTTTAGTATCTGCTTTTTTCCTTGAAACCTCTTGTTTGTTGTCCCATGTTGAGGATAGATTCACAATTACATCAGTCACTTTCTTTCTCTTCTGTGGTTGAGGCATGTTATCGACATATAAGCAAATGGCAACTGACGAATACATGTGAATGTTGTCTTCTTTCTAGAGATTTGATCTGTGTTCACGAGATGAGTGAACAATGACTTTTTTTACTCGGTTCACATTTGCTGTTGCAATAAACATCAAAAGTGAGAAGAAGACAAAGTGGGTCCTGGTCCGTGGTTCCTATCCAGAAATAGGAAAGATGTAAAATGCAAGATCAAAAAACCAAGTTAATTTTGCAAGATCAATGAGCTTACGGCTTCTTTTCATAGAGATTTTACATGTGAAACCTGCAACTAACGAAACAAATAGAAGAAACACTAAATAAAAGTAACACAAAGAGAAGGCAGAAGAAGACACACTACAACAAAATACAACATTCTTGGACCAGCCCTAAACAAACTTCTCACTACTTCTTGCCTTCTTCAACAGCAACCACCACAATGTTCGCTGCACATTCCTCTGGAACCACCACCATTGATCGCCAAACACCGCATACTGTCCAAAGATACAAAGCCGACATTGCCCCTAAGGCTCCACATACTGCACCCAAGACTAAAGCACCAAGCATTCTCCATTTACACTCACTTCTCTCTCGACCCTCTTCCTCCGTGGAAACGCCGGCCTTTAAACCTTCACTCGGTACAAGTGGCACTGAATGCATCCACATCGGATGAAGATGCCATATTTTAAAGCTCCATGAATGGAGAAAATGTGTCTTGGAAGAGTTACCATTGGCAGAGCTTAAACCCACCATGACTTCACCACCTTTCCAAAGCTTCACCAAGTCGACTGAAAAAGAGAAGAATGGATCGAACTCCTTTATCGAACCAGATTTTCTGAATCGAACCATCATTCTCTTAGAACTTGCCTCATAATCAATCATATAGTTCAACCTACCTCCATTGTTCATCATCAAGTCACCCACAAACGACACGTTTCTAATTTTGGCAGAATCAGGTCTACCAATTAAGATTCTTGCACGGTTTCCACTCTTGGAGATATCAAACTCAACAGCAACAACTGTCTCGTTCTTCGCATGTTCTAATAGAAACCCTAAAGCGGAGGAAGTGTTATCCTTTTTACCAAACAGACTAAGATCCAAACTACTTGGAACCATTACAAAAGCCAAAGACATCATCAATCTCATTGGGCATTGAAAACGAAGTAAGTCGAGAAAATAACTGAGTTCCTATCTTTACCTTTGAAAAGATTGATGGGTTTCCTGTAAACCACTCGTCCCTCACTCCCACTCACTGAGTCAGTCAGCTGAATCGAAGAAGTGTGATTGACCAGCTTCGAATCTCCAAACAGAGCACTCTTGTCAAAACTCGGAGATTTTACAAAACCATTGAATGAAAAAGTGTAATTCACTCCTGCGGTTCCATATATCTCAAACCATAAAACCAACAGAAAAGATAGAGCTTTGAAAACAGCCATAGCTTAAACGAAACTTGGTCTCTCTGATTTAATGGCTACAGCTAATAGAGAGAGCTCTTCTCTCTCTTCTCCTTCTAAATGGAATTTCTAGGATTCGAGAAAGAATTCTATTTTTCAAGAAGAAGTATTTAAGTTTGGAGTTTTCTTTGTTTTTGAGTGGAATGATGTGAATAAAGCGAGGAAAAAGTTAAATATCATTAACTCATGCAGAGACCTTCATTCGCTCTCAGACACCCTCGCTCAGAGTCACTCTCTCTCCATCTCTCATAGTTGTTGCTGACCAAGGCTTTACATTTACCCCTATTTCTGATTTATATTCAACATTTTTACATTCACTATTGTTTAGCCCCGTTAGTCTTAGATTATGATATTTACCACCACTTTTCCAAATATATTTATACGCCATTAAAATGGCTGGAATAGTATATGAAGTATTGCTTGATACAAATTTTAATAACTATATCAGTAGACTTAATTTTTTCGTTCAATTGCATTAGATCGCTATTTTGTCATGCATCGTTAGGATTTGAAAATATCAAAGCAACCACAAGAAGCTAACGAAACCTTTCCAAAATATAAAAGACAATACCATAAATCTGAACTGGCCAAAAACCAAGAAAATTGAGATTATCATACTACAAACGAAGCAACACTTATAAGCCACGACAAAAAGGTAAGACCTTATTAGACAAAATCTACTCTTCATCGAACAAACCAAAACCACCCTCGTAGTCTTCCTCATCTGATTCTTCAACCGCTTTCTTCTCCTCTGCCTTACCAGCTCCAGCTGGAGCACCTGCACCTGCATCTGCAGATACCGCAACTGCAGCAACAGCAAACTTGCTTGGATCCTACATTCCAAATTTAAGCCCAAAGGTTAACACATTAACGAAAATATATTCAAACCTTCTGAAATAACATAAAAAAGATGCGATATTTAATGACTAACCTTCAAGAATTCCTTGACCTTCTCTGCTTGTGGGAAAGTGTACTCAGTGGCAACAGCGATAGCCAAGGCATTCTTGTAGGCATTGATGAACATGTGAGGTGCAGCAGCAAGGGTAGGGTAAGACACAGCTAAAGCCAAGGAAGTGACCATGGAGATACCAGAAGCAAACTTCTCCACAAGTTGATCTTCTGTAAGATCAAGAACCTCTGGGCTGAAGACTGAACCATTGTCATAAACAGACTGGACAACAAGACCATATGAGAAAGGCCTGATGGCAAGCTTGGCTAGAAGGGCAGCCTCAGAAGACCCGACCTTGTCACCTTGCTTGATGAGCTCGACTGGGGTGATAATTTCGACAGTACCCTTGTTAATCTTAGTTGGAATGTTAAGCACCTAAACATTCCAAAAACAAATTCATGTTTCAATAACTTCAGATTTTGTTATCAAACAAATCAAATCAAGCATTATAATGTATGATTAAGCAAACCTGGAAGAAAGATGTTTGGGATGGGTCGAGACCAGTGTTACCAGGTTGAACAACCACATCAATTGGGGCAACCAATCCCACACGAGCAGGCGCACCAACCTGTTCATATCATAAGAGAGTTCTATTTCAATCCAATCACATTGAGAAAGCATCAACATTTCATACACTTAGCTACTCAGACGCTCTATATGTGATAATAAATAGAAATGTAAGTAAAAAATGATTCCTTTAAGTAATATGTACAACAAAAAAACTATAATAAAAACATTTGCAAACAAAATTAAGGGAAATGATTAAGCTTAATTAAACCAACCTTGTATTTAGCAACCTCCTCGCTCACTTCCTTGAGGTCACCTTTGGTAAAGATCAAACCAACGTTTCCCTAAAAACAAACACAGAACAATCGCAAATTACAATCTAAAATCTTCAAACACATAAACGCTCAGTAAAATTTCAAACATTTTGAAGAAGTGTAAAACTGACCTGAAGGAGAGGAAGCAGATTCATGATTGCAGTGTTTCCGGAATTCTCAGAATGAATCCTAACGGAACGCTTCATCATAGTGTTCTTTCCCATTAGCACGATTGAGTCGCCACGAAGACCTTTCCTGATGTTCTGGAGCTGAGTTGATCCGACGTTATCGGCCGCAACGACCAAGATCTGGGTGTACTCATCGATAAGCTGACATAGCTTGGCGTCATAAGCGATCTTCTTCTCAGCCTTGGTTGCTTTCACCATTGTTGCTCACAGGATAAGACTCAAATTCCTATGTCCAGAGAGAGCTCGACGGAGAGAAAAGAAGCTAGGGTTTTGGTTTATGGCTTTATATACTTTGATGAAATGGGTAGAGGATAAAAAGAATCTAGGGTTTTTTTTGTGATCTAAATCTAACGGTTTGTATCTGCTTGCTTAATTGTTGATCTGACGGCTCTTGTTTTACTTTGATGATAATGGGCTTTTCGCGAATTTGAGCCCACGTTGTGGAAACCATTTGACCATTTAAAAAACACCATGCGTTCTGATTCAAAAGTATTAAAACGGGACACAGTTCAGTAGAAGTTAATCAGAGATTGTGTTGATCTTTATGGTCTCTTTCATCAGTTTGCTTGTTTGCAACTTCCCCAAATCTCTAACTTATTTTTCATTCAAAGGAATATATAGAACGACGTCGTTGGATGCGTATGGCAGATTTATCAGAAGAAATGCATCCAAACATGTGGAGAATCAATCATGCATTTATTTTTCAAACCAAAAAAATTACATTTTGTGAACAATTATTCAAGATTGAATCTCAGGAACAAGTTCATTGATGTCAATTTCCACTAGTGTCTCCTTCCCAAACAAAGTAAATCCCACCGTTGCCTGCAACAACACAATAGACAAACATCTAAACAAACACATTTGTGCAAATTAATCAGCTTTTGTTATCCACACTAGTTCATACCTTTGCAGTTTTGCGGTTCACTTTCCTTAAGTTGCCAACAAATTCAGCGAATGTCCCTGATAAAACTCGAACTGTAGAACCAGCTGCAAGTTTCTTCTTCTTACCCTTTGAATCCTTTGTTTCAGTAGCAAGAGTGGCTTTTCTCAGGGCTCTTTTTGGTTTAGATTCTGTTACAGTCTCAATAACATCTGAATTCGATGTGAGAAGTTTCTGTGAAGCTACTAAACTCGCTGCTTCTTCTTCTTCAGCTCTTTGTAGCTCCTCAAACTCACTGTCAGCTTTCTCTTGTTCTTCTTTTGCTTGTTTGAAAATGGCTTCCAAGTCACTGTCATCTACTGGTCTTGGTTTATTAATCTGTCTCTTGCTACAAAATGCAGATACAAGTCAATTTCAAAGACCTTCAACGCATACATAGAATGAGAGTGAGAATAATACTAACGTGTTTCCAACTTTTGAACCAATGAAACCACCAACTCCTTCAATTTCTCTTATGGAGTCATGTATCTCTTTGTTCAATATACATCTGATGAAAATGCAACCTGGGAACACAGGTTTCGGTTTAACAGATATAGAACCGTTCTTTAGCTTTCTCTTCACTTGAACTGCTGGAGCATAAACCTGGAAAAACGAAATTCCAAAGCCACTTGTTTCAAAAATGATTTCCCAAAAATTTCTCAAAGATTTTGCTCAACAAGTCTCTCAGATGTGTAAACTCAAGATCATACAATAAAAACAAGCTTTTCACTTTTCATCAACAATGGTTTAGATTTTCTCAACAGTTATCTAAGATACCAATTTTGATCTCATCTCATTGTCAAAATCCAAGCTTCAAAGTCACAAAAATGACCCCAAATCCAGAAAATGAAATTACCGTGAATTCCATTTCAGGGAATTGACGAGCTAGAGCTCGAGCTAAGACTTGAGCAGTCTCTTGACCACGAAGTCTTGAAACCCTAACCACCCACCATTGCGGACCCGACTCAGCCAAAGTGTCCAAATTCAGCTCCTCGGTCCAAGACGCGTACCGTTTCTTCGGTTTCTTAATCAACCGTTCTTCAACTTCTTCTCGCCAGCTGTACCCTGATTTGCTCTCCCGCCGCTCGTTCCGGAGCTGCCGCCTCTCCTTCGCCGTCAGCTGGTGGTTCCGTTCGATGACACAGGCGGAGATAGAGAATTGGCTTGTTTTTATTGGCGTGTAAATAGACGGGATTAAGCTGCTACGACTCCATTGGAGAAGTCCACCTTGCAGCTTCATCATCCTCTGTTTTTCCGGAAAATTTCAGTTGATTTGTATTTGGTATATATTCTAAAATTTTTAGGATAATGTTTTCGAAATTTTTAACCGGGAACGGACGAACGGTTAACACCAATACCGGTATAAACTATACCAGAGTATAATTACCGGACTAAAGAAATTACAGTTCGTTGAAGGTTTTTTTTTTCCTCATGGAGGATCTTTCTTTTCATTCATTTCATGGCTCAAAAGTTTTTTTTTACTTGATAAAGGTATTATTAAATCAAAAGTCGAAAATTTGACAAAATTAAGAAGAAAATAAATCTGAATATACTACAATTCAATTTTAATTATCGACTACATCAAAATAAATGTGAGAGAGCAAATCAAACAAATCTCAGTTAGTTTGAGCCAAATTGTCTTTTTCACTCTCAAGTAATCTTTTTATTTTTAAAATCTTTTTTTTTCGGGGATAAACAATCTTCTTATTATTTTCAAGTAGTCTTGCTTAACATTTGGGAAGATCTGGTGGTGGCGGTGGCAAGGTGCTCGACTTCGTCGGTCCGTTCTCAACCACAAATATCATCCCTAAACCGAATGGCAAGTGAACATCGATATGACAATGCATAATCCACGCACCTGAACCAATGTATCCAAAAGTTAAATTTCATGCAGTAACAACAATATACCCTTTGTAAAATACAAACTTATGTAATCCCATTTTTTTGTTATATAAACCGCTTATATGTCGTATAATTTAGGAATCCAGAAAGAGTGAATCAATCATAAAACTAATTAGATAAAATTCTAGGATAGTAAAATTAGATTCTCTTTTTATCAAAAAAAAAAAAAAATTCTCTTTAATATTTATGAAATTGATAAAAGAAAATAATCTATTTATAATTAAAATCTGTTTGAATAATAAAAATATATGTAATTAAAAACCAAACCTAAAACGGTACCAAACCATGTAATATTGGTTTAATTATTTAAGGATTACTAAACCGAACCGAAATCCAATTTTGGTATAAACAATTGGATTGAGAGTTTACCTGGATTATTAGCTGTGAAACGGGTCACGGCCCATCCACCAACAGGCACAGCCAATGTGTTCCGGATTTGCGGGTTATGGAGATTGAACTTGCTCCGGTCACGGGTCGGGTCATAAACACCAAATCCTTGAGCCAATACGTGAAAATTGAATCCATGTAAATGCATTGGATGACTCTCCGCCGCGATAAGCGCTTGGTTCTGCAGCACCAACTCCACCGTCGTATTGAATTTCAGAATCTTAGCGCTCGTAGATTTCTGAGCGAACAAAAGTCCCGGGTTCGTCTGGGTTATGTTCGGGTCTGTGTAATTGAACTTAACCGGAGGCTGGTCAGGAAAATCCGGCGTAAAAATCCCATCAACGCCGTGAAACACGGCTTCCAAGATCGATAGCTTTTTAGGTAAAACGAAAGAGTGATTGTTCATGGAAGCAGAGAATTTAGGGCACGTTTTGTTATCTGCGCATGCCTCAAGCCCGAGACCGATGGTAACAAACATCTTCTCGTCCACGTGGCGAGGCACTGGGACCCAGTGGGGTCCATGGACTAAGCTAGTGAGATTGGAGTAGAACCTGTGCGCCGTTGGGGTGTCGGAGAAGGAAGGGAGTTTCGGCATCAACACGCGCTTTGATCGCTGTGTTTTCGACGCGCCGCTGTAGTGAATGACGCCTCTGGTGGTGGTGTTAGGGAAAGGGACGCCGGGTGCGCTGACGTAAGGATGAGCCGCCATGTAGTAGGAGCCAATGGATTGATCGGCGTGGAGGAGCGCGTCGACGGTTTGACCCGGTGCGATGACGATCACGTCGGTGACGTAAGGGGCGGTGTATACTGCGTCAGCAGCGACAACTGTAAACTTGTGATTGGCTATCTTGAAAAACATTTGAATGTTCATTGCCGCGTTTATGATACGAAGTAAGTATCTCTTTCCTTTCACCACTTCTAGGTTAAACATTCCTATTTTAATTCATACAAAAAAAATGATTAATTAATTTTAAAAAATGACGACGAAATTTGATTTAATTAGGAAAATAACTTAAAACTTTTTAATTCAAATAATTGTACTGGACTAAATGGGAATATGAAAATAACGTTTAATATAAATAGTGGTAAAACCACGGATTTTTGTGATTAGTGATAAATTGTTAATTATCTTTGGACTCACTGTCTTTGGAGCAAGGGTATAGATTTCCGGGTAGGCCATTGATCGTATAAGCGTCGGAATTGTTTGGAGGAACTCCGGTGGCGATTGCAGCCTCCTCTAACGCCACAACATCGGTGTTCCACCATTCACCTATTTAACAATACAATATTAAGATTATTACCATATAGAAGACATTAATTTGGCCAATATGTGTAAATAGAAGTTTCAATTTTAAAAGATAAGGACCAACATCGTTCGCGTCATTCTCATTCACCAACTGAACTACTAACGTGTGAGTTCGATTAATTATATAAAAATAGTTTGATATCAAATTAATACAGAGATTTATAAATCGAGGAATAGTAGCTGTGACGTACCGAATAAAATGGGAACCTCTTTGTGGGGTTTAGGAAAAGGATAAGAGTGACCGGATTTAGGGCGTATGACAAGAGCACCGTATACGGTGGCGCGTAGGAAAGACGAGTGTGCGTGCCACCACAAGGTACCTTCTTGGCCGGTGATGTTGAACCTGTAAGCGTAGCTATGGCCAGGCTGGATTGGGCACTGCGTTATCATACTTGGTCCATCAGCCCAAACCGTTAGTCTTTGGAAGATCCCGTGCCTGCGTCGTGTACACAATATATTAAGATATTCGTATCTATATTATATATGTTGGTTGATTACTATGGCTTGTATTGAAATATGACGATTATCACACTTATTGAAGATAAGTATATATTTTATAGTTTAATTAGTTTCTGAATTTCTACGAGCGATTACAGTATGCGGATTATTGTGTTTTACTTTTTAGTTCTTAATTTCTAGAAATGATACTACGGAAATTGAAAAGATATGAAATAGCACCAAATTGAAATAACCGTGTATCATGTAACAAAATCAGATTTTTTTTCCCCAGTTCAAATTAAGTCAGATTTTTTCCCCCGTTCAATTTTTTGTTTCTGGCTGATTTAACAAAGAAAACATAGATATGGTTCATTATAATTTATAATCATTCATTTTGTAGATTTGTTATGTAAAATAAATATATATATATATATATATATATATAAACCAAAATTTGAGACGCACGGTACTGATTTGATAACCCTAAACCCGATTAAAAAAAACACCGAAGTGACTACTCCAAGTTTCTATATTTTTTATACCGAAAACGATATATATATGGGAAAAAAGGGAAACAACTAAAAGACTGTGAAAGGCTAACGTCTAGTAAAGTCAAAACCTCGAAACGTAATCACTGATTACTTAAGCAATTAAAATAAAACAAGATTAAATAATTGAGTACCAATGAATTGTGATGTTGTGAGGGGAATTGTTGAGGACGTGAATAACGAGCGAGTCACCCTCCTTGACGCGTATAGTTGGTCCAGGCAGGCTTCCGTTAACGGCCGTTACCAATTGCTGTTTGCACAGCCGAGACACCGTTAAATTTTGTACCTGCAGCCAAATCGAAGTATCTCTCACGTCGTTAGCGGTCGTCGCTTGGTAAAATAAACTCATATTCCACATTCTATGATCCGACTTTAATGAAACAAAATCGCAAGATATGGCAAACAAATAATCTGAAACTTGTTATAAGCTATATATATGAATCGATACACATCAACCAAAATGATTGTTAGATAAAATCACAACATATGGCAAACACATAGATTTGATTTTCTTATCTTGTTATAAGTTATGAACCTAAATACATGCGAATGTAAATATAAGAGGAGGAGGAATGAATGGTTACGTTGAAGGTGTGCTCGACAATGGCGGCAGAAGCTATTGAAGAGACGGCGAAAAGAAGTAAAGCGCTAGCAAGAGAAACCCTAACACCTTTCATCTTTAGGGAGAGAAAGATGAGACAGAGCTAGCAGACACAAAGAGAATTGTGCTACTACTTAATTTATAGAATGTATCGTGGTAACTAAAGAAGATGCAAACATTTTGATATTAAATTAGAGTTGTCTAAGATATCGGTTTGAATATACAAGTATATATTCCATGATTCTCACAACATGTATGTATTGTAAATGTGTTTCTGTATTTCTATATTTATATTTTGGTAGTCGGCTTTTCTTCTATATCAAATTAAAAATAAACTAATTCTGAACTTTAATTGGCCACGTAAGTTACTTCTATCCCAATATTACTGCCACGTCAATTTGATAGTTTTTCCAACTTTAGTAGTTCGTATTTCCTTTATGTATTTATTTTTTTGTGTGAAGATATTAAAAAAATGGCTCTAGAAGATTAAACTTAAAACACGATACTATAAAAATAAAGTACCATACCATTTTTTGACTATAGCTAGAATGCGTAAATTTAAATAATAAATTTTATAAACTATTGGTTTAAATGTAAATTTTCTTAACATATATAATTAAAAATAATATTTTACATAACTAAAACTAATGAATTTTAAGATATGAGTTGATGGCTTGATATAAATCGACTGTTCTCTAGACTAGCATAATCAATTACGTCTGTATGTATACATATATTATGTATATATATTTGTCTACGTGTGTGCATGTGTTTTGTATATATTGAAATATTTCTTGCTAGCGAAGCTTTGCCTATAGGTATTTTTCAATCTGTTAGTAGAGACGTCGTTGTCTAAATTTCGAACAGTTGATTACTCCGTCTATTAATTTAGTTTATAATTTTATTTAAAAATTATAAAAGTCATCCAATATCTTGCTTCTCAACACAAACAATCTCAATTCAAACTACAAGTCCAATTTATATAGCTAATTTTTTAATCTGATATCTAAGTAACAACCACAATATTAGCGAGAGATTTATGATAATTTAAAACATTCTTTAAGTCGCAAAAAGTACCAATGAATTGATTTTTTTTTGAGGATAAATGTAAATATTTTTGTTTTTAATTAAGTAAATCTAAAATCCTAATTTCTATGTCCTTGTTCTCGCATTTTAAAATTAAACAACGAAAAGGTATATCCCTGAATCGTATGAGTCGTATATTTAATTTAAAAGTTGATTAAATTCGATAAAGTTAAGGAATCAACGAATCCAAAAATTACTTTAGGTCTTAATTTATGCAAAACAATACATGCGACGCACTCCAGACACAGACTCATCGATTTTGTCTCAAATTATATATATGACAGTTGTAGTATATGGTGGAATTGTTCTTTCAACTATTGATCAAATTCATAAAATAAAATTTCTCGATGAATCTGGCCTGCGAAGAATGATGTTAATTTTGTCTACTTCTACATATATATTATAAAACTGAAGAAAGTTTTACGTGCACAGAAACGGTCCATGTTTTCATCAAGTTGAAACTTAAAAGCATCGTAGTCAACTCTACAATACCTTCCAGAAACGTGTTGTATTTCTGTGATGATCTTTTTCTAGTCAACGTAATATAACTATTTACTTTTACTAACATCTGTTTTTCTTATAAAATTGGATGCGACAACTGTGTCCTCCTAATCTAGTTGTTCCAGTTAATCATTCCTTTACGAGGTCAATGTGTGTTTGTTTATTGTAAAGAAGAGATTGTAGTTTAAGACTGTGTTGTATAATATAAACAGCAGATCTCGCCATAATTTGGAAACCCATTTTTATCAGATATTAAGATTTGTTGTCAGGCAAAGGTCGTTCTCTATCATAATAATCTGACTGTTTCTTGTATGCTCAAGCATTGTTCTGAGCTCTTTCTTTATTAGCTTTCGTCGTCTCATTTCATACGCGAATGGATTATCATTGACTTTTCAAATTATAAACACCAATCACATTCTTTGTAAACCACCAACTTCAAGATCTTGAATACTTTCTCATGAAATGAAACAGTTTTATTGGTCAAATTGATGGTCTAATGGTTTGTGCATTTCATTTCATTTAGAAAAATCATTTAAGGTCTAGAGATCTTTGTAGAATCAATCAAACATGTGGATTTTAACTAACATTTAAGAAACATTTTCGATAAATTTGTTAAAATCTAAAGTGAATTAGATCCTATAGGGTAGAGAAAGAAGTTTATTTTTGTATCATCATCCATTAAACGAAACAACTTGTTTTTTCATATAAAAACCTTTATCGAAAAAAAAACTTGTTTTTCATCTAACAGTTTCGTTTGTACTAAAAAAATATAATTTGTTGGGTCACGAGGAGGCTGAATTTGGTGAAAATGGGCTTAAATAGGCCCGATAAAAGTCCGTAGACCCGCTGACCCGGTAATGAAATTTCCCGCCATAGCAGAAAGTCATCATCAACCTCCCAAAGATCTTCCGTTTTAAGTGATTTACTTAAATCTCCTCCTAAAAAGTTTGAGCCAAAGATAATACAGAGAATATCGCAAAAGGGTAATAAAGTAAAAGTGAATTAGAAGGGTGAAAGAGTAATTAAAATGAATAAAAGATCCCGAAACACTTGCCCTACGAATCTAGTCGGGAGAGAGAGAGAGCGTGTGCTCATGCGACCCCGACGAGACCAACGCTTTTCAGTTAAGTCCGGTAGGTGAGAATGGAGGAAGAGATTGGGAGACGATCGGAGAAGACGGAATTAGGTGACGTGGATGAAGCGGCGATGGTACCGGGAGATGGAAGCGGAAATTGCGATGGTGCTGGAGAAGATGTGGCGGGGACGAGCGGAAGAAGAGGAAAAGAGCGAGTCAGAGGGCCGTGGTCACGGGAGGAGGATGTTGTGTTGAGTGAGCTCGTTGAGAAGTTTGGACCGAGGAATTGGAGTTTGATCGCTCGGAGTATTCCTGGTCGTTCAGGCAAGTCTTGCCGTCTTCGATGGTGTAATCAGCTCGATCCATCTGTTAAACGCAACTCCTTCACTGGTATTTCTCCATGTGCCAATTTTTCGATTTCAATTCGGGATTCGATTTTCGATCGAATTGTTCCTGTGATCTTCTCTTTTTGAATTTTGAATCATCAGTGGTGAATTGTGGTATTTAGGGTTTTCGTCAACGTTTCCAGTTTATTATGCTGTTTTAAGAAATTGAGTAGCCTTTTAGTTGTTTTTCTGATTGAGAAATTTGAATTGTGATATTGGCTTGAAAAAGAAAGGAATGATCTTTAGATTCTTTGTGTCTTCTGCGTTTTAAAATTTGGGATTTTGTGTATTGTGAACTTCTCCTTGAATCCTAAACGAACGACAAATTTAGGTTAGACACCATTTGACTACCTCGAGTCACATGGTAGCTCATGGAAACAGGGTTTATTTGGGGATAGCTTTCAGCTTAGCCGTAGATGCGAGTTTCCAAAGGCGGGGCATTAGTTAATTGTTTACAAGTTTTGTATTCATTTCATATCGTCTTTAATCTTTGATTCAGTAGCATTTCATCAGTAACACTAAGTCAGGCACCGCATTGTCTCTTTTGTTGGTTTGTCTATGTAGACGTAGAAGATCAGGCTATCATCACAGCACATGCCATCCATGGAAACAAATGGGCTGTAATCGCGAAGCTCCTCCCGGGAAGAACAGATAATGCTATCAAGAACCACTGGAACTCCACTTTAAGACGTCGAGGTATGGACTTTGAAAAGGCGAAGAATATAGGAACTGAAAGCTTAGTCGTGGAAGATTCTGGATTTGACAGAACGATGATGACAGCTTCATCAGAAGAAACTTTATCTTCAGGCGGTGGTGGCCATGTAACTACCCCACTTGTATCATCAGAAGGAAAAGAAGCTACCTCCATGGAAATATCTGAAGAACAATGCGTAGACAAAACAAATGGAGAAGGCATTTCTAGGCAAGAAGGTAAGGATCGTCCAACGCTTTTCCGTCCTGTAGCTCGGCTCAGTTCTTTTAATGCGAACAATCACATGGAAGGATCATCCTCTCCACATGTACACGACCAAAATCAGTTCCAATCATTGAAAAACGACACAGCATTGCTAAGATTGCTTGAAGGAGCTTACAACGAACGGTTTGTGCCTCAGCAATGTGGACGTGGTTGTTGCAGCAACAATCCCGTTGGGATTGTTCAGCAAGACTCATTGTTGGGTCCAGAGTTTGTAGATTACTTAGATCCACCAACGTTTCCGAGTTACGAACTAGCTGCTATAGCAACAGATATAAGCAGCCTCGCTTGGCTGAGAAGCGGTTTAGAGAGCAGCAGCGTGAGGGCAATGGAAGAAGCAGCTGCTCGTCTAATGCCTCAAGGCTCAAGGGGACATCGAGATCATTATCTTGTATCTGAACAGGGGAAGAACATAAACAATGTCCTGTCCACCTAAAAATGGCAGAACAAAAACAGAGTCTCTGAGATTTTTTTTTCTATTTTTGAGATTTATTTACTCTTCTTGTTTTGGTTCTTTTTTTTTTTAATTTATTTCTTGATCTCGGAGATCTTTGAGGTTTACAACACTTGTAATCGAAGTTGTAATGTAATTGAGTAGAAATAGTTTCTATAGTTGTGAAATTGAGTAGAGACCACAGTGTCTTCAAGTTCCTTGTGACTTGTATGGCGTCTGCGTTCACCTTGTAAATGCCTTCACAGCAAGCTGACAATGATGATGTATATATATCACAACGTTACCAATTAGTGTGAACGTTAATTAAAAAAAAACCACAATCCAGTTGAGATCAAGAGAAAACGGCAAGAAAATCCTGTTTTAGCACACAAATCCGATGGTACACCATGATTCTGTCAAACGAAGTCAAAGAAGCAAACATGTATATGTGCTCTGTGTGTATTCACATTTCTAAATAATGCAGAGAAAGAAGCTGTACAAATCTGACAATTTTTGTTTGTTGTTGCTGTAACTCTAAAAAGCTTCAAGAGAAGAGCCATGTCTAAGAGCTTCTTTAGCTTCAGCCTCCATCCCAAGCTTTAAGAGACAAGCCGCTTGTAAGTAGAGAGCGATTGAACACTCTGGCGATGCGACCTGAGCTTGCATCGCATCACTTAGAGCCTCGCGGAACATATCGCTCATCAGGTAACATAGACACCGTCTGTTTAATACTGTTGGTGATACCACTGGTGCTCCGCTCATGAACTATTCATAACAAAATTCACATCTTTGTAAATAATAATGCATCTTTTGCGGGTAAAAGAATGAGGTTTCTTGATGATCCAAAATTATACCTCTGTGTAGAATTCGATTGCGGTTTCAAAATCCTTAGCACGAAATGCCGCATCTCCATGCTTCTTGTAATCCATATTCTCTTGCATTTGACCCGTCCACATTTGGAATGAGAACTGCAATGTATATTTTTTCTTCTTCTCATAATGAGACATTGAGATATATCAAAGAGATTATGTTCTCACAATCATATATACCTCATTTGTGATCACCACATCGTCCTCTCCATACCCAAGTTTCTCGAGTAGTTCATGTATGCCACTTAGATCCATTCTCCAACATGCTTCTCCAAAAGGGGTCAAGCGCAATGGCTGCTTTGTTTCAGGTTTTTTCAATGATGGAGTCTGTCATTATTAAGTCCCATGAGTAAGCAAGTCTGCAAAACCCGAAACCTTGAAAGAATTGATGTGGTCATGACTTACAGGGATGTCTTCTCCTTTGACGTTGGGCCATAACTCAGCTCGTTTCTCAAGTCTTGAAAGAGCCGACATAAGAAACTTTATGCTTGGCCTCTCGTCTGGTTCAGACCGAAAACAGCGGGAAGCTAGGTGGATTAGTTCTGTTCTATCCTCATCAGAGAATTGACCATCCAGAGCTGAATCCATTAGCACCAAATAGTTTTTGCCACGGAACAGATCCAGTGCCTGTAAATAACATTGGCAGATACGTCAAAATCAATGAAACTGCTCAAATACATATCAACTAATCAAACCAGGATGCAACTAATCACAGTCTACTTAACAAATAACCAATTCAGTTCTAAAGTTTGACAATTGAAACCTTGAGGACCAACAGACACTTTGTTTTGTGAGAAGAAAGTTACATGGTTCGGTGGAATGTGTCTGCCGCTCATAAGATCCAGTAACAAGGTCCCAAAGCTAAATATGACACTCTCCGGTATCACAGTACCTAGCAAAGTTACGCCTCAAGGTTATGAGTACTTCTGCTGAAGAAGTTTAAAAGTTTTCTCTTGAGAAGAGTGGTTGGATGATAATAATAATAAAATTCAATACAAAACACATACCTAGACGTAAATATTCAGGTGGAGCAAATGCCAAGTTGGTGCTATAGCTCTTCCCCTCTCGGCTACACTTCATGAGACCGAAACAAGACAGCTTTGGATTCCCAACCTGTTCGAACATTTTTGCTAAATAACTTATGATAATGATTATGGTTATTAAACCGCGAATGAAGATATTTTGGAAGAGAAGTTTTTTAACCTTATCAAACAATATTCTGTAGGTGTTAAGATCATGGTACAAATCTATTCCCCTATCATTACAGTATTCCAAGGCTGCAGCAGTATGTAACGCAACCCTCAACCTCATTTCCCATTTCATTGGTCGTTTCTCCCCTGAAAAACCATTGTTACAGTCAAACAAGTTAGACACAATAATGAAACTCTTAATGCCAAAGAGATCAGAGGCACATGAGAGTTTATCAAGAAGTTAAAAAGTTGAGGCTTACAGTGGAAGAGATGCTTTGCAAGTGTCCCATTAGGCATGTACTCAGCAACGAGAATCCTCTCATGACCTTCTGAGCAACAACCAATCAAATTGGCCATATGCTCACTCCTACACCTCCCCACAGCTCCTGCTTCTTCCTAAAAAACAATTTGCCTCATTCAAGAAATTTGCCTCTGCAATAGATCTAGCGCAGAACCTAATTTGAATCTTTACCAAGTCAAAAAGAATTGAAATTTGCTTGTGCAACAGATGAGAATCTAGAACATTGCCACATTCAAGACTTGGAAATAATAACCAATCAAGTCAAATACTATAAACAATCGGCGAAAATTAAGCAAAAAAAGGGGTTCTAAGCTTAAGATCACCAGTTAAATCTTTTGAAAATTCATAAAGAATGAAATCAAACAGAGAAGAGTCCAGAAATTTCATCGAAATGAAAAGGAATCAGTAAGTATCGAAAAGTAAAGGACGAACAACGAATTCGAAAGAATCAGGCCATGAAAGTCTCTGAAACCGCTTGACGGCGATCCATCTGCCATCGCTGAGCCTCCCTTTGTAGACGATGTTAGGAACCCTCTCGTTGTGCTCCGAGACGATGTTTCCGGCGGAGAATCCGTCAGTAGCGACTCTCAACTGTTCCAAGCTAAATTCTCGAAAAGTCGGACAAGTGCTTCCCTCAACGTCTTTGTTGTTATCTGCAGCGAATCTATTAGGTTAGTTCTCGATCATCGTCTTCTTCAGAATTTTAACTCAGAAGAGGAGTAGCTGGAGAATTCATCGGATTTTACCTAGATCGTCGATGACGGTGACGGTGGATGTAATTGACGGAGAAGGCGATCGACGCCAAGGCTTGAAGCAAATGCAGCCCATCGCCGGCAATGGAGAAGGACGGCGACAACAGTTTCTCCGGTGGAGAAAAGTTTTTAAGTGCTTTGGTTAAACTCCCGCCTCCGGGGAAATAATTTTATAATTTTTAAAGAAACAAACTCAATTTTCCTTTTTGTAGGGAATATGTATATTTCATAGTTTAATACTTGATAAACAATATATAATATTCTTTTGAAAAATTCAACGTAGATTTATATTATTTTAAATACGAAAAATGTCAACATGATCTTGTAATAATAGACATTTCTGTTTGCTTGTTCCATTTGATTTCCTCAATTTTCTTGAATAGCTGTGAGTGTCGAGCATGAAGCATTACACTGTTACAGAGCATAAGATTTGTTGAGCTGTGTCTTCATTTTAACCTAATTATAGAGTCTATTGTTTTTTTTAGTGGTTGTTCATCTCATACATTTCATTTTCTACATTTAAACAGAAAAATTCTCATTAATTTTATTTTTACTATGTATTTAGTATTTACCACAGGATTCGGTGTAAATTGTAATATCCATCCTACTTATCTTAATTTATAATTTTGTTTATAATTTATCCATATTTTATAAAACATTCAAGTAATATGTTATCAAATTGTTGTCGCATATTTTACTCGGCAAAAATCCCCTCTAGAAACTTCTCTATACTATTAAAAAATAAGTAATTTATTATCTATAGCCAAACGCTATTTCAAAAGAATTTAAATAAGATAGTTTTAGCATTACATCCAATCTGATTAAAACAGTAATAATAATTAAATATTTTAAATAATTATTATCTTAGTACATGTAGTCATCGGATAAACAACCTCATAATTTCTCATTTTTAGGTTTAATGTTTGGAATTTCTTATGAATTTTTTTATGTTATTTTGTTTTGCTATTGATAGATTATGTCGATACATGTTTTGGTTTCCAATTAGTTAGAAACTTTTTTATTTCAGACTAATTTAATATCTAATAGGATTTTCTCTAAATTGTTTCAATGAGAGAAAAGAACATGATTGATTTGGTTTATATTTGAATAAAACAACATAAATTTGCTATTTCTACATGAAAAGTATTATAATTTAATATTGAAATCATGTTAAATATATTATAAACTCTAAAGAAATAAAAAACTATAAAATATATTAAAAACAAAATAAAAATATTTTTAAACAGTAAAAAAAATAACACAAAAAATAAAAATATTTATAAACAGTAAAAAAATAAAAATAAAAATTTATATTAGAATAATTGACTCAGGTGTAGCACGAGTTGGAATATTGTTAGTGCTTATAATGGGACGCTCGTTTAGGTGGGTTGATTACATTAAAAATAGAATAAAAATAATATATATTAAAAAGCCCGATAAAACCGATAAAAGAGTCTTTTCATGTGATTAAAAAAGAGTATTTTTCATGTAATTAATATATTTGGTGTTAAGGTCGATTTAGGAAACTCATTGGGCCTAAGGTATAATAAGTATAGGCCTAAATACAAGTAAATTACGGACGCTTTATGATATTTATGGGCCATAATGTTAGGCCCACTAATTTTATCCGAAGAGTCTGATGTATCTTGAGCTTTTCATTCTGGTTGATTGATCGAAACCCTGATCGCGAAATTATTCCGGGTTTAGTCCCAAAATCTCTTTGAATTTTTCGATTCTTCTTTCCATGGCGCTTCATGGGTCTGGATTTTTATGTAAAGTAAGCTATAATTTCTCTCAATCTATGCTTATAGGTGTATACGTTTCGTATGTAATCTTGGGATTTAGTCGATTTTCAAGAAGAAGCCATTAAGATTGGATGATTTACGTTCATATGCAGAGTTCTAATCTTGTCTGGATTCGTATGAATTAGGTCTTGTACTAAGATTAACCCCTAGTGGAAATTTGGACTTCGTTTTATTGGTTTTCTGAATCTCTTGACTCTTGTTGTGTTGATCTCTTTTGCTTCCTGATAGGTTTCAAGCACAGTAGAGATGACCTTTCTGTTTGGTGGTTCGACGAGGCTGCTTCACTTGCCTAAATCTAATCCTATTCATTGCAACATGGTTTCAGCTAGCAATACATTCGGGTCAGCTCATCTCAAGCTACAAACCAAAGAACCGTGTGAGTTTTACTCTTACAAGCTGTGGTCTGTGTGCTCGGTCTACTTGGTTTTAGTTCGAGCATCTTATCTTGTTTAGATAAAACCCATTTCTTTACTCTTGGTTCTGTTTAATGTTACCGTTACATTTGAAGCAGGCTCTCGTCTAAGGCCTTTTCGAGCCAAACGCGAAGACAATAACCAAACTGCGGATATCGAAAGCATATCAGTGGATGAGAACACGTTGAAGCAAGATCTTGAGACTGCGATCCAGGAAGAAAACTATGTGGAGGCAGCTATAATCCGGGATAAACTAAAAGACCTTCAAGAAGACAACAAAGCCTCTGTTTTATCTGCTAATGCTCGGTTCTACCAATCTTTCAGAAATGGGGATTTATCTGCGATGCAATCGCTGTGGTCAAATTCCGGAAACCCATGCTGTGTCCATCCGGGGGCCAAAGGCATTACAGGGTATGATTATGTGATGGAAAGCTGGGAACTTGTGTGGATGAACTATGAGTTTCCATTACAGATTGAGCTGAAAGATGTTGAGGTTCATGTCCGAGGCGAAGTAGGTTATGTAACGTGTTTGGAGTTTGTGAAGACGAAAGGGAGTAGTAGTTGGGGAGCTCAGTTTGTGTCGAATGTGTTTGAACGGATCAATGGGCAATGGTTTATATGCATTCACCATGCTTCTCCTGTTGATATTTAATCAAAGAATCGAAGAAACGATACACAATTTCGAAGCGTTTTCCTTTCTTATGTGCCTTTGAAGGTTGCGGTGGGATATATTAGTGGTTGCTTAAGGGTGATGGACTGTTTTTATTTTTGCGGTTGGCAATAGGGACCCAAAACGTCACGCAAACAAGAAGAGGCATAAGTTCTGACGTTTGACGTTGCGTTTGTACTAGAATTATGAGATCATTTGTTTTGTGTTATGTTCATGGTCGCAGTGCAAAGGTGGGAAAATCGGAATGGTACACAGTCCAGCTTGGTTCGAACCACATGACTTTGATAATGCACAAGACGGTGGTCCATTGAGCGTGCACTTGACTTTATGCTTGCGTGGTTATACTTATGTTTTAGCTCAGCAAACAATTTTTTTATTTTGAAAGGCTAGTCTCAATCACACTGCCTAATATATTTTCCCTGTTTAGAGATAAATTTCCATTCTCAAGTTTCACATTTTCTTCCTAATCATTTTGAAATACTCATTTTGTTTACTATAAACTTCGTTTAAGCTGTATAATATGGTATTTCTCCTCGCATTTTGAAGGTTAAAGTGTATAACTTCACATAGCAGACTTCTCAAAAGGGATCATTTCATTATTACAAGCCTTCTAGATCTTGCAAATCATGTAGACATTGAAAAAATGAAAAAGGAAAACACTTTTTATTATAACCAAGACCACATGAATCTTGGTCAATCACAAACTAAAACATAGGAAAAGCACACTGAAACAAAATCATGAAATTATAGCTCAGAGCTCATCCTTCTTGATTTGGGATGGACGGACACCTTGACTGAGGAAGTCTTTGTAATACCTGCCCGATTCTTTCTCGTGACGGGTGAGGTTATTTTTGAAATCAATGTAGTAGAGTCCAAATCTGTTTTTGTAACCATCTTGCCACTCGAAGTTATCCAACAACGACCATACGAAGTATCCTGTAACATTCACTTTGTCGATGCTGCACATATTACACAAATTTTTTTATTAGATTCTTCAATACAATTGTTAGTCTATCATATATAAAAGAAATAGGACTTACCAAACAGCTTCTTGCATACTCAAAAGATGCCTCTGAAGATAATATTTCCTGTTGTGATCAGCGGTACCAACGGCAACCGAATCTGCGGCCCCAAGTTCTTCTCCATATCCTAAAGAATGGCATCAAGATTAATATATTTACTATATATTCTGAAATAAAATCAACAAAAAAGAAATAGAAAGAAATCTCTAGTTACCGTTTTCCATGATTATAATTTCCGGGTTTGCGTATTTATCTTTGATGTACTTCAGAAGACTTCTAAAACCTCTCGAGTAAACGTTCAATGCAGCGGTCAAAGGCTGAAATACAACAAAGGTGAAAATGTTAAGTCGTAGACAACAATGTATATAATAGCAGATAGCTAGCTATTAGTCTAATAAAATGCATACCTTGCTACCAATAGTGTAATTTTGCGCATTCTTAGCTGAAAAGAAGAAAGAACTTGATTAATAACAAATCTATACAAAGATTTTCCCCTTTGATTTCTTGGCTTTTTTGGTTCTGTTTAATTCAAGAAGGGAAAAATTAAGAAACTTACACTCCCAGCTAATAAGAGAATCTTGGAGCCATCTTGGTTTGGAGTAATCTGGCTTCTCCAAATGGTTTGAGAACACCGAAGTATAGTAGTTGAGTCCAACGAAATCGGCCGAGTTTTTCAGTTTTGCCTTCTGCTCGGTAGTAAATTTAGGCAATCTATGTCCAACAATGTCTTTCATGATCTGTGGATAATCTCCAAAGGTAGTTGTGTCCAAATGCCTAGAAAAATAACCAAAATATATTATATAAAACTACTTGCAAGATATTTAATTAATTAGTACTTAATAATATTAGGGGTATTAATGAACTACTTACCATCCCAAAATAAAGTCAAGTGCACGGTCAATGGAAGCACCGTCTTGAGAATCATTAAGGTCATGTGCTTCGAACCAAGCCGGACTATGTGCGATACCGATCTTTCCACCTTTACACTGTGGCCATATACATAACACAAAACAAGATATTTAGATTCCGAAAGAAGATAAGTAATTTATATGAATGATCATATATATACCTTTTCGCATTGTCTGAAAGCTTCAACACCTTCTGCGTGGGAGAGAAGAAGATTGTGAGTGACGAGGTAAGCCTCGTATCCTGATCGTCCATCTTGGCATTTAGGGTTTACGTAAGAAGAGCAACGTCCTGGTGCCTTTTTGCCCACGTCATAACCAGCGTGTGAGAAAACCCATGGCTCATTGAATGTGACCCAATGTTTCACTTTTCCACCGTATTCTTGGAAAACAAAATCTGCATACTCTCGGAAGTCCTTCCTGCATTATTGCAAAAAATAGTTATATATTGAATATATATGTTAATTTATCACATTATACACATATACATATAAACAAAAACACTTACACAATCCTTTCGCTTAAAAAGCCGCCATATTCGTCTTCTAAATCTTGTGGAGTGTCCCAATGGTAAACAGTAACAAATGGAACTAAGCCTAATTACAATAAAAATAAATGCATGTTTTAGAGCAAATAATGTATATTATTTTTGTTGATTAAGTTATTTGTATATATTAATATATGTTTAAAATATATATATAACCATTTTCGAGGAGCTCGTCGATGAGGTCATGGTAGAATTGCACACCAGATTTACTGATTCCCTTCTCCTTTCTCCCATCTAATAAAAAAGATTGTTTTGTTTCATTAATATATATATATCGGCCATCGTATACATTTCAAATACACCAATTTCAATCGACACGAAATCAAAGTTGTGATTAAATAGATAAATATTATATAGTATATCGATCGATCCTTAGCACATATATATACTCACGAGGAAATATTCTTGGCCATGCGATAGACATTCTGAAGGCGTCTGTGTTTAGATTCTTCATTAGTTGAATATCTTCCTACAAACATTTTTCAGATGAGACAAATATTCAACATCTAGTATAAATGTACAAATCAATAAGCGATTAGGATATATATATATATATATGTGATAAATAATTTCTTCAGTCTATATTAATATATACCTTATAACGATGGAAGAAATCAACGGCCACATCGCCGTTATCGTTATTGCATCTCTCTGTAATTCGAAAGTAAGAAAAAAAAAATTGATTTTTTAAACCAAAATTTTGAATTAGAGTGGAGATAATAGTAACGTAAATGTGGAGATACTCACCTGGATATCTCCTACAGTAGATATCCCATAGGGCCGGCCCACGACAAGTTTCATTAACTGCACCTTCAACCTAATGGATACGAAAATAGTGGGTTAGGTAGTAATATATAAAAATAAGATATAGGATTTATAAAATATGTCATATTACCCTTTAACAAAAAAAAAGGTAATGATATATAATAACACAGTCTAATTTGCTATATAACATTTTTTAAGGGATATTAAGTTATTATCATGATACAAATTTCATTAGATAGTTAGAGTACTATATTTTGTAATATATAAAACAAAACAAACAAAAAAACTCTTATTTTGCTGCATCGTTCTATTTTGTACTGTAGTTTTTATGTTCTATATATATATTTATGTACAAAACATCATCTTACAAAATAAAGTATTTTCTACTGTACAATATATATAGTTTTATATTAAAATAAAATATTCTATTAAACGCGATTTTGAAAGGGAGAAATATGGATTCAACTATAACGTCTATAAGAATCTTACTATCTAAAGGGTAACATATTATTTATGTGTGATTTTTAGTTTTATACATGTCAAGAAGTGTTCACAAAAACATATATTGTACCTGATAAGCGGCAGTAGCGGTGCCAAATAAAAAACCTTCAGGGAAACTTCCTCTGCTTAATTTGGTTGACGGCGGGCAAACAGGTCCGTCGGCATTTGCCGGAGAACTGACGACGGTAAGGACCAAAAGCAGCCCTATGACTATGAGAGGACACTTTTGCAAAGCCATTTTGTTTTTTTTTGTTTAGGATGGTTCTTTTACATCTCAATGGCGTTCTTTAAATAGCGATTCTCGTTCACTTATTGATCTCTCATTTTATTATTTTTTAATATGCCAACTAGGCCTCGATAATCATTTTTTTAATTTTCTACTTTTTAGATCAAGATCGTGTTTTCGATCATATATTGACTATCACATGCTTGGATATTGACGTTAACCTGTTACTGTCATTTATTTATTTATTTCAGTAAACTAATATATTTAAATAGGATGACTCGTTGCATGATCTATATCGTTGTGTTAATTTTTATGTTCCAAAATTTTTAACATATAATATACCGCGTGTCCAACGAGCTATACAATTAAAATATGTCATTGAATAAGTCGTTGTGTAACTCCAAAAAAAATGAAGCTTTCATATATTGTAAATATATTTATATGATTATTAATAATGGCCCCTAAGACCATTTAATATTTAGCTCACATGGACGTTTGGTTACACCTGCATTCAGTAAAGCTGATTTTTAATACTGCAATAATAAACGGTGTTCTTTTTTTTTTGTCAAAACCGTAGCTTCGTTTGTTTTCAAATTTGAAAGCATATAATATTTCTCGTGTTTAACGAGCAAGAATTCAATGCAACGATACAGATAATGCAATGAATTATTCTATATAAATATTTGTTTTTTAAAACAATAGTTTATTGAAAAGAAAGAACAGTACTAAAATACAACTTTTAACAAAAGAAAATATTAAAATATAACTAATCTGTTTTCAATCTAACCAATTGATGATTTGATGGTGGTAAGCAGTTGAAGGGTTCGTCCGGTTAGTTGAGATACCATGGTTTGTATCATGCCATCGAAATTTCAAGTATGGTAATTCGGTTTTTTACATGTTTTAGAGATAATTTTGGCTTTGATCTAAAATTCCCCGGTCACAAAAAAATTAATAATATAAAAATGTGATATTAATATTTTGACATCAGTCTATAATCCCCCGATTATATATAAAACATAATTAAAATGCATCGGATTAATCCTTCGCTAACTAAATATATATGTTGGGTTACCATTCAGGACTTCATATGCAGCGACACATCCAACAAAAGACTATCTATCTAATTTTAAACAAAACAATTTTTGCATGTAAAAACGAATGACACGGCATTTAACAATGTATCGACCGGCTATTTTAAGCCGATACTTTGTTAATTGATTCAAGAATTAATATGAAACCCACAAAGTATGTGTCCAGAAAAGGCTATATTTTGTAATGCTATACGATTTATATATACCAGCCTAGTATACCATTTAAGTTGAAGTTTATATATTTAAGTTTTGAAGGTCTCAAGATATAAGGCATCACAAAGATATGATAAAAAAATATAAGTTTGAGCTAGGGTTGAGAAAAACAACATGTTAGAATATGAAAAAGAGAGCAAGGCGGATAGTATTTATAAAATCAATACATTTTACGATTTTTTCACAAACCAAAATTATGGAATATCAATTTAGTGGCAGCCGTTTAAGGTTTTAACGGTACTCTAACTAACTAATTTTTTGTTACTATTTTTAATATATTATTACTAATTTAGCTAATTTTTTTAATATATCAATTGATATTTGAAAGAGAAACAAGAAAATTTTAAAAATATTTAATTGAAAGTTTTAAAATTAATCGGCTGATATGTAAAAGAATTTTCATTGAAAATATGTATGGTATAAGAAGATTACTAGCTCCGATTTATTTTATATTCCGATTTTTTTCCGGTCCTATGATTGTTTGGCTCGGTATTTGTTAGTGGGGGTTTCCATTCCTTAGTTCCTAAAGACATTTTATTTGACTTCTAGTTCCACGCGATCCACGTTGATAATTTTATATTAATATATAAGGTTGCAATAATTTACCACCAAAGATAAACACATGATCGTATCTCTCTTTTTTTTTTTTTTCCAACAATTATAAGATCGTATCTCTCTTCTATTCCTTAGTTTCTAAATACGTTTAAATTTTATTTATAATTCCACGCGATCCACGTTAATAATTTTATATAAATATATAAGGTTGCAATAATTTACCAGTAAATATAAAACATGATCGTGTCGGGCATCCAGGATCGTGCCTACTTGCTTACACTTGTAGGGGCCACGGTGATTTAGAAACAAGAACGTAAAACGTACATAATTATTTGAAAAAAAAACTCCAAACTATAAAATTCTCAAATTCTATAGGGGCTCGGGGTATAATTCTAATATTGCTACGCTGATTAATTTTATATTCAAAAGTTCGCAATGGATTTCCAATTTATTCCATTGGCTCATCGATCATTCTTGTTTGGCAACTAATTTATTCTTGTTAAAACTCTCATAAGCGTATCTAACTACACAACATAATTAAAAAAAAAAACCCAATCAATTTATTGGAGCTCCGTATGCATTTATTTATTTATTTCGTTCAGATTGTAGGTCTATTCGATTGAGTATTACAAGAAAAAAAATGAAGATTGTAGATGAGATGGTGTTAGTGTATTAATGGCTCCTTCTATATTAATGTCCACTAAATATACAAATACGGAGTATATTTTATGGTTTTATTGTTTTAATTAGTATTTCGGACAAAAAGTATATATATATATATATATATATATATATAAACTTCCAAGTGTATGATTGATCGAGTAATGGCACTGGGAAGTGGCAAGTAGGCATAAATCATATTTTTTTAATAGGTACAGATCCGATTTAATCGCCAGCAATGAAAATTGAATACTACCAATATTTATCAACCAGTCGTCACTCATCACAATTCCCAGTAATCCAATTAACATTAAAAAAAATCTAGTGCTGAATCAGCTTGATTTGTTTTGTTACCACTTTTATGCCAGCTTGATTTAAAAATAATATATATATCTAAGTTCACGAGAAAATTTTTTAATTTCGCACATAAGTTACGAAAGGTTGAACTCGAGTGTGAAAGCACATGTATTCTATTATTATTTATTAAACAATAGATTAAGAGGGTCTTGTTTTTAAAATATTAAGAGGCATGGTCTTGTTACGTTTAATTGGATGTAGCACTTCCAAATTGGGCCTTGAAAAAAGCCACGAGCTTCTGCTTAGGCGGTAAGACTTCCTTAATAAAAATATTGCCGACGAAATCTTCCGACCAACGTTGAAGTTTTGGAAAGTTCTCAGCATTCATGATCGTCACGCCTGAAGCTTCTTGGACGATCCCTAGCCAATATCCTATGAAATCAGCTGCTATATCGACAAATCCAATCGTCTCTCCTCCGAAAAAAGGTTTATCCGCAAGCTCTTTTTCTAGACATTTCAAACCTTCATTAGCCTCTTTCATTTCCTTTTCTCTTTCGGTTTCTGGTGCCCAACAAGCCTTCCACAAACTTAGCATTACCTATACAAGTTATATATATTCAAAAAATATGTGCAAGTTATATAGTCTAGCTAGTTCAGCACTAGATTTTTTTTTTTTTTTAAACACGCATCTTTTTTTCTCCTTTTTTTTTTGCTAAATTTTTTTTCTATTTAAAATGCATGAGAATAAAAATAAAAGCAGCCTATGGCCCAGATTGTTTTCTACACCATTTCGAACCCAAAAGAACCAGCCCATAATTCATCTATAAACCCCCAAAAACATGCATTTTTTTTTTGTTAATTACCAAATCTCTAACATGCATCTTGATTCTTGATATTATGTGAATATCAAACCTACTAGTTTGTAGTTTCAAGATCAACATAAATGTACCTTCTCATCCACATACTTAGCCCAAAAACGGGCCATGGCACGTTCATAAGGATCTTGAGGCAAGATCGCGTGACTTGTCTTCCACGTGTCTTCGATGTATTCGACAATCACCAGAGATTCAGCTATCGATCTGCCACCATGGACGAGGACGGGGACTTTCTTGTGGATAGGGTTATACTTGAGAAGCATAGGGCTCTTGTTACCATAAACATCTTCTTCAATGTAATCGTAAGGTATGCCCTTAAGTTTAAGGACCATTTCTACTCTTTTGCTAAAAGGACTTCCCCATAACCCCAAAAGCTTTACCTGCTCTTCTTGGTTCATCTGTCCGGTTATGATAAAAATTACCCGGTTGGGTTTTCTTCTTTGTGTGTGCGTGTTCGATTGAGCAATATGGTGGTGGGCAGCTATTTATAGTCACTTTGGGTTTGACTAAATGCATGTATAAAGAATCATTGGTCATCAGAAAAATCACGGTGTCTTTTTTGGAAAAAAATTGGATATATTAGTTGGTCAACATTTTTGACTTTCATGGAGGGTAGTGGTTGAGCATGTGTGTTGTCATTTAGTCACTACATATTATTGTTTAAAATTTTCACACAATTTAGTGTGATAATAAACGTATTGTGGTACCTATTTGTATTTTTATTATTCCCTTGTTTCTTAAAGAGTGTCATTTTCACACTTAATTTTTGTTTCATGAGTGTTATTTTAAGTTTTTGCATATTTTTAAATTAAATATCAGTTTTTTCCCTATTATTTCAACTTATTAATTAGAGAGAAATTTATTTAGTGTATTAATAAAGGGTAGAAAATAAATTTACATAATTTTTTTAATTTATGTGAAAAATGTGAATGGCACTCTTTAAAAAACAAAGGGAATATTATTATTATTTTGTCATTCTTACGCACGTATAGTGTGACAATACGAAAAATGATAAGCTACAGTTTCATAAGAAGTTAATTTAATTCTAATAACTACAGAATTTTCAAAATGATAGCTTTTGCTCCTAATTACATAATCGTTTCGTAATTGAAAAAACATAGTTTTGTGTAACCTTTACATCAGTGATAACGTCACATTTTCACGGATAGCGATTACGTTCATAAATGTGGAAGACACGGGCCTCATTAACCGGAACTTTGAAAACAGGCCATCACCTCTAGGCCCAGTAGTGATAAATAGTGAACATCTTTAACTTAGAAATCCTTGTGCAAGGCCCAAAGGCTCGAATTCAACGAGGGTACGCAATTTGATTAAGCTGATTGATATAATACCGAATTGAACCGGAACAAACTAGGCTATTACCGAAGTTGGACACTGTTTTTTTCAAGTTATTATAAACTTTTATTCATTATTTTGTACACGATTCCGAATCAAAAACAAAAAAAAAATAAACGGATTTCAAAAAATAAAATTACACAATTTAATTATTTTGATTTATCAGAAATCTATCAATATACATACTCCCTCTGTTTCACTTTATTTGTAGTTTTAGGATTTTTTTTTGTTACAAAATAAGTGTTGTTTTGGATTTCCAATATAGTTTTTTGATAAAAAATTATATTTTTACCCTTAGTATTTAGTATAATAACCAATGAAAAAATTGGTTTGGTGTATTAATGAGGGATAAAATAGAAAATTTTATTGTTTTCTTAAATAGTGTGCAAAACCCTAAAACAACAAATAAAATGAAACAGAGGGAGTATGTTATATAGTTCACATAATTCAGCGAAACTGCTTCATTAATTTCATTTCATGACCGACTCTGCAACTTCGTTTTCCCTAGGTATTTTTTTCATGGCCGATGACGGGCATCATGCCTCTATATATTTTATGTGTATGTTTCATTCAATTTTTTGGATTGTTTTTTTTGTTTCTCGTGGAATCTCGTCAAATCTCAGTGATATCAGATATCCAAAGCGGCGGATAATCTTCCAAATCAGATATTTCCATTGAGAGTTCGATATTGTTTGGTGTCGGTTCCAATGGACCAACGTTTAATTATCCTCTCATTTGTACAATTTGCTTCCACCTTGCGACCACACATGTGTTGCCTTCAGCCTTCATCTATTGGAAGAACTTTGGCGGTCATGTTGGCGCTTGCTAAAGGAAAACATTCGGAAGACAAAGACAAAACTTTGGAACTTCGTGCTATTGTATTACCAATGATAAAACTTGAATTAACTTGGAAAATAAACACAGAGAGAGAGGGACAAGTATGAGGAGAATGAAGCTCAATTTATATAACTAGTTACGAGGAAGGAAACAAATAAACAATTTTACATTACTAAAATTTTGAACAATGAAAAAATTTACAAGCAATTAGGAAAAGAAGTAAAAGTTAAACTAAAACCTTAGGAGTCTCGGTCTCGCTCTCATCATAATGAGGTTTGTGTTTCCCTGTGGCCCTTATATAGCAAAACATAGCCACAAGAAAAGTAGTCGCTAAGCCGCCGAGAATAAAGCCACCGCCGGCGACAGATCTTTCCACCGTAGAATGGTGGTGGTCTCGCTCTCCAGTCTCTTCCAATTGTGAAATCTCCGGTGCTTCTGCCTCCGCTATAGGCCAGTCATGCCCGCTGAGTTTCCTGCCTGCCGGAGACTCAGCTTCCGATGCTGCTGCTGCCATAGCCAAGGCGTACATTAGTAAGCAGCATAGAACTATAGGTTTCGCAACCATTTTTTAAATTTTGGTTGGTTAATATCTCTGTTTTCTTTTCTTGCTTGGTGTACTTGGGAGATGATTGTGCTAATGGAGTCATTTATAGGTCGATATTTTTTTCTTTTCTCTTAAAACAATTTCCTTTTTATTTTAATTGGCAGACTTTTTTTTTTGTCAACATTTTAATTGGGAGACTAGACAGATCGTGTGGTGCCATATGGAAATTTCCGAGTGTTTGGTGTCCGGGAAAATCACTACGAAAAATAATTTTAGTGAAAGTTTTTTTAATAATGAAATTAATTATCTTTGCGTTCTTCAATGGGGCTGTCGGGTTGGCCGGAGGAATCATACGGGTGTACACGTGAACTGAAATAAAAATAACAATTCGTTCAAAAAAGTCTACATTGTATTGGTATGTATGTATTTATAATATACCAATACTTCAACCATCAAAAGAATCCATAAAATTTTCGAAAACAATTTTACAATATAATCTTGTTATTATTTATCAAATTAATATTTATGAATATTTTAAAGTCATACGACAAATTATATTTTTATTTTAGAATTTAAAGACACAATGCCTTTGAAAAATTAAAATTTACACAGTATATAAACAAACATATACATTGGATTTAATATTGCGTAGTTGCGCTTAACTACAAACATTTTAAAAGCCTTTTAGGTTCTGAGGAAAAATTATATGCCTTCCACGGAAAGTTTATAACCAGTCAAATATTATGATGGTAGGCAATTAAAACTCAAACCCAATAATTCTTCGAACTTATAACTTAACATATGTAATATTTCCTTCCAAAGAACTATTTTAAGGTATATATCCTTTTTTCATACATAAAATTTCAAAGAAAAGCCTAAATATACATAATAAATTATATTGCACTATTTATTTCTTACTTTTTTGAAATTTATATTGCCCTAAATTTACCTCTAGATTTTAGGATAAACCGAAAATTACTTTAAAACTGACATGAATGAATAACCGATTGAACAGTAGATAGAGTATTTCTATTGCATAAATATTGGGACGCATGTGATCATCGCTTTTCGCCGATCGAGAAGTTTTCGGCTAAACTGAACATTTATATTTTAGAAGTTGAAAAAAAAATAGGGGTTTCTGAGGAGATAAATTAAAATTGGTTTAATTAGTAGGAAACCATATTAGATCCATAGCTACGAATTAATTAAACCTAGTAAATTTTCAATATATATATACAAGTAAATCAAAGACACCAAGATCAATGATGTGCTTATATGTAAAGTTTGTCTGAGATGTGTTTTGATTAAATTAGGAACCGAAGCTTCTTTGTCTCTAGGCAAATACGGAGGTGGTCGGGAGCTAGCTTCCTCCATGTTTATGTATATTATTATGGGTTTCATGATTTTGGTGTTAAAACAGAAATTGTACATATTAATGTTCATAGATATGTTAATAGTCATAACATGTGTATGGATCGGATGTAAGTATATTTAGATGGGAATATGTTGGATTATAGTTAAAATTGAGAATTTTTCATCTGTACTAGAAATTGGGCTGTGGCGTGTCCACATGAGTTCGTTTAGGTGTTGAATTCCTTTCATAAAGTTATATGTTAAAATTGTTTACATCCAAAATTATATGTATCGCAGAAGTGTAAAGGGACCTTTTGACGAGCCCACGACTCCATGAGAGCAAAACAAGTAAATGTTTATTTAGTAATTGATTCATAACTTTCCCTTTTCCTTTATTATTTAGTTCGAAAAAGACAAACGTTTCTCCTCATGTCGTTAGAGAAAAGGGAAAAAAAATCATTAGTCATACAATTTATTCTCATAACCCTTTCTCATGATTAGCCCACTATTTTTCTTTGGATGCCGACAGGTAACTTAATTTGTTCTATTTTTCGAAAATATCACGAGTATAGACAGAGTTTACGATGAGATATATAAAATCTAAAAATCTTTTACAAAAAAAAAACCCCCCAAAATATGGAAAAGGATTAACATATGAAAGTAAAACATGTTCGTTATAAAAAATCGTATTCTTAGGGTGATTAAGATGTTCACAACTTTGTTCTCGCTATCGAATGCTGATTCTCGAGTGAGAGATAAAAAGTTATTTGGAAGAAAAACTGAGATTTTATTCAAGAACAACTAATTAACCCTAAATATCTAAAAGACTTACTTAGAAATGCTTAAAAACCATATGATTTAAAATTCTAACTTAGTAAAAAAAACTTATTTTTTAATACCTGAACCCCCATTAAATTTAAAAACTCTAACCTAATTAAAAACATGAAAATTAATCAAATATGTCAAAACTAAGAAAAGCTGATTGTAGCAACTGTAATTTTTCAACAAAAAAAAAACTGTAATTTTCCTAATATAAGTTAAGCATGTTTTCCTTCTGTATGTCCTAATTAATTAACTAAATAAAAATCAATAATGGTAATTGGTGAAGAGAATAAATAACGATCCGAGTGAAGATCTCATTGGTATACAAGACACAATAAGAACAAGCAAGAAAAGGCAGTCAAAAGAAGTCGAATATCATTGTCTATTAAAAAGCATAATCCTAAGTTCCCATCATTGGCTCATAGAGAACAAATAATCTTTCTCTAATGATATGATGTTTCACACTCACTACTTTTACTTTTCACGCTTTATATGCCTAGTGCTTACGCAGAAAACACTATGCGAATGAAGTGGTTGTAATTTGTAGTTTCGTTATTTTCATCAACATGTACACCGACTTGTAATTACAATATTTACAAAACACTTGCAAGTCTATTGAATAGATTTTTTGAAGAGTTATGTTAGGAATCTCATGTCTAAATAAGAGGAAACCTAAAACAATATATAACTATTGTGGATTCGGACAAAAACCAAAACTTATATAAACGAAAAAGACGAAACGAATGTTCTTTAAGGCGACTCTATATTGAAATGAAGATTACGTTCCGTAATCAAACTTGGGCACCAGAGATTCACGTTGTAAATGCATGCGCCTCAAGATAAATCTGTTTTCCGATCTGAGAAATTAAACATAATTATTTTCTTTATGAGCACGATAAAGTTTAGAGTACAACAAATTCTATATATATCGCATCGATCCTACGCATAGATATACCTCTTAAGATGATCTTTAACCAAAGGTAAGACATACAATCATATCTATATATATATATATATATAAAGCTATAGACATACGAATGCACAAAAAGCACGAACAACAAGCTAGATTTTGTTTTCCATTAGAGAATATGTTCTCATAGCATTAAACCATTCGAATAAGCATCTTCTCATTACTAATTAATTAGCACCACAAGGCTTATATATATTCGCATTTTCCTAGTAAACTTCTCACCAGTTTAAAGAACAACAACAACAACGAAACATAAACCATATATAAACTATCCCCTCAAGCAAGAACTTGCAAGATAGAAGAAAGTAAAAAAGTTAAGGATATGGATGTACAGATGATTATTGGTAAGGACCGGGTAATCTGCATCCTGAGGTTTAAAGCATAAGTTATGCAGAAAATATGCATATGTATATGTATATGTATATGTATATGTATATGTATATGTATGTGTGTTACTATACCTTTTAGTCCTCGGGATGCGGATTACCTCTTCCTGACTTACAATACGTTCACGGAGACACGAGATTACTCATGAAGAGGTTAGTTTTATATATATATATATATATATATATATATATATATATATACATCATTACTAGATATTTAAGACGAATATTCTCAACATACACAAATTTATATCCAATATACTCGTAGTCTTAGTATACAGAGAATGCGTACGTACGTGCACATGCATGTATTAATTATATACTACGTTCATATATATATATATATTATAATTGGTTTTAAGGTTGATTTTATACCGTGAAATTAATTAAATCTGTACACGAGTTTTTGGTCTTAGAACATACACATCAATGGATATCTTGTCTAGTTTCTCACACCACAAAAAGAAATTATAATAATAAGAAATTTTGGAGTTGCACAAAAAAAAAAAGATGATAAGAAAATTTGGTGAATCTCTACAGGTACCCATCTATTTTAATATTATTAATTTTGTTTGAATAAATCCACATGAAAGACGTGGCGGATGCTTATTAACAGCTAACGTACATATACAAATAAAATTGTAAAAACAATATATCTCAATAACACTAGTTTTAGTAGAGTTCTATAATCAACAATAACTTAAGTTTTTAATAACAAATTTTTGGAACAGAATTTAAAAATTATCGAATCAATGACACTATATAAACTTTATTAAAAATATAAAAATTCCCAAACCAATAACAGTAAAAGCTAAAAATCGAAAAATTACAAAATCTGTTTTTTGATAGTTTTATTTTTTCAACACATCTACCAATATCAAAGTCTTTGAAAAATACTTATGCCAATACCTCTCTAAGGTTTACCGAAATTACTTCTAGTTGTTGGTCCACTAAGTCGATTATATGTAATTAACTAATTATAATAACTTTTTTCTACAATTTTACTCTGGGGAAACTTAGAATAAAACGGTATTCCTCTTGGAGAAGGGTGAAAACGAAAAGAAATAAAATAGTATTTGTAAAAAAAAAAAAACTTAGAATTTAATATAACTTGAGCATGTAATAGTTAGCACATTCTATACTAGTTGAAACAGTTAGGTGACTTGACTGATTATTTCATATTAATTCAAGTTTTTTTCTTGTCAACATATTAATTAAAAAAATTATAATTTAGAAAATTTCAAATTAATGACTCATTTCTTGGACAACTACTCGGTTAATGGCAATTGTTAATTAATTACAATTAACTGTAGTTTTGTTTGATCAATTACTCTTACTGACTATAACACGACTCTTGTGTATCTTTGAATCAGTAAGATATAAATATTATATTTAATTATACTTAAACAGGTAACTGTAAATAATATATTTATTTGTGTCTAATGTATATACAGATCATGAACTAACAGAATCACGACATAGTTTTATATATTGCTCAAGGGTCGTTCATTACATTTGACAAATATGTTTGGACTTGTGATTTGGCATTTTGGTTCTACTCTTTAATTAAATTAACTGTGTTTATTCAATTTCGGTTAGGTGACTCATTACAATAATTAAGAAACATAGATTTTAAGTCATATATATAGTAAATAGGCTGGACATACAAATTCAAAAGTACTCTGGATCTTGCTTTAGAAACGAGTCAGTCAATTATTAATTGAATAGTTTAATGATTTTATATATTTATTCACTTTTCATAGATGTCCAATACTCGAATAATTGTATATAATTTCAGGAAAAGCACATGTTAAAATAATGCTAATAACAAAAACAAAGCTAGTGATGTGTACTAATTGTGCAAAGACAACAAGAAAACGCCAAAAATGCTTGGTTGGACCTTTTTTGTCAACTGCGTATCTATTATTTTGTTTATATAATGAAACTAAGAGATCCCTAAAACTAGTTGAGAGTAAAAGGTAATAATTATAAACTTTTGAAAAAATAAATTGCAATGATCAAATACATTTAAGCCTTAAAGTTTTGTGTCGTTTCGCTAAAGTTAAAACTTGAAACGCTGCTGATCTGTGTTACTATGAAATAACTGGTTAGCATAGAGTAATATATTTCGAGTATGCGTTGTATATTTTGGTGACAACATACAACTAATTACATTGATCTTAAAAGAAGAAAACATATACACTAAAAGTCATATATTTTCATGAAATCATATTGAATAAAGTTAATACTGTATAACCGTTTGGATTGTTTTATCGATATAGAAGATGAATTCCTCCCTAAACTAAACAAGGACTAATATTTGCCAAAAAAAACTAAACAAGGACTAATTCTGGAAACTAAAAAAGTTGGTCTTTTACAACAATTCCACACTTAAACACAATCAAAAACCATTCATCAAAACCATCATTTGTAGAAACCGAAGTATTTTAATCATAATATACAGAAAAAAAAATGTTAGATATGATCATTTTATTTGTGAAGTGTTAGTTGCGATGATGTTTTTAGATTTTTATTTTGTTTTATTTTGATCCCATTATTTATTTGTGGAAATACTTTTAATTATGAAAGACTAAATTATTCATGTAATGACATAGAAACAGTTGTTTTTACTTTTCTTGTTTTGTCTTGGAATGGTAGATTTTGATTATAAATTTAGAAGTGTTGATTAATTAATTATTTTCCCAAATAAACAAATAAAGAAGCTCGAGTTGACCATTTCATTCTTTGATGGAAAACACTCTCTTCTCTTCTATGCTTCCTTCTCTTTGTGCTAAATTTTTACAATCTTTGATCATCTTTTCTCTTTTTTCTACCGAAGAAATCCCAATATTGTATGGAAAACATCAAAAACCCTAAAACCCCGGACGATTGTTCCGATAGCATATCCAAAAACGTTCATCAAACCGTTGATGATTCCACGAACCAGTCAAGATCTTACATATGCAGTTTCTGCATAAGGGGCTTCTCGAATGCTCAAGCACTAGGAGGGCATATGAACATCCACAGAAGAGACAGAGCTAAACTCATCAGACAAAAGCTTATGGAAGAAAATAAGGATGAAGTTGTCGCCGAGAGTGATTCATTAGAAGTTGTCTCTTTAGACCTTAATGAACAACAACAACAAGAAGCTTTGATATGTGATGATCAAGATCAAGATGTGGAAAAAGATACGAAACCTAATCAGAAATTAGGGTTTTGGGTTCAAGAAAGCAAGCTTGATACTAATAATCATGGAAAGGTTACGGAGGTTAGCCTAGATGGTTCGACTTCGAGTCCTCATCGTGAGATTGAAGGATTGGATCTCGAGCTCCGGTTAGGCCAAAGGGCCGTGGAGAAGAAGACAACGTAATCTCTAAACCATCAATCATATATAATTGATTGCATTGTATGCATCAAAAGGGAAAAAACCCTTGAGACATCAAAATCTCAAATCCGTCTATTACAAATGGATTCGTGGCTCAGATTGTATTGAAGGTATGCATATGTATCTATTATTGCTACCATTATCATTGTTGTGTTGATATTTGTTTCCTTGCTTGGGTTGATTTCACCAACAACTTTTGTAAATGACATACACGTCCAAACAAACATAAATATATAGAAATATATATATTCTGGTGTTTGCTTTAGTTGTCAATGGACAATGAATAAGTTAAACTTAATTAAAAATTATTGATCGCGTGTCACCAATGGTAGAGATTATTCGTTTTGTGCACTGAGAATTGTTGCTACATTTGACGTTTATTGATACTTGCTAGCTAGTCCTGATCAGATTTTCTAGAAATCTTTTGCACAAACCTCACTGACTGTTGTATTCGAGATCACTGGTCCTGATTAGCATTTAAACATACATGATCAAATAGTTATATCGTATATAATTTAACCCAATTTTTTTTGTTTTTATATATTGATCGTATATATCGTTCACTAGCCAACTTATGAACGATGAAGTTGAACAAAAAAACATAAATAAAAGTCGCTATACTTATAATTATTTACTTTTTTGGGGTTTAATGTGAATCGTCGTTATACTTTCTGATGAGGTCTAGATTCCAGAAACGAATTTGAATCGTATCAGTCTAGATTTTATTTGTACTAAAGTTATGTTCAGTTAATAACCATAAATAATGTGTATGAGTCAAACTGTATATATGAAGTATAAGTTAGTAAAGTCGCTTGAAACGCTAAGATTCCATAATGGCATAATCGTTTGAACCAATAAGATAGTAAGATCCCCATATAACTGAAAGCCAGTAAAAGATACACATGATTTATAGTGATTCATCTACAATGTCTAAGATATGTTTATCTTACGCTGTTACGAAAGTTTACTACAATGAAATTTTTTTACGAAACTGACTCTCAAAATTGCATGAAATATTATACTTGTTTTTGGGATTTTTCAACGTATACATAAAATTATGCTCCGCAACTTAAAAATGTTCACTTATCACTATATTAATTTTTTAATGACGAATACGTCCTAATTACGTTCCGGATTGGTTCGAGAACCTGTGTGAGTACCAGGTCTGGAGCTAGAAGAAGATTGGTTCTTTGAGACACCATGGAAATTTGATAATTCCAAAAGATACTATGGATTACTTGGAATCGATTATGCTAAACCGATAATAATAAGGCAATAACCAACGAAACAACAATAACCGGACGGTTTGGGTTAATTTAAAATCGAACTGGGTTGGTTAACTAAACTAATGTAAAAATCAATTGAAGTGCCAACGAAGACCAGCAGGTCCAGCACACACGATCCTAAAATCCTCTGCATCGTCTCCATCGCTGGTCTTCCATTATTGAGGAATCTATTCCCCTTTTTCTTCTTCTTTCATATACAAACCCAAATAGATTTCAACGAACGCCTCTCTCCCTCTTTCTCTTTCTCGATTTGTTCTTTGCCGGACCTCATAGTGTGGTGGTGATACTGGGCGGAGAGATGGCTCCTAATGATCCTAAAAAAGGCGGTGGCGGCGGCGGAAGTGGTTTCTTCGCTTCTCTTGCTTCCTCGATCTCCAATTTGGGATCTGCTATGACCAAATCAGTTAATGGGTGAGTTTTTTTATTCATTTAAACCCGGATCTGCCACTCTGCTAGATTCGTAATTTGGATGTGAAAACTGGAAACTTTTGGTTTGCCTTTTTTTTGTTTTCAACTTGTTGTGATTTGTTCTCTTCAATGTTCAGATCTTCTTCTAACGTAGTTTTTTTTTAATTTCTCCAAAGTCTGCTCCTTTGGAATTGATATTAGACGAGAGCTTAATTCATAGATGGAGAGTTTCGATCCACTTCTAAAATGGGCTTTGCTTAAAGTTTAGCTCTTTTGAATGATTCGTTGTGTTTTGATTTGCTTCTCAGTTTGGTTGGCTATGAGGGACTTGAAGTTATCAATCCTGAAGGAAGTACAGAAGATGCAGAGGAGGAAGCAAGCAGAGGAAGATGGAAGCAAGAGGTATTTGTACTTCTACAGTTCTGCCTAACTCTTGTTGTCGTCATAACTATTGATATAATCATCTGACAAACATAAGCAATTCTCAGGATCGCGATGGCTATTGGAAGATGATGCAGAAGTACATAGGATCTGATGTTACATCAATGGTGACCCTTCCTGTGATTATTTTTGAACCAATGACAATGCTCCAGAAAATGGCAGAGGTTTGTGCTCCAATGACATTTGGTGATTGATTTGTTCCTGTCTCTGATATTGTTTTGTAATCCGATGATGCCAACGATATGTGCTCTGTTTCTGATAGTTGATGGAATACTCGCATCTGCTAGACATGGCAGACAAAACAGAGGACCCTTACATGCGCATGGTGTATGCGTGTAAGCACATCTTCTTGATTTCTGCTATGATTAGAATCTGTTCATGTAGTTTCTGTCCCGCGTGGCTAAATTTTGATAATTGATCTTTAACAGCATCATGGGCTATATCTGTGTATTATGCCTTCCAACGAACCTGGAAACCTTTCAATCCAATCCTCGGGGAGACTTATGAGATGGCTAATTACAATGGTGTTAACTTCATTTCTGAACAGGTTAGTGACATTTCTTTTACAACTCAAAATAATTGTCAAGTTCTTTAGCTCTCAACTTTTCCCAGATTGCTGATAGCAATGGTTTTGTTTTCAGGTCAGCCATCACCCACCAATGAGTGCTGGTCACGCCGAAAATGAGCATTTCACTTATGATTGTACTTCAAAACTGAAAACAAAATTTCTGGGCAATTCCATTGACGTTTACCCAGTAGGAAGGTAAGTCTGTGAAATAACCACAGCACAGGCTGCAACTATATATACTGAATTCAGACTTTTCATTGGTACATTATATCCTGAACCTTAAATGCCATGAATCTATTGTGCAGGACACGAGTGACACTTAAAAGAGATGGAGTTGTTCTTGACTTGGTACCTCCTCTGACCAAAGTTCACAACCTAATCTTTGGACGAACTTGGGTTGATTCGCCTGGGGAAATGGTCATGACAAACCTGACCACCGGTGACAAAGTCGTGCTTTACTTTCAACCATGTGGCTGGTTTGGGTCAGTTCCCTTCAATGCAGCTTCATCTTCCTGTTTTTTTCTTTCTTTTCTGTCAAAGCTGAAGAAATGTGCATTCATGGTCTCAACAGATCTGGTCGATATGAAGTGGACGGATATGTCTATAACGCCTCTGAGGAGCCCAAGATACTCATGACTGGTAAGTGGAACGAGTCCATGAGTTATCAGCCGTGTGACGGTGAAGGTGAACCTCTCCCGGGCACCGAACTAAAGGAGGTTCGCCAAATCTCTCTCAGTCATCGACTCAAGTCTCTTTCCAAAAAAGTCTCAGTTTGATGAGACATTCTAACGCTGTCTTTTGTACATAGGTCTGGAAACTCGCTGATGCTCCAAAGGATGACAAATACCAATACACACACTTTGCTCACAAAATCAATAGCTTCGACACTGCCCCAAAAAAGCTGTTGCCGTCTGATTCACGGTTACGCCCTGATAGATACGCACTTGAGATGGGTGACATGTCCAAATCCGGCTATGAGAAGAGCAGGTATGGTAACAAAAACTTGGTCTTTAGGATCTAAAATTGAAATAAACTGGGATTTTTCTAACTCTTCTCCCTCATCTTTGCTATAAAGCATGGAAGAGAGACAGAGAGCCGAAAAGAGAACCCGCGAAGAGAAAGGCCAAAGCTTTACCCCAAAATGGTTTGATATAACAGAAGAAGTCACTCCTACACCATGGGGTGATCTCGAAGTTTACCAATTCAATGGAAAGTACTCAGAACATCGTGCAGCCGCAGATAATTCGGAAGATAACGACCCAAAGTCAATCCAGTTCAACCCATGGCAATTCCAAGATCTGTCTACTTAAAATGTATCGCTTCAAAAGACAAAAAGATCAAATCTTTTTGGAAACAAATGTTGTAATTCTTATTCTCTCGTAGTTACAACAGACTTTTCCTACATCTCCTAGCTCTCCCCTTTGCTTTCTCTAGTCTTAGTTTACAACTTCCATTGTTTTTTAATTTATTCAAAAAATCTGTCTTTGATCCTCATCTTCATAGTTATCTTCTTCTTCTCCTTCTTGGGTCTTGATCTCACTCTCACCAAACCATCTAGGAGGATCAAATCCAGATCCACCTAGAGGATTACAGCGGCAGAGACGCCAAGTGGTGAGAACAGTTCCTTTGAGAACTCCATATTTCTTGTAAGCTTCCATGGAATATTCGCTGCAAGTGGGAATGTAACGGCAGCTTCTAGGTCACACCGGCGATATCTCCCCTGTTTTCACCGTAAAACGCTAATTAACAACACCCGTACCAATTCAGAATCAGATGAGGAATTGCAAAAGGGTTTTTTTTTTTTTTTTTTTTTTTTGTTTACTCTTGTAGAATCTCAGCATTGCTAAAGCTGCTTTGACTCCCACACTCTCTCCGTCTTCCCCATCTGAGCCCAACCCAACCAATTAGTTACAGAAGATATCCAAAAACATAAACATAAACAAATTTTGGATAAGAAAAAGAGAGACCTTGAGGAGATTCAGGGTCTGGATTTGATTTCGCAGATAAGCAAGGGAGCTGCTGCTTGGTTTTCCGAGGAAGATGATGAAAGCTCAAGTGGGAATTATTGGATTTGTGGTGAAGTTTAAGAGGATTATGGTTTTCAGAGATCAAGAGGGTTGCATAAGGACGGTTGGTGGAGACGACGACCGCCATTGTATTCAAAACTCAAACACAGTTTAAGCTCTAACTTCAAAATTCTAAGCATAGAATTCACTCCCCAACGTCTCTGTACCAAACAAAACGACGACGTTTGAGATGTCATTAAATTGCAAATCCTTAACAATATGGAGAGAAAACTAAATTTGGTCCTAAACTCACAGGTTTTGGTTTTTACGTTCATAAATCTAAAAGTCCTTAAAATGGATTGGATTTGGACATCTATTTATGATATTTCATTTATTTTATTATTTAAGAAACAAATAGGAGTATTTCATAGTGTCGGAATCCATTTTGTGGTGGAAAAATATGACACGTTGCAGAATTTTGTAAGAACGAAAATGCATCTGAATACGGAGCACATCCACAAAATAAAGACTCAATCCTTCATCTTTCTCTTTGCCAAAAAAAAGAAAAAAGAAAATGGCGAGCTCACTTCTCACCAGCTCGACGACATTGTCTTCTTCTTTGTTACATGTTCCTCGGAAGTTGTCGGTTCATAGCCATTGTCCAAGCCAAAGAACTCTTTGGTTTTCCCGGAAACAATCGTCTCTCCGTGTTCGCGCCGCAAGACTCCCTCAAGGGGTAAGTATATATATAATATAGTCTCTTGAAAACACTCAACAGATCATATCTAAAGTTATTTTTTTTTCTTCTCACGATTCTCCTTGTGTGTAAATATTTGTTGGGAAGGTGGTAGTGCCAAAAAAGGAACCCGAATTCAAACCAGCGTTTCTGGGATTCACATATACAGCTGAGATATGGAACTCTAGAGCTTGTATGATTGGTCTAATCGGATCTTTCATTGTTGAGCTGGTGAGTTCAAATGGCTATGGAAGTTATATATGCAATAATGCAGTGAAGATTAAACAGAGTTGTCTTTTTCTTATTTCTTCCAGATTCTGAACAGAGGAATACTTCAGCTGATTGGTGTTGATGTTGGAAAAGGGCTTGATCTTCCTCTCTGATTTTCATAATCTTCTTCTTCTTCCAATCTGGTCACAATAATCTTTACAACACTTTCTTTTGGTTTATTTGTTATGAAATCAAAGAGCTTACAGGCTACTGTATATTTCTAAATACAATAAACACACATGTTAAGAACGGTCTAATTCTGACAAGAAAATAGGAAAGCCTTTAATTATCTTACAATCATGTCTTTTTCACCTGTTAAGTGGTATGTATAATAAGCATAATTACCTTTCGAGTTCTGTATCCACAACCTAACTTCCTTCCTTTTTGAGGAATCCAAAGAAAAACGAGGGAAAATATAACAACTTACACCTAAACCGATACCATAATTTTCACAAACGGATGTTCTTGATCCAGTTAACGATGACGAGGGATAGAGAACCTTGTCAAGCAGACTCTAGTACTGATTACGGCCTAGTCTTGGTTTCAAGCTGAGGTAGCTAAAATGCTTGAAAGACGGATGAGCCAGAGTGTTGTGAAGTTAAAAATCTGCTGCCTTTTCGATGAAACTCACAAAAAATTGGAATATATGATTTGGGTCTTGGCTACGGTTTTGTTTCGGATGACACAGGGATTGAATCAAAAGCTGTACGGAAACGCAGACCAGAACCAATATGTCTCGACGTAGGCCACAGCCAAGAGAGTATGTTCGGACCCAAAATCTGAAGAAGAAACAGTTAAAACTAAACAAAGAACAAAACTTTGACTGATAATAACCATCTAAAGAAAGATAGGGCTTAATACCAAGGTGAGGTTTTCATATGCGCCAATGTCGTACGGATGCTTATAGACTTGCCCACCTTTCTCTGCTAACCACATAGCTCTCACTCCTTCATGGTACTGCTCAATTTCCGCAACATTGATAAGCAGAGGAACAAAATCCTAACTAAAGCTAACGAAATCCATGATCCTAGCAATAGAAGAAATGAAAAGAAAAGAAAAAGAACAACCTCGATAGTCGTTTTGTTTTGTAAAATGAGGTAGATGTGCCACCCGAGAAGAACACCTAAGGCTATGCTCAATGGGATAAGAAGAAAAGCTGAAATTACCTGAGGGAAAAAAACTATAACCATTGGCAAAATGATAATTGTTGGTAGTTTTCAAAAACAATACATCAATCACAATCATTACATATATAGTTCTTAAATAGCTTCCCATCTCTTCCTCTTCATCTTGAGGTTCAACAGTAAGGCTTCCCACAAGCAAAACCTAAAAATTCAAGGAATATATATTAAGCTCATTTACTAAATGGCACATACATTGAACTAACAGAAGTCAGGAAATGTACCAGGGAGTATAAACATGCAGTCACCGCATAGACAACAAAGACAAAGAAGACCTTGTAATTAGTGTGCCCTACGCAGTTGTTGATCCAAATACAATGGTGGTCCTTCAAAACAAAGACGACTGGGTTTAACATATATCACATGGGTTTGGGCAGTTTGAGGTTCAGCTTGGCATGAAATATAAGTGTTAAGTAGAGCATACCATTCTAAGCACACATCTTTTGCAAACTCGACAATGGTGAGCTCGCGGAGGTTTGAAATGTGAACACTTCTGGCAATACCTCAAATCTCCTCCCTGCAAATGACGCAACCAAAGTAAGTAGTGAAACAAAAATTCATAAGTGCACTTCCCCTTTTCCCAGAAAGATCTAAGAACACAGTTGCAAGAGGATCCCAAAGCCTCACATATGGAATCACAAAGCCTCAACTATTAAGGTCCTAATCGACGTTAGCAAAAAAAAAATCTGATAACTATAAAGTTAAACTATCTCACACATGGCATCAAAACAACGTCAGGGGAAACAAACAATCTAAAAGAATCACGACTCTAGCGAATCCTTATAGCTAAGCAATGGATTTATATGTAATCCCAAAGAGTCAACCTTTAAGGAGAAATTTGATAACTTGAAAGTTCTCTTGCAAGATAACAAAATATCTCAAAGTGAGTCAACAATCTACAACAATCACAATTCTAGTCAATCCATATAAGCCGAAACATTGAATTGATATGTACAGAAAATGACTACACACCATAGACTATTCAGATGCAGAGAGATACAATTTTAAGATTTTCCCATAATCGGAAAGGCTATTTGACCAATATCATAAAGGGGATAATGGCAAATCTCTCTGACATAGAAATGAACTAAACTGAACACAATATCCAAATTTCTAACTAATAATGACAAATCTCGGAAATTGACTACTCAGCACCGATAATTCAAACCAAGGAACAGCTAAATAGAGAGAAAGATGTGACCTTGCGCTTAATCTCGTGAACAGGACTCTCTGGATCTTCAACATCTGGCATGTAATTGAGTGAAACCCGACCCGGATCCCTGAAAACCGCGACGGTGTAATTGTAGACAGACATCAGAGCCAAGGCCGTGAACACGGCGGCGTTGGCGATTCCGGGAGATGAAGTGAGGCTGAACCACCGATCGATGAAAGTGAAAACGGTGGAAAAGTAGATGTAACCGATCACCAACATCACCACCGTTACGGGGAGAGAAAATCCGACTCCTTTCCGTTTCATTTTCGTTGAGACGGAGCACCGGCGTCGAGACGACGGCGTCTCCGGCGACTGGATTTTAAAATTTAATTATAAGTTTGTACTTTCGTTTCTCGATTGCTGTTGTTGTTGTTGGAGTACGTCTGAAGTTGTCGAGATCTCTAACTTGAAGCTCCCACTAATTAAAATGACCCCTTCTTTATTATATTCTTTCGAATTTGCCCCTTCTATTTTCATTTTTATCCTCAAAGGTCCTATTAGTATCTTCACAATTAAATTGACACCTTTCTTCAGTGTTGACTGTTGACCACACGCACACACAAATTTGACACATTTCTTAATTTCCTAAAATGACACTTTTTAATTATACATTTAACCGGAAGCTTGTATTAGGGCTAAACAAGTTATGTAATGTTCAAGTTTGTAATTGGAATTGGAAATTAGAATCATGGTTTGCAGCCTTGCAAAAACTTGCTTTCATATATTGGCTTCAATGAGCATTTTCGTCTATTTCTGTTATTTACAGTTTTTTCAACTTTTTTTTGTCAACGTTATTTACAGTTTTCAATCTACTTAACCAACTCATTTATAAATTCTTTCAATGGGAAAGAAGAACACAAGTTACTTAAAACAAAACTTTATTACAGCATTAAATTCGGTTTAAAGTTACAAAAGTTGATTACTCTGTCAAATCTTTTTGATTTCATAAGAATTTACAACATGGATTAAAATTAATCTCTTAATGTATATATTGTTTCACAGTTCTATATTGCTTTATTGTTCATCAATCATCAGTGTACCATTCAACTCCATTCTCCTACTAATCTTCCAACGGCGGAGTAAGTTCCGCAACAACCGCTTATAATGCCGGAGATTATGATGAAAACGCATATTCCAATCTGCCAAAAAAGCAAATACAGTAATTAAATGACATAATCAATACTGAATCAAAGGAATAATCACTTTAGGGCATGATATAAACAAATTAATATATCTCTTACCTGTGTCTTACTCAATCTACCCCTCAAGATACTGAGGTAACAAAGACATGGCAATATAAAAGCCTGAAAAGTAAACAGGCAGAATATGAATCCTTAATTTAGAACATGTTTGACAGAATGTGAGACTTACGACAAGCATTGCGAGGAAAGATCCCATCAAAGCCCCCATGATCGCTGCAAAGTTATTAGAGCAAACGAAGATAAATATGGGCTATTGAAAATAGTTTCTTGCAAATGAAGTTAGGGTATTTACCGAAGAATGGGAATGTAAGTGCGACAACCAAAGTAGAGAGAACTAAAATCGTTCTAAGAAACATTGATAATCCGAAGGATCTCATCTTTTCTGATGAGGCCGGCATAAGTTCTTCGAAGCTTAGCACGATCGGTGTGAGAGATAACGCGTATTTGGTCATTGGAGTTATCACCTAAAGTAAGAGAAAATGTAGTAATCAAAATTTTTAGTAACCTAGAAAAACATGTTTCTCGAGTTTTGAAGTTATATCTCACCGCTGTCCAAACTGCGATTTTAGATGACGTGAACTGTTGTGGCATGTTTAGCGTAAACTGCGATTGAATGTCCTCACCAAACATACTGTAGCCGCAAATCGCTACGGCTATGTAAAAGAGTACGCAGAAACCGAAACTGCAAAAGAAAAAACAAGAACAGAAAATTTTGATGACCTTTACGTCCATTATAAGTAACCTTAAGCAAATAGGTTTATTTACCTAGTGAGTAGCACCAAAGGAAACCTGGATGGTTCTTTCATAGAAGAGTAAATGTTTGGGAAAACCGCGTGACCACTGAACCCAAACCCGAAAATCCCAATTGCGACGGGTAAGTTAGCGAGATCAAGAGCTTGCCCACCAGGATGAAACCCGACTCCATCAACCGACCCGACCCAGAAGAGACAAAGAGCCAGCAAGATCGAAGAAAAGACTCCTCCGGCTAAGAGAACACAACACATGTATTAAATAATGAACGAATCTTGAAGCTATTTTGTTAGGATTTATGATCATTTATATAGAAAATGGAACCTGAGAGATAGGAGAGTAAGCTAAGGTCTCTGAGCCAAACTGTAGGAAGAACAATAAGAGTAGTAGATATGGCAAATATCTGAGTAGAATCTAGAGATACTCCACTGATGTTTAATGAAATGTTGGGGAAAAGTCTTGACAAGTTATCGCTCATCATGATTATATACTCCACACAACATGCATATAGCTCCATGTACAGAAGTATCTGCAACTCTAAAGAGATCAACAACTCTTTAAGTTTTCTTTTCGAGATGTTAGCTAGAAAGAATCTTTATGTATAACTTACGGAGATGATGAGGCGTCCAGTGAATCCAAAGGCAGCTTGACCAATGTCGGGGTAGGTATGAAGGTTAGGAGAGCTTTCAAGACATCGTTTGAGGAGAATACCGGTGTAGCAAGTGATGATACCAAAGAAGAAGAGTATACAAAGCCCGAGCCACCCTCCTTCTTTCACTGCGTAAGGCATTGTGAGTAGACCTACTCCACATAGGACATTGATTCCTGCAACAAAATAGCCTCAACTTAGAGGGAGAGATTGAAACATGTGTTGTAATGATGATAAATCTGTTGATACCATTATTCTCTTGCCCTATCCTAAAGTTATACATGAAGGACTTTTCAGGCCCAACCATATCGATACTACTGCATACTTACCATTGAGAACAGATTGAGGAAACGAGCAGAGATTTGGTTCTGCGAACGGGAGATCTGTGATGGATAACTTGAGCTGAGATGAAATGAATGATTTGGCTGAGACCTCGTCTTTCTCGGAGAGCAGAGGTTGTTTGCTTGTGGAAGAAGCAAACGAATTTAAAATAGAGTTTTGGCGTCTCTTGTATAAAGAAGCGATCGAGCTGGTGAATGATGTCTGCGAACTTCTCCCATGAATGAAACTGATCGTAGGAGGTGTAACTCCGGTCAAGATATCCACAGATTGTCTGAATATTTCCATCACAAAAGAGAGAGAGAGAAGAAAATCTATATTAATCCGAATCTTAATTAACCATCAATTTTTAGATCTGAAACAGAGGATTTAAATTTACCGATAACTCTGAGGCCATGGAGCGGAATCGTTTCGGGATAATGGAAAAGATGAACTGTAAATACCGTCGTGATCATCGAAGGAGACATCAACTTGGCATTCCTCGTCATCTGTCTGAAACAAAATGTCCCTTTCTTGCTCCTCAAGCTTCATCTTCTCCGTCTTTGTTTTAGAGCAGAGTCGAATCAGAGAAAACAAAATATTTCAGGTCAGAAGCAGAGAACGGAGGATCGATATGAAGAATTGAAAGAAAGAGAAAGAGTAGTGATTTTGATTTGCCGTCACGTCGATTTTGTTTTATACGTTGATACATGATGATATGTATCAAATAATATTCTGGTCGTTATATTTAGAGTGGAAGTAACGTTCACATGTCAAAACTTTGTCAAAGCTCCAAGGTCAAAGGGTGTGATTGGCCAACAAATTTTTTTAAAAAATGTCAAATGAGAGTAAATGAATCAGAAAAAGTGGGTCTGACGGTTTAGCCCAATAGTACTCAATTATTTGGGCTTGAGCCTTATAGGGCCGAAAACATGGAAGACGCGTCATCGTCTTCAATTTTTGGCTTTCTCCTCTCCTCAGAGGTCGAGGAGGTTTAAGATTTTTTAGAATGTTGTAGTAGCTTCGCGAATAGTCTGAGGTCTTTTATAAAACCAAAACCAGCGATTAGCCAATTATTCCTCTTAATTATTACAAACAGAAAAGGGTTTCGATTTTCCCGGTGAAAGAGTTCTTAAATGGCGAAAGACGGACCTAATTGGGATGGATTACTTAAGTGGAGTCTCTCCCACGCTGACGGTACTCGACCCACTCGCCAGTTGAGGTACGGACATTCATCTGCAGTTTCTTAGGTTCTGTCTCGTCGTTAGATTGGATTAGGATGCTTGGTCGGTAGTTTATAGAGATTTGTATAGCTGTGATTTAGCTTTCACTTGAGGAGATGAATCTTGTAAGTGAATTCTAATCTGGGTCTGTCTGAAATAGGGTTTCTTTTAGATATTTGTTCAAGTGATCGGTTTGATTAGATGCAATTATCGAACTCTGCAGCTCATGTACTAAAAAGTTTTCTCTTTTCTCGTTTTCACTTACATTTCCATGAAACTCTGCTTAAGGTTAGGCGAATCCACCCTTTGGTCATGTCAAAACTACTGTATTTGGTGTTAATTGGGATTGTTTTGTTGATTGAGTTGTTTTAATGAGACAGTGAGGAGGATCGAAAATGGTTTATGGAGGCTATGCAATCGCAGACAGTGGATGTAGTCAAGCGCATGAAAGAGATTACATTAGTTATGCAAACACCTGAACACGTTTTGGTGGATCATGGAGTAACACCTGAAGATCTCCAAGGTGTTTAATTTGGCCATAGTACATCTAGTTTAGGTCTTATAATTTACCATCTTGTGGTGCGTACTAATTAAGTTTTATTACTCTGGTAGATTTGCTGGATGAGTTGCAGGAGCACGTTGAATCGATTGATATGGCTAATGGTAAATTATAATTTACTTGGTACTTGGTTTATAAATTCTCTGTTGTGGTTAGCTCAAATTGAATATTGCTTGTTTACTATTGTGTAGATCTTCATTCGATTGGAGGCTTGGTTCCTCTTCTCGGGTTCCTTAAAAACTCTCACGCTAATATTCGGGCAAAAGCTGCTGACGTCGTAAGCACAATTGTTCAGAACAATCCTCGAAGTCAGGAATTAGTTATGGAAGCCAATGGTTTGGAGTCACTGCTCTCGAATTTCACCTCGGACACAGATGTTCATGCTCGAACTCAGGCTCTTGGTGCAATATCATGTAAGCCCTCTTTGTTATTTTATAGTAAAGATTGAGATGATCAAAACCTTTTGTGATTCTATTCTACTCGGTTTATGATATACTAAAGATATACCTTTTTCAATATGGCATGTAGCTTTGATTCGCCATAACAAACCTGGAGTCACGGCTTTCAAGCTTGCTAATGGTTATGCTGGTCTTAGAGATGCTTTGGCATCTGATAGTGTGAGATTTCAAAGGTAATCCACACAAATACTCTTATTCCTTACGGCCTCTGTAAATTTCTTCAAACCTTGGAAGATTCTTGAACTTTTGCTCTTTTATTCTTTCTAAATTCTCCAGGAAAGCCTTAAACTTGTTGCAATATCTACTGCAAGAGGATGATTCAGACTGCAGTATTGCCACTGGACTTGGATTTCCACGAGTGATGATGCATCTCGCGTCTAGTGACGATGCTGAGACCAGAGAAGCCGCTCTTCGCGGATTGCTCGAGCTTGCAAGAGAGAAAAACGATGGAAGCGGATGTAGCAGCATAGAGAAAAGTGATGAGAAACTGAGGCAGCTTCTTGAAGAACGGATTAAAGGAATCAGTTCGATGTCACAAGAGGATCTCGGAACAGTTAAAGAAGAGAGTCAGCTCGTGGATTCACTGTGGTGCATTTGCTACAATGAGCCTTCTTCTCTGAGAGAGAAAGGGCTTCTTGTTCTTCCCGGTGAAGACGCATTGCCTCCTGATGTTGCAAGCAAGCTCTTTGAGCCTCCTCTTAGAGCTTCTGCAGCAAATCGTAATGCCACTGAGAAGAAAGAGGAACCTCTGAAACTACTTGGACCTGCACCATAGGCGTGAAGCTAAAAGTTTTTTTTACTTTCCTTTGTTTTTTATGTTATTTTTCAAATTTTCAGAAAATATCCATAGATACCAAAGTCAACGATCTAGTGTTATGTTGTGGAAATTTCTATTTTTATTACAAGTGTTTGAGATTAAGAACGTTTGTCTTCGATTCAATGGCGTTATATTGACCAAATATAATTGACGGGTTTAACTTGGTAATTTCTTCAAATTGAGCTGAACCGAAGAACAAAACCAGAGTCAACTTCTCAGTTATTTAGCAGTTCCTTAAAAAGAGCAGCCTAACTTCTAGGGACCCGAGTTCGATCCAAAGCAGTAACATAAAGGAGGAAATCTCTCAACACGTCTCTCTGAGCTTCACCTTCTCCGCCATCGTCGCCATCACTTCCAAAACTGCAATGATATATATGTGTAGTTATGGCGAACCAATAAAACCTAATTCTTTCCACTTCCTTGCACGATCGTGTAGGAGGAGTTTCTTTTGCCAGAAATAATCTGATCTTCTCTTTATTGAACATTGAGCCTCGAATCTTAGTTTTGGATCCATATTATTAGCTAAGTTGGGAGCTTTTTGAGTTACTGAGCCATGTCGTGGTGTAACCATTGTGGGAAGACTGTTCCCGGAATGCGTCCCTACGATGCTGCGTTGTGAGTATTTTGATTATTCACTGATGTTCAATCTAACGGTTTGGTTTTTTAGGATTTCATTTTCTGTTGGATTTGTAGTTTCCAGCTTCGAATTATGAATTTCACATTTGTAATTTTTGCAGGGCATGTAATTTATGTGGGAGGATTTTGGAGAATTTCAAATTTTCTACTGAAGTTACATTCGATAAGAATGCTGCTGGACAGGTATAAGCTGTTCTCTGCTTTAGAGCTTTCAATGTTTCTTGGGATGTTTTCGATGTCTCTCAAGTGGTTTTTGGATGTGATTAATAGGATTGTAAGATTAGAGGGTTGTGAAATTTGTGATGCAGAATCGTGGTATTATTGTCAAATTTCTGCTTTGATGTACTATAGGGGTTGTATGAGAAGTTAGAAACTTGTTTTTTTTTTTTTTTTTTTGCAGAGCCAAGCGTGTGGTAACATAGTGAGGAGTGTTCAGAGTGGGATTTCAACCTCACGTGAAAGGAGAATTAGAATAGGTATGAGATCAATCACTCATAAAAATCTTACAAATTTATAATGTTTTTTCGTATTGGAGCAAGCAGCTCTGAAGGCGGCTAGTGAAGCTTTAAAAGCGAGCAACTCTAATTGACTTGAACATGCAAGAAAGCTTTACGAAGCTACTAAAGACATGAAAAAATCTAGAAGGGTGACTCATTTTGAACTTTGCAATTATGTTCCTGACTTATGGAGAATAAACTGATGCCCCATTATATGGTTTCTCAATCAAATTCTGGATCTCTTTTCTCTTCATATAGGAAAAGCAACAAAAACGAGCTGAGGAAGCAAATAACGCGTCTCCCCTAGCCACAGCCATGGAAGCTGTTCACCGAACACTTGCTAAAAAGGTTAAAATGTCTCTTCTTTGGTGCCTCAAATACTAAATATACTGTCAAAATTATTAGCTTTGAATAAACTTTCGGAGTTTGTGTTTCTATCTCTTTCCTGACTTTTTGAGACTTACTCTTACAGAGAATTAGTGGGTTAATCAAGTACGATGTTTTGGAGGAGCTCTTTGATCGTAAGTCTTTATAATCTCTTCTTGTTACCTTAGTTCTCATCACTTTCAGGTCTATGAGTGTATCTCTGTACAATTTTCTTCTCATTTCTTCTTTCAGCCAGCTGAGAAATCACCCAAGAGGTCGAATACTGAGACAAACATGGAAAAGAAGAAGGAAGAGAAGAGCAATGAACATGAGAATGGTGAAAATGAAGATGAATCTGAAGAGGATGAAGAAGGCTTTGTAGAATTATACGACATCAAAGGCGGATCCACTGACAATAATGTGGGTTCAGTTGACACCACATAAAAAAAAAAAATAATGCTATTGACTTTTGACATAATTTATCATAATCTATCATAATGAACTCAACACAATATATATTAAAGAAGCCCAATTATTTAGTACCCCAATTTTAATTTCTTAATTCTTTTAAACAATTAAAACTTAATTGATCTTTCTCAATAAACATAATGGATACAAATATTTTTCTTTTTCAAATTTGATGTGACTTTTCAATTTCTTTCGAAATTTTGTCTGTATTCAACAAAGTAAGTATCAATTTTAGTTCATAATTTTTGTTTTGTAATATGTAATCGAATGGGAGATTATTTAGTGTGTTATGTCAAAAAATATGTATTCAAGATTATCACAAATGATATTATGATGAAAAGATTTCAAGATGTGAAAGATTGAAAAGTGCTTTTGTATGACGTTTGATATAAAAACGATTTTTTTTTTGAATTTTTGTTGATTTTTTAAATATTTATATATTTTAAAATTATGTTTTGACTCCGGTAGAAAATAATTTTGGGTCTGCCCCTGTATAACTTGAATACATATTTGCAAAACGGCCAGAAATTTTATGAAGAGAAAGAGGAAGAGGTTGGTTATGATTTTGGATTGTATTGATATATTGTTTTCAGTTTCATTTTTAAATATAAGGTGTCGGTCTGGAAAATTTTACATCTAAATGGTATCACAGGTATGTTTGTATTTAAGAACCATAAAGTTTGCTTTCTTATTTTGGGCCATCGATAAGGAATCATCTCAAACCAAATCTGACGGCCCAGATTCACCTGAAAAGCTTGGCATCGCATACGTGTTCAATGGTCAGCGGATCAGCTAAGAGTGCCGTTTGAGGTTCAAACTTCTGTTTCTGAGGTTAACTCTCTACCGTTAACGTCCGTTATTACTACCTTTAACCTTTCCGACTTTCCCCCTTTCCAGAATTAACCATTTGACGGCGTTAAATTGGCATAAGACATATTTGGTCTGTTTACTGAACCAGCTTAACCAAATTTCGGTATGCTCCTTTATTTTTCATCAAATTAAATTACGTTAAACCAGCACCATGCGATACAAACTATTTGTAGAATTGGTTTATTTAGATTAATATTGTAGAAAATAAGCATTTAAACAACCCTCTAATCCAACTTAATTCTGAGCTGACAGAGAAAGATCGATTCATTGGTATGGTAACTATAAATTAGAATTATTAAAATAAACCGGACCGGTTCAGAGAATAGGGTTACACTTCTAAGGTAAAAAGAAGGACAAGTAACGGTGTGACGTCAGCTGAAGAAGTATTCGTTGTGTAATACAGTCGATAGCTAATTTAACCCTTTTTTAATGTTTATTTTTCTTGTTTCGATCAAGTCTCCTCTTTCTCTCTCTCTATCTCTCTATCTCTCTCTGGTTCAACGGGCAAAGTATTTTTCGAATAAAGTTTTGGTCTTTTAACGGTCCTTTGCCCTTCTTCTTCTTCTGCTAGCCAATTCGTGTGTTTATCTCGATGAGCAGTTTAAATCCAGCGGCATCTGCTGAGGTTAGTTTTTTTTTTATCAAATCTGATTTAAGGGGTTTTGTTCTTGTGATTAGATTGTAGTAAAATTGAGTTCGGAATCAAAACAAATTCCACCGTCTCGAAATAGAGCTGCTTCTTAATAATTTTATGTGATTAGAATTGTTATAAACCCTAAATTTGATTTATTTTGATGGTTGGTAAATATAGAGTTGTTTAGTGAATTTGTGAGATCTGGGTTTAGTTCTATGTTGGTGGGTTCTCTGTTTCTTATCAAATTCTGGATTTTTATTAATTTTATTGAGATGGATGTTCAGAAAGAAACAGGTGAAGTGATAATAGAGGATCAGTGTGTAGAAAATAAGCAATCAATAGCTGCATCGAGCTCATCTGTATCTGAAGGCAGTACCAGTAGTTCCCACAAGTCACCTACAACGGCAAGTCCTGCCACAGTATCTCCGGTTCATAGGTATTTAGGGTATAATCCTTCTTCTCTGACTCTGTATATACATGAAGTTATCTCCTCTGTATCAATCAGTTGACAAAATTTTCTAAAGGAGATTGATTTGAAGATTTTCGTTATGTAGGAGGACGAGTGGGCCTATAAGGCGAGCGAAAGGCGGGTGGACTCCGGAAGAGGTTAGTAGTGATTGCTTTGACTAATAATATATAAATTGTGGATCACTAGTTCGAAAACGAAGATGAGAGTTGTCTTACTTATTGTAGGATGAGACATTGAGACAAGCAGTTGGCACTTTTAAAGGGAAGAGCTGGAAGAAAATTGGTAAATAAATCTCTTCAGTCTTCTCTTCTTTGTAGTAGTTATTTCGGAGTTGGAGTCTTGTCTGAAACAGTTAGATATTGCTTAGTTGTTTCAAGTGTCTGTTAGTTTCATACTCTTCTCTGTTTAGTTTCATGAATTACTCTTGATCATCAGAGGCTGAGAGCACTTGGCAAAAAAATTATCTTTTACTTTTGTAAGATTGTTCTGGTTGTTTGATATTGTGTAATTATTGTTTTTGCAGCGGATTTTTTCCCTTATAGAACTGAAGTTCAATGCCTGCACCGGTGGCAGAAAGTTTTAAATCCGGACCTTGTTAAGGGACCTTGGACACATGAGGTTTACTCTGTTTTTTTTTTTGGGTGGCTTTTCAATTTTATATGAAATACGATGGCTCAAATTGATCTTGTCTTTGCAGGAGGATGAAACAATCGTTGAACTTGTTAAAAAATACGGGCCTGCGAAATGGTCAGTTATTGCACAGTCTTTACCAGGTCGAATTGGGAAGCAATGTCGAGAAAGGTAACTAATTCATATGAACAAAGCATTTTTTCTTAATAAGTTATTTTGGGTAACTTTAATGTATTTTGATGTATGTATGTATGCAGGTGGCACAACCATTTGAATCCTGGTATTAACAAAGATGCTTGGACAACAAAGGAAGAATTAGCTCTTATGGATGCTCATGAAGTCCACGGAAACAAATGGGCTGAAATCGCTAAGGTCTTACCCGGAAGGTATATACTTTTCTTGGCATGCTTCAATGGAAGTTAGGACTCTATACAAGGCTTAGTTAGCTTCTGGTTTAATGAAAGTGTTGACTTACAAAAAAATTGGATGCAGAACCGACAATGCAATAAAGAACCACTGGAATAGTTCATTGAAGAAGAAGTCAGAATTCTACTTAGCTAATGGTAGCTTACCACCACCAACCGTAACAAGGAACGGTGTTACTGACAGTGCTACTAAACGTTCATCGTCTTCTCAGAAAAGGAATTTTGATTCATTTGCTCAAACCTCTTCAGTAGTTAGAGGTATAAACAAGCCTGATGAAGACGGAAAAGGGAAATTAAACTATTCTGCTCCGCTTGAAACTGTTTTAGCATCTCCACGAGTGACCCGTGTTTATGAGTATGCTCATTCTCCTCAGTTGCCTAGCCCACAGTCATTTCCAGAGAATGGTTATCATCTTCACTACAATCCTCAGTATTACATGGCGACAGAAGCGGATAAGCAGCGTATGTATGGATATGAATCTGGTTGCAGTCCAAGCGCATCACCAGTTAGTTTCTTCACTCCACCACCGCGTAGAACGGAGTACAGTAACGGTTTAACTCCAACTCCTAGAAGTCCTCAATCTTTCCTGAGAGAAGCTGCTAGAACTTTCCCAAACACACCTTCTATTTTTAGGAAAAGACGACGCAGGGTTGTTGTTTCGGATAACAACAATGCCGCAAAGACAGATGAAGAAGCTAAAGAGGTTGATCAAAAGGTGAATGATTGCAAGGATACTTCCGAGAGCCCTGATTGTGAAGAGAAGCAAAGTAATGGATCAAATGCTTACAATCTATCTCCTCCATATCGGATAAGATCGAATAGAACAGCAGTTTGCAAATCAAGACAGCTTGAGTTTATATCTGCAGAGGAAGAGAAGGCTGATGATGAAACCAAATCATCAGAGAAAGACAAGTTGCTTGATGGAGATTCTTAACTCTCAGGCTAACTAAGAGATCTTCTCTTTTACACGCTTAAATTTGTTTCATTGGCTTTATATATTTTTGGGTTAATGTTAAATCTGTATTTCATCCAAAGAATAATTTACACCTCACATGAGTTAGGTTTGGTTTTTCAACTAGGAACAGCCAACAAGAAAACAAAAATGCAAAATACGTTTCTTCAAATATTAATATACAAACAGTTTCTATATTTCGTTTAAAATTTTTCCTATTTTTTTTCCGTTTTCAATAGGAAAAATGTTATTTTACATACTATACTGGTTTTCTAACTCGACAAGTAAAACTAATCTGATTTTACGGAAGAAACAAGCGTTTTGGGAATTCATCCGCTAGCTTCATTAGATGATTTTCCGTGATCAAGTGGTTTACTGCAAACCTATGGTTGATGGTAACCGAGGTGAGATTTTCAAATCCCCGAGCTTTGAAGGGAAATAACGGCATTGACATTGGTAGAATCGTCAAAGACGTTTGGCGAGAGCGACTCAGCAAAAACCAACTCTTGCATACATCAAAGCATTTGGTGTTCGTCAAAGCAACTCGTGTGAAGATGTCTAGAAGAATGGCATCAGGTAGATGATTTATGTTAACCTGCAAAATGTAGGATTTTAGATTTCAATATGAACATAGGTACAATGAATTTGAAACCGGACTGATATTACTATCCGGTTTGGGTATTTATAAACCCCGTAACACCCATTTAAAAACCGATTTTTAGTACACTGCAATAGTCTGTTGGGAAATTTGTTTTCACATATTTGAGGTAACTGAAGTGAGACTTTCAAATCTCTGAACTTTGAATGGAAAGAACGGTATTGGCATTGCCCGAATCGTCAAGGACGTCTAACAAAGGCGATTCAATTAAAGTCAATTGTGGCATACTTCAACTGTGGCGAATGTGAATGATGGTAAGGATGGTTGAGGTGAGATTGATGGAGTAGACAAAAAATGATTACGGAAGAAAGAAACGTAATAATTATTATTAATCATCCATAAATTAACTAAAAGTATTCTCTGGAATATCTCTATGAATGTTATAATTCATTTATTTAAATTCTTCCTATAAATCTTCCAACAAACAATCCAAATATACATCAAATCTCTATTATATTTACGACTAAATCCTAATCCTTTCCACTTATTTTTTTTTTGTCGGCAATCCTTTCCACTTCTTTGCGCGAATAATGTGCAGTTTAGGTTAATGAGACAAGATTTCTTACATCAATGAGGTGGGCAAATCTTTGGTGTATTAACTGCATTTACAAAATTATAACTGAGATCAATCAGTCATAAGAATCTTACAAAATTGTAACTTTTCGTAGGAACAAGCAGCTATGATTGTTAGTGAAGCTGTATACCAGAACACTAATGACATCAAAAGTGTCCTCCAAAATAGATTTTCCCTTGATAAAAATCATATGAAATCTCTTGATATTTTTTAATTAAAAATGAAAAACAATATAAATCTCTATATACGAAAGTAAAAGTAATAAAAGGGGAAAATGATAAAATGTTTTCCGATAATTTTTAGTTAAAAATCATCTAAAATCTCTAAATATCTTCTATAAAAAGATAAATAATTACGAAAAGTAAGTTTTAGTATATTTAATTTTATATTAAAGAAGCCTTTCTCCAAAAATGTTCTAACCAATAATGTTAAAACATGTGTTATTTAAAACTAGTTTAGTAACATAAAAGCAAGTTATTTCGAAAATATTAGTTTTAAATTGAATTAAATAGCTTATAAAGCCAAAAAATTACATTAAATAGCTTATAATTAAGTTAGCTAAATATTTATTCTAAATATATTTACTTATATTTTAACACGTCTATATGTAATGTATTCTACATAGTGAAAGCACAAGTGGAAAAAGAGAGAAGATTAGAGAATCCCGACTTGGTGGCTCTGTTCAATTAAATGCATGCAAGTGTGTGATTTTGATCCATCCAATTTCGACACATCGTCTAGGATTTACTTTTGTGGCTTGGTCTTTAGTTTCTTGTTTCAATCTCTTATATGACTTTAGTTCAGTACAGAAGCCTTGTAATCTCACTCTGTTGTTCGATTTCATTCTCAAATATATAGTCACAACTTGTCAGCTAAATGATTAAACTATAGTATGGAAAATGGAATGTTGGTGTTGATTTCAACAGGCTATAACATCAAGTTACGTAATTTCATCGCTCTCTTTCTATAGGGTTTTTTGTCAGAGACTCAGAATCAGGTACTTGGTAATTTAAACTTCCCTGTACTCTATAATGTATTGACGTTATTTTTACGTGTTCTGGCCATTTAAGCAGGCAATTTTATGTCTTTCGTCCTCTAATTCGAACTTGGACATAGATTAGTCCTAACAAAGAATGTCAGTAAATATTTTAAAGCTAAATGCTATTGATACTAACAGTAATCAAATATTTGTCAAATTATATTTGAGAATCATCACTCGACTTCTCATACTAACAGTAATCAAATATTTTAGAATGAAGTTGAAAACTACAGTAAAAGGTAAAATTCTCGACAAACTATCAAAATAAGATGTATTGGAATCATACATTTCCAAGTGACAAAAGATGCATTACTTGAAGAGGCGCATCAAGCTTGGATTCTCTAGTGCTGCCATCATACGTTCTTTATCTCTTAGTCGTTTATTAACTGCATTTTTAAAAGAAAAATTTGAGAATCAATTGCAACCAAAACACTGATATAACAACAAGCCTGAAAGAGTTTATACCTTGAGCCTCTTTTATATGAGGCCCTGGTGCTACTCTTACATCAACCTGTATTATGCAGGGTTTTTTATTACACATCGATCCAATTAGCCTAAAGATCTCATAAGAAACAAAAATCGATCACAACAACATTTGCTTCTACCTTGAATCGAGTAGGTAGGCTATGTAGAAGTTTTGCGTAAAAAGATGGCACAAATTAACATATTGGACTATAAGAAAAAGAAAAATCCAACGACTTTTTCATTTACCTAACGTAACTCTTGTCATTATCAACTTCAACTGATTCTTCTGTAACTACATTGAGATCTTCTAAAGAAAGATCAGGATGCTCTGGATCTTTGATATCTCTTATATGATTTGTAGATTGTTAAGGGAAACAAAAAAATTGATCTAATAATACACATAATTATAAGAAATTCGGTGTGTTAGAGAATTAATAACTAATTAAGGATATCAAAAACCTCGAGCTGATCTATTGGTTCTACTGAAAACTCATCGGTATTGCTGTGATCGGTACGAACACGCCGTTCTCTCTTCGGGTAAATAATTGGGTTCTTATTGACTAATCCAGAAGCCATATTTACTCTCCTGAATACATAAACACTAGAGATCAATATAAGTACAATCACAGACTGCATAAACAAAGAAGCTTACCAATTGTAAATTGGGAACCCTAGCTAAACCCTCCACAAAATGGAGAAGAAAAACGTAATATATAAATACTATAGCGCGATACTAAACCTTAAATCGAAAAGGTTTAATGAATGATTGAAGATTTTTTTCACCAAACAAGAACTTTGACCTAATCGGATTCATATAGTTTCCTCTATAACTTGAGTCATGACATTAATTACACAAATCATAAAAGTAAATACCGCAAGGAAGCTAAACGCGGGAATTGGAAAACGACGTCGTATTTACTAAATGTTAATTTGCGCAACAAACATACCAAATCTGTTATAATAAATCCAAAATAAAATCTCAACCTTTGAAAGTTGAAACCGGTGTTCCAGCGACTCGGCGAGATAGTAAAGATCAGGTGTAAACAAAGCTCAAAGACTATCCATTCTCCAAGAGCAAGGCACGAGTACAACATAGCTTTAAACGTGTCCTTAGTTGGAGACGACAAACGAATCTTTGAGAGAATAAGTGCCATCTCACAAGTTGGGCTTCAATTACGTCCAGGCCCATTGAAGAAATTATCAAGCTCTTCGGCCTTCTCCGGTTATGCTATTATGGGCAGTAGAGTCTTATATATAAGCCTCTTCAAGACTTCAACTATGGTAGCTCATAATAGTTTCGAATCAGATAACAATAATTTAGACAAATATCAACCGAATCATACCCCCACCCCCCCCCCAAAATGAGTCATATGGGCTTTTATTTGGGAACATTTCTCCAAAACTTAGAAACAACAATGGACCAATGAAGAAAAGCGAAAGAGCAGAGAGAATTTAAAAACTGTTACTATATTTATATTCATTCCACTCAAGTACAAACTCACATGGCAGAGACGTCTAACATATGATATGACCAAAACACACACATAACACATTGTCTGCTAAAAGATTAGCTGAGCCGTTATTACACAAAACCAAACCTACAACATTAAGGTTATATTATTAATTACTTAATTATAGACTATTGTCTCTGCCTTTATATAGAAAGTTTCTCACTTGCAAGTGCAGGGGTCACACTTGCAGTCAGATCCACACTTGCAAGCATCGTTCTCAGCGCTACTCTCGCCGGAAGCCTCGTACTGGTTCTTCATCGCCGGTGCAACTCCGAAGACAAAAGTCTCAGTTGTGGTCGTCTCGCCGGAAAAGCCCAAGTCTGGGTACATTTTGCAACTGTAACAACCGAACAAAACCCGTCAGGATCCAATGAAAACACAGATCACATATTCTCAAACCATTTCAAACGAGTTGCTACATAAATATAAAATAAAGATCTACGGATTCGGAAAATTATCAACAAGTTTTGAGGAACGAATCACCAAAATCAATTTACAGTGAACGATTCAACAGTAAGAGAAATATTTCTCCAACACATATATAAAGAAGCGAGAATTTCCAGGGATTCGGAAATTTTTCAAACAGCTTTATTCAACAAAATCAGTCAAAATTTCATTAAAAATTGCAAGATTAACAAAAAAAATATGGCAACGAATCACAGTTGTTGCATGTAAACGATTCTACAGTAAGAAATATATTTTCCCGAGAAATTCATATATAAACCGAGAAGATCGAGACTTACCCTCCGCATCCGTTGCCGCACTTGCAGCCAGATCCACAACCGCAGTTTCCTCCGCAGCAAGACATTTTCTCGAGAAAATTCAAAGAAAGACCGAAGAAATCAAGATTGATCGATATCAGAAACTCAAAATGATCACAGAATGAAATTAACGAAAGGTGAAGGTATCAAATTTATAAGCTAAATGAGAGAATATTGACCATACACGTGCACAATCTTTATCCGCTCTTATCTCCTAAATATCAGTCCTTATTTACATCTTTGCCCTTCGAGCATTGATTCTCGTACGTCAGTTCAACATAATTGTCGGTTCAAATAATTGTGGGTGTGCGTCGGATCTCGTACGTTCTAGATTGTACCAAAGTTCCGTGTGTTACGGTCTTACGACCGTTTAGATTTACATGCAGATCTAAATCTACGGCTTCGATCTATAATACCTACCTCAGTTGTCCACAAAAAATATAGCTTGGGATCTTGATATTCGTGTTTAATAATACATCTAAGATATTTTTTAGCAGGAAAATATCTTAAAATATCTAAAACAAAAGAGATTTTGGAGTTCTTGATATTATTAGAGTTCTTTTTTATCGTCTCTTTAATAAAGACATAAAGACATTAAAAGTCCAATGTAACAAGAGAAAATCTGTTGAAAAGGAGAAGAAGGACAATCTTTAAGGGATTTTTATCAAAAAAGTCCAATGTAACAAGAGAAATATTTTTGTTTGTGTGGTTGGGAGAGAATGTAGCAAAAATCAGTTCCCGAAATATTCGAGTTATAATATCAATGAAACTTGAAAAGTGACTTTATTTTGTTAAAAGTTAAAACTGATTTTTTTTTCTCAAAAGTGATTCTATGCGATTTTTATCCTTTTTGACATAAGGAATACATTTGAGTCTTAGGGGATGAGAATTTGAAAGTATCTGAGAGTACAAGGTTAACACTGTTTATATCGATGAATGACCAAAAATTATGATTATCTTAAGGCCAAAGTATATCTGGACGAAAAGACAAAAAATTTACATATATTAGTGATTAACAAGTTGTTATCAAAAGAATAAAGCTTAAATTGTATTTACATATACAGTAAAACCTCTATAAATTAATAATGTTGGGACCGGAGAATTTTATTAATTTATAGAGATTATTAATTTATAGAGAGTTTTTCCAAATTTCAAAAAATATTATATAAAAAGTAGAAAAATGAAGACAATACTTCAATGTGTTTTAATGCATTTACACATTATGAAATAATTATTGCATATATAAATTTTTTAAATAATTTTTGATATAACTTGAGAAGATAATATCATATATTTTTTATATTTTAAGAAAAATAGAGATAAACTTAAAAAATTTACGAATAAATAAACAACATTAGAATCATATTTCACTAAAATATCTTATATATATACAATAAAATTACATGATTATTAATTTATGTTATTAATGAGATCATATATTTACATAGAGATTTAAAAAAAATATATTATCTTATTATCTTATCGAAATGTGTCAATTATTATACCGACCCAACTCGGAACCGGGATAATTTATTATATATCTGAGTTTAGAAAATATATATATTTTTTAAATATGTATGTTTTGAGAAGGGTGTTTTCATCTATGGTAGCTAAAGTTCAAGTTCATGTAATATACAGTTGCCACTACGGTATCTATTATTAGTTGAGTGCAAAACTTGCGTTATTTAGTAGGATAATTATATATTTCTTCTTGTATTATATAGTTTATTTTCACTAATGTATATATTATAAACAGACGCAACATACTTAAAAATGCGAGTAACAAAAAAAAAAGTTTAAAATTCTAAGTTACTTAAATTAGTCTCTTCAAAAGATTAATATTCACATGGAAGATCTCCAAATTCTTCCTTCAAGTGAAATCACAATCACAGAAACATCGTCATGATACTTCCGACGATCTCCTTGTGGTATCTCCAACAATTCATGAAAGTCCATACCTGAAAGAAAAAAAGGAAGATGTGAGTGAGTTTACTAAAAACTTTGTTTTGCATCTAAATTTATTGCGTTTGCGTTTTGTTTACCATATTTCTTGGCAGCTCTAAGGAGAACTTCTTCGATGAGATGTTGAGCAGGATCGCCTTCAGGGAAGGCTGAGATAAATGAGTCGACCTCAAAGATGGCTTCCTCGTTGGAGAAGTATTCGTATAATCCATCAGAGGAGAGGATCAAGAATTTGTCACGTGACGTGAGTCTGTGGTGGTGGAGCGACGGAGAGCACGTGATGTACGGCGATGTTCCCACGTAGTCTATTCTGAACATTTCTAGAAGCGCTTCGTTCCATTTCGGCTGAGGAAAGAAAAGTATAAGAAAAAATACATTCAACTATTTTTAATGTGTCATATTAATCATCTAAATTTACTCGAAACTATTTTCAAACCGAATTAATTAAAACAAACGAAATTTTAGCTTAATTTCGGTTTCTAGAAGTTTGATATCCTAAAACCTTGTAGACCGAATTATCCAAACCTAAATATAGATCGGCTTGTTCTGATATTTGAATGTTAGATACGACTAACCAAAAAAATGCAATATCTTTGTAACTGTCTAAACAAAATGGTTTATATACCTGTTTAAGAAATCCAGCGCCAAATGCACGAGTGACCTTGAGATAACCTTTCACTCTATCATTCTCTATTGCTAATGGATCATCAGGATGCTCCTTCTTGATTCTTCTCACTTCCTGCCACAACAAATACAAAAACATCATTAGTTTCTCATATTTTATCGATCAGACAAAACAATTTTAGTTCAGGACTGAGTAAAAGACTTTCACCTCTTCAACATTTGTGCTATGTTCCATATTGAGCTGAACAGGAACCAGAAGATTCAATCCTCTTTCTGTTATGAACATGGTCTCTAATGGACTATCTTCTTTGATTCTCTCAAGCTCCTTTTTCATATTCTTCTTCTTCCTGAAATCAGGTCTTCGAGCTAGAACCGCTTTGCTATCTCCTACGCTCATCACGTAAACGTCTTCTCCTTTCATCAATGTCACAAGAACGCACGATCCCATCAATGCTAATTCTGGATTCTCGTTAACCATCACATCAAACGATTCCTCTGTTTTCTTCAACGCTTGTTGAAGAGCTCTAAGAACTACTTTGTGGTTAATCATAACCGAATCAGATTCCTTCTGATTCATTTTAATATTATGAGACTTGTTGCTTGAGTTATCCTCCCACTCGTACCTCCATTTCAACTTCTTCACGTTACTCGTATTGTTTCTTGATCCGCAAGCAACATTGTTTCCATTCATCACTTGATAGTTCTCTTGACCCGAATCACAATCATGCTCGGCCCTACTCTGTTTTTCGATATGTAACTCACCGTTTTCGCTATGTGATATAGGATTCTCTGATTTGGATTCGGATTCGAACTTGTCGTTCCAAAGCAACCCTTTAAGCTCTTTGAGCACGGCGGTGTAGAGATTGTTGAGAAGATAATCCGGTGGATCTGGACCGTTGAATCCGTCGTAAATCCCTACGAAAAGCCAACCGTTTTCCTCACAGAGGATGACATGTACTCGATCTTCCCCTGCTTTCCCCTCCGCCCATTGAATCTTTGGCTCCTCCAAAGCAGACTCAGTCTTCTCTTCTTCTTCTTCTTCTTCTACTTCTACTTGTCCTTCTTCAGTTTTAGGGTTCTCGTGGCTGCTCAAAATCGTGCCTGAATGATTGATCTCAGCTTTATGATTATCGGAATCTGATGAACCGTTAAATGAATCGGAACCGTTGAATGGCTCGACCACGCTCTTCTTTGAACGAGAAGTAAAATTCTTGAAAACAGTTTTGAATGTGAGAAAGTTCTTGTTGGATTTACTTTTTGAAAACGATTTGCTTCCACTTTTCTTCGTTTTCGCTTTCTCCTTCTTTTTCTTCCCAGAAACTAACCCGCTTTCGATTGGACCCGACAAGAACCGGCGTTCGAATAGACCCGACCCGTGACCTGGCTTCTTAATCGGACCACGTGGTACGGGTTGGAGCGGCAAGGAGGCGAATCTATTGGAGCTCTCGAACGCGGAGGCCAATCCAGACGAGTCTGTTGACGGAGACGCTGAGAGCGCCGTTGAAGTATTGGCGCTAACAGAGGCGCCGGAGATTGAACGGAAAGTGGTGGTAGTTCCGGGTATCGGGTCCGGTTGGAGGGGAAGTTCCGGCGGAAAAGAAGATTTTGATCCGGTGAGAACTGGCGGATGTAGCAGAAAGAGTGGCCTAGATTTTCTTGAACCAGTCCGTCTCCGAGATCGTATCTACCGGAAATTTCGCCGACGGCGGTTCCGGCGCAACAGCCACTAAAACTCGTGACTCCGTTTCCCATTTTAGGAGGATAAGGAATTACGCTGTTACCAAAACGGTACCGTTTTGTGAATGAGAAAAGGTGTCGTGTCGCATACTGGAGACGAAACGGCGTTGTTAGTGATGAGAAATTTGTGTAGACACTGTGAAATGTGAATACTGAATAGCTTAGCTAGCTTGAGGCTATTTATGTTGGAGCCAAATGGTGAAGAAGATGAAAAGAGTTGACTTTAAGAGGTATTTTTTATTATATATAAGAAGGTTTATTCTGTTGGAGTTATGTTTTATTCCGATTGTTATTGGAATTGGTAAATATTTACTCCCACATTTCATACTTTTATAACATTTTTTCTAGAAAAAAAAAGTCGGATATGAAGATGTAAATATTTCATACGTACATCAGTACGCGATTGTAAATAAGATTTTGATTTTGCTATGGAATTAACTCATTTTTCACTTTAAACCAAAGTCCAGTTTTGTATTTTTACAATTACTTTTTCTTTATACGTAAAAATTTTCATTGTTCATTTAAATAATTTTTTTTTGGTATGAGGGAGTTGACTTTTAAAGAAGGGTACGTGTGGTTTGATTTTAAGAGTAACAGAAAGGTATGAAATTATTAAATTAATAGAATGCAAAAAGTCAAATGACTAATTTTGGTTAGACCAGTCACAAAGAAGAAACTAATTGCAGAAAACTTTATTTAGCTCTCTCTAGCCTCTAGGGGAATCAAATCTGTGTGCGACTTGGCAAAATACGCAATTCAAACATTAACTATCATAAAATATACTGAAAACAAAATTTGAAGGTAGATATAAATCATATAATTTTTTGGTTATGGTCTTGTTCATCTCATCACTTTTGTTACATATCAATATTTTTATTCAACATGTCCCGAGCCCAAAAAAATAATAATAATTCAACTTGTCTAGCTCTATAACTGTATGGGAAAGTGGAAGCGATGCTACTTACTAATAATTAGTGAACATATTGTATAAAAGCTTGAAATCTGTAGATTTGTTTAAACATTTTTCCAAAGATCTTTAAAACGAAATGTTAGCTTGCCGGTTTAATCTTTCCAACAAATACTAAATTCGTTTCATAATAAAAGTTGTTATAAATAGCAAACTAAAATTCAAACTTTACAATTGTCATGTAAGTATGTCGATAATGCCTTAGTGTGAATGCAGAAAACAAAATTATTATTTTTCAGATTGGAAATTAATATCATGAAAAGATACCAGATATTCTTGAAAGAGCAGCTGGCTGCTTACGCGTGGCAATATGCATTGCATGTATTTCTGCAATCAAATTTCTTTTCTTGTTTTGTTTAATCTTTTGAAAAATTCAAGATATCGTGTTTCTATTTTTTTTACAGACCTCAATAACAATGATAATAATACTGCTACTAGTCGATGAGAATAACTCGATGAAATGCCATGATCAGGACAGAGTGTTCTAAAATTATTTTGTTCTTATTTTATAAAGCAATTAGTTTATCAACTTAACCATATATTATGCTTAAGCACGTAATTATATTTTGCGGATCCTTACAAAAACTTGTCAACGGACAACGATTAGGAGATGGAGAACGTGGAAGCAAAATAAATTCACATTTATAATCTCTGACTTTTTCCTTATTGGGTGAGAAGTGAAAACTATTATTATTTTTAAACCATAACGTAAGATTACAATTTTTTATTTTGACACAATAGTAATTGTATCACTCCGCGTAATACGTTTCAAGTCGATAAAATGACAATCGTATCAGATTCATATTTTCAGTTCCGTATAATTAACATGGCTATTTTCAGGTGAAATTCATGTTTAACAAGAGGAATTGCACGGGTAAGGACAATCGATTAGCTTCACTTGTTTTCGATTGAAGTACCAATCACCTACAGACTCTGCAATTGTCTGTTCCAACAAAAACAACAAAAAGAGACAAGAACATGCTCAGTTCATTTGCTACAAGAAATGGTCGAGAAATCGTAGGCTGCATTGACAAGAAATACCGGAGTTGTTATGTTTTTAAGCAAGTATTGAGGAAATATACACTGTAAACCGAAATCAACAAGTCTCAATACCAATCATATAACCAGGCAAAGAAAGGAAGAGACAAAACCTACCTTGGATGGCTCTGTTTTGGCTACACATTTCTGATCCAAGCTCTTATCTACGCCCTGGTTGGTATCAATTACATGCTACTGTCTATTTCGACGAAGAATTCAAAATAATATTGAGAGAAAGTGAAAACGAACCTGTAGACTAACAACATCATGAAAGAAAGATCTCATTGTGGGGTTTCCAAGGACATCAGGCCTGAAATGAAGACAAATATAGCGTTTGTTGAGAGACATTGTTTCACATTGACAGTAACTTTCATTAGCTCTGTGTGAGTAATCATCTGCTTCATTAAACTCGGCAAGATCCAAAGAAATTAACGAAAGAGCACTGTGGAAAAGTCAGTTACATACACGTTGAGAAAAAAGCCTCCATCAGAAACACATTTAACAAGTGCATCTTTTGGAAGATGATCTCGAAAGTAGTCACAGTGTATAAGAGTTGCCAAGCCACCAGCAGAACATCCTGTAAGTATTGCCTGCAATTTTACCAAATGTGTAAGATAAAAAAGAAACATTATTGGAGTTTCATGGTCACCATTAACACAATTCCCTTTATAAGATGAAGAAGACGTTACTTGTTTCGCACGTGACATGCCCATCGACAACAGTTCATCCATAATTGCCTCCCATATGAGCTGGCCCCGGAAGAAAAGCTGAGTTTCATTCTGAGATGAGACAAAGAAAGTTGAAGAAACCTGATATTATGGATCATTTATTTCTCTCAACACAAATTGCTCAGCCTAACAAAGCCTTATTACCTTGAATTCAGCTTCAGGGTGTCCGGCGAACGAAGCATCATCACAGTAACGTGTCTTAACTTTGTTCCAGTTAAAGAAATCTGCAACAAGACGAATATAGATTCAAAACTAACATATACAACTATTCTAGAAGGAGGTAAGTTATATAAAAAAAGCAACAGTGTAGAAGCCACTACAGATTCTCGTACCAGGATTTTGAGATCGGTTAGTGCTTAAAACACCTTCAAAGGCCATTTCTTGTTCAAAGTACTTGGAAGAACCTAAGCTATTCATTGCTCGACCAGAACATGACTCTATAGTATCGCACCAGGCTCCACCCTTTAGTTTATAAATTTCACTCAATTTATTTTAATTTCCCAAGTACAAAATTAAAAATTGAATCAACAAATAAGAATACCTCCAAAAATAGAAGTCAGCTTTTGGAGCCAGATCCTGAACCCTTATGAAAGTAATACCCAGGTAAGCTTCCATCTAAGCAAACTGTGAAATAAAAATCTAAATACTCAGAAAATTTTTAAACAAAAAAAAAATTAGAAGAATGAATCGATTAGTAACAGTACAGGCTCCTCTCTCTTTAGCTTTAGTCGACAACTTCAGTTTGATTAGATTGCTACGTTCGACGGCGGCTGAAGTTGAATCGACGAAGAAAGAAAGGGAAGATAAGATAAAGAAGATTCCGAGTGAAGTTACAAACAGAGAGCGAATCGCCATTGAAGAACACAGGCAAAGGAACCTATCAGTAGTACATTGTTTAAAATGGTGAGTTGTGTTCCTTTTTTAACCAAGTCTCTCAATGGTCAACTACGTTACAAAAACCGAAGCGGGTGAGTTTCTCTAATTGTATCAGTCTCCGTTTACTATAATAGGCTGGCTACTTGCATCAACACATGTTGAATATTTTTATTAAAAAAAACACACACACACATCTTAAATATTAGAAAAACTTGTGATTCTATGTCCTTAACACATTTATAAGACTTTTTGTCAAGAAAAAAGTATAAATAAAAATACACATTTTTAATCAGCTCCACAGACAACTAACCAATAATTTACTGGGAAAAAAAAAACTTAATCGTTATTTTACAAGTTATGCTAAGATAATAGTGGTGGGAACTTTATTGAACGACTATGTCAAGTGACAGACCCCAAGATATGTTGCTCTCATGACATTGCAACTTCATTCCACAGAAAAAAGAAGCCTTGTCCAAATAAGTTACAATAAGCATATACATATGCGATGTGACTGCCAAGTGGCAATATGGGTATAATCGATCAACTGGGGACGATAAAACATGAAGATTGTGAATTACTGTATGTTGCTTTTGTAATAAAGTCTCGCTCTGTGATCAACTCCACTAGAAAACAAAGCAGGTGACTTTCTCTTGATATCTTCAGCTTCAAAAAGAAGACAACCTTTTAGGACTCAACCGGTTTAATAATTTTGAGGGAACCGACTGCTCCCTGGATGAAGAAGCTTCCAGAGAATCAAAATTATCCAGAAGCAGAGGGATTGGTCAATGAGGATTATAAGGCAAGTTCAGGTGAAATTCATGTTGTAACAAGAGGGATTGCACGGGTAAGGACAATCGATTAGCTTCACCGGTTTTCGGTTGAAGTACCAGTCACCTACAGATTCTGCAATTGTCTGTTCCAACAACAACAACAAAATAAAGAAGAACAGACACAAACCGGGTCAGTTCATTTGTAAGAAGGAAGGCTCGAGAAAGCAAGCAACATGTTACATGTCATTACCTTATTTTCAATTCTTGGTGAGGTTGGGGAGTGCCATGTCACTCTCATGACTGTCTGGCAATGAGAATAGCAGGAATCTATGAACAACCCACCATTTTTGTTCTGATGAAATTCCCCGATCGCATCCATCATAGAGCTGCGAAAACCTGCAAATCAAATAGGTATCCCAGATTGCATCCATCAGAGAACTTATGCTCCGAGGAAGATATGGTCAACTACTTGTATCTTAATTCTATAGCTACTCCACAGATTTTTGATAATCGGGTTATTGAATCAATTTGTACAAAAACAAGAAAGAATCAATTTGCACATCCTGGTTTAACTTCGTTTATTAAGGAGTAAATTACCATGTAGAACTTTCATCTGTGCGGCATCACATTCCTTAATATTGAGTCTGCACTTTGCCCAACTTTTATCTGGATCCGCAGAAGTTGGTACCAAGACATTTTTAATCTGAATAAGTGCTTAGAGTTAGTAAAACAGTAAACATGAGTTGGAGTAAAATCAAATGGAAACAGGCAAAAAGTACTTATACTTGGGATTGGTAACTCTAACCTGCCAATAATCGTAGGCTGCATTGACAAGAAATACAGGGGTTCTTATGTTTTTAAGGAACTCTTGAGGAAACATACACTGCAAACCGAAATCAACAAGTCTCAATACCAATCATAATCAGGTAAGAAAGGTTTTTCAAAGGAAGAGACAAAACCTACCTTAGATGGCTCTGTTTTGGCTACACATTTCTGATCCAAGCTCTTATCTACGCCCTGGTTGGTATCAACCGCAGCAACCCAGTACAGAACCATGCAAAAACCCATGACATGTTCTTGTTCATTTCGATGAAGAATTCAAGATAATATATCGCGCAGCATGATATTGACTATTGACAGAAAGTGAATAGGAACCTGCAGGTTAACAACATCATGATAGAAAGATCTCATTGTTGGGTTTCCAAGGACATCAGGCCTGAAATGAAGAGAAAATTGCTTTACTAAGACTGAGAGACAGTATTAGCTGGTTTCACATTGACAGTAACTTCCTAGCTCTGTGGAGTATTAGCGTGCTAAAAATTATAGAAAAATCTAACATGTGTGCTTCTTAAAACTATCTTAGATCCAAAGAACTAAAAGAAAGAGCACTGGAACTCATGAGTCAGTAGAAACGTCATGCGGAAAAGGAAGTTAAATGAGCAGAAACATACACGTTGAGAAAGTAGCCTCCATCAGAAACACATTTGACAGCTGCATCTTTTGGAAGATGATCTCGAAAGTAGTCACAATGTATAAGAGTTGCCAAACCACCAGCAGAACATCCTGTAAGTATGGCCTACATTTTCTCAAATTTCCAAAAAGAAGAACAAAAATTAATCTTTAGCAAGTTACCTAAGTAGCCAAATTCTACAAATGCAGAACAGATATGGAAGATCTTGTTAATATCGATGGAATATTGGAATGCAATACAGATATTCATGGTCACCAGAAGCACAGTAATAAATTCCATTCTCATAAGATCATGGACGTTACCCGTTTCGCATCTAACATGCCCATTGACAACAGTTCATCAATAATGGTCTCCCAAATGAGCTGACCCCGGAAGAAAAGCTGTGTTTCATTCTAAGAAGAGAGCAAGAAAGAGTCGAAGAAACATGTAACTATTGGTTTCAATAGAATCTGAACCAAAATTCTCAGCGTACCAAAGCCTTATTACCTTGAATTCAGTTTCAGGGCGTCCAGCAAAAGAAGCACCATCACAGTACCTTATCACAACCTTGTTCCAGTCAAAGAAGTCTGCAACAAGAAAAGACGACCAACTTCATATACAAATACTCTACAAGGACCTCAATTACTAAAAAAGCAACAATTGAGAAGCTACTATATAGATTTCTCGTACCAGGATTTTGAGATGGGTCACTGCTTAAAACACCTTGAAAGGCCACTTCTTGTTCAAAGTAATTGGAAGAACCAAATTTAGTCATTGCTCGAGAAGAACATGACGCTATTGTATTGCACCAGCCTCCACCCTTTATGCATGTCACTCAAATATATTCTAATTTCCAACTAGATTCATCAAATTCAAATCCAATCAACACAAAAAAAGAATACCTCCAAATGAAGAATCCAGCTTTTGGAGCCAGATCCTGAACCCTCATGAAAGTGGTACCCAGGCAAGCTTCCATCCAAACAAACTGCGAAATTGCATAAATTTCAATAAAAACTCCCAAAATTTTAAAACTTAGATCGAAAAATTAGAAGAATAAACTGATTGGTGATAGTACAAGCTCCTCTCTCTTTAGCTTTACTCGACAACTTCAGTTTGACCAGATCGTTAGGGGATATGATGGGTGGAGATCGGTCAACGGAGGGGACGGAGTCTGAAGTGGAATCAAAGAAGAAAGAGAGGAAAAAAACAATCAATACGAATCCGATAGAAGCGACAAGCCAATCGCTCTTAGCCCATTTTCTGCATCGTAGCAGAGAGCTAAACCTGGGAATCGCCATTGAAGAACATTCAAAAAGGAGAGATCCGTACACTGTTTTTAAATGTTATGTTTATTACTTAAACCAGGCTTGGGAAACCGAAATACCGGTTTAGATCGGTTCAAGTAAGAGGGAATTTGACCGGAAATGGAATCAATTATACAAATTGAAGTGTATGAAAGAAGCTACTTTCCCGCCTTGTACAGAGAAACAGTGACTCAGTGAGGTGAAGAGGAAAAAAAAATCAGTGAGCGCTTCCATGGCGTCTTCCTACACATTTGAAGATAAAGATCTAGAAGACGCTGATTTATGGGCGGTGATCGATTCCGCTGCTGCCGCTGCAATCTCCAAGGCTAATACTACCTCCTCCGCCGCCGGGAAATCTCCGAAACCCCTCGCTGTTAGGTATCCGAACTTCAATTCTCCTCCGACGCCTGTATCTTACCCTTCTCCTCAGTCAAAGCTTCTTCAGGTCCAGAATCGTAACCCTAATTTTGGCCGGCCGTTGAACGAGGAGTCTCCACGGCCTAATAAGATGGCCAGATCTCGCGTCTTGTCTGAGGTGAAGAGTGAGAGTCCGATGGCTCTTGTTACGACGGCGCACCGGAATTTGACTCCGATTATCAATTCGACGAAGTTTTCTTCGCCGGAGAGTTACTTGTCACCTGGTATCAGGCAGTCTACGCCCTTTGCGCAGGTTTCTCCGCCAGCTAGCTGCGTTAAGAACGACGCGGTTAATGAGATGCGACATAGTTTGTCTGGGAGCTTTCTTTCTGCTACTCTGTTCAAGGAGTACCAGAATACAGCCATGGCGGTATTTCCTTTTTCCTCTTTATTCATTAAAATTTCCCTATTGAAGATTTTGTATATCCCGTGGAATTGGTATGATTATTTGGGATCCTATGAAGGAACATCCTAGATTCCATTGATTTCGGGAAATAGTTCTGTGCACTGAAGGTGTTCGACGAAATGTCAAGCAGTGTTTTGCATGATTTTATTTCGATATATGACTTGTTCATAATTTCGTTTCTTCATCAAATATGTCTATATCTACTGCTCAAGAGAAAATCAAAGAACTCAAGCTAGATCACTAGTGTGTGAAAGAGAGTTCATGTTTGCTGTTTTTGGATTTTCACAACCTATCGTTCCATCAATTGCTATGATTTTGTGAAGTAACAACATACATGGCTTCATCAATTTTACAGATTATAGAGAAATCAGATTACACGATGATATCAGGGAAGGCATACATTAAAAAATCAGGTGAAGATTATGCTTGCTGTCTGCTTATTGTTATCTTAACATTTGGTATTGGCTCTGATGCTGGATTCAATTGAATGTGAAGGTTGGAGAAAAATATCGTTTTACTTCAATGTGTCTTATGAAATAAGAGACAAGACTATTGAATTCGACGAAAACAGAAATGTCCAGCGTGCTGAATTCATTGTCAGAGCCATCATGCAGTAATGTTCTTCTATATAAACCTCAATTTGATGGTGGGTTAAAATGATATTTTGAAGTGACTAATTGTTGTGTAACCTTTTGGTTTATGGGGTCTCTCAGTGGAGGAAGATTCGCTGACGGATGGGGCTCTTGTGAGCGACGTGAGAAGAAATTTCTCAAACCAAATCATGATATCCCCAGCACTGCAGAGACCAGAGCCAAAAACAGGGCTTGCCAGGTAAATTTCTCTTCTAATTCTAGTTACTTGAATAAGTTGCTATGTCATTTTGTCATAGACTATACTTGTTGAAACTGAAACATCTACATGACAAGTCAGGGTAACACATAGATGCTTAGAGAATCAAGTCCCTTAACATATAGAGGTTTTAGCCTTAAGGTCCTGCATATATGCAAGGAACTGTTTAGACTAGACAACACACTGATATCTTGCACTTTACCATCAAATTGAATGCTCATTACCAAACATGGGTCTTGCACAATGTTTGATTCCAATATTGAATAAACTTTTAACAAGCTCTAAAATCTCATATTGGAATGTTTTGAGCTTCAATGTTCAATATGTTATGTTCTTTCTAATGCTCTAAGAAGCTTTTTTCCCCTGTAGGATCTTCTAGGAATCGGTGAATATCGACAAAGCCCAACTGAGTTTCCACGATGATTAGACAACATCAAATGTGTTTCCCGACTTTCCAGCCCCAAGCTAAAACCTTACCAAACCCACACCAACCAAGTCGCAATATGCATATATATACTCCTATTTTTTATGCTACAAGATGGCTTGATCCAACGGTTTTCATGGATTTTGAGGCATGACTTCTTAGGAAGAAAATGAAAGGAACTTGGCTGTAGTGTGGTGGATTATGATTTCTGTCAACTGTCAAGTATTCTAATATGAGTTCCATCTAAAATCAACAGAACAATATAATAATTATTCTTATCATTGTTTGGCCCTCTTATAGCAACTGTTAATTAACGAATGATGTCTTTTAAGAGATAAGACATAAACTCTTGATCTGATTCCAAAGCTTCGACACACTCTGGAACAAGACATACCTCTAAATCTACACTTCCTCCTCTTCCTGGAAAAGCCCATATCTTCCCATCAAACTTACTCCCATAACTACTAACCACTACTGCTTTTCCCATCCTAAAAACAATCCCATATTTGTCGAACCTGAATTATACGCTGTAGGCTTTACACTCACGGGTTCCATATAAGGATTTGTGTCTAATACAATAATAGAGTATGTCATTGACTCATGCGCTTACTGTATCATAGCTTTCCCAATAGAGTATATGGCACTTAATATTTTTTACGACTAAAAGAAAGAAGTGTCTATCTCGAGATTGTAGAATTAACCAAAACATTTCTGTTATAGATTAAAAATAATGAGCTAATCGAAAGCCCCAAAAATATAGTCAAGACAAGAAAAAAAACAAAAAGAAAGAGGGTAAAAAATAGGAAATGTTGGAAATACAAACACACAAGACTAGGCAAGAGAGAGAAGGTTATTAGTCGACTTCCTCGATCTTGGGACCTGCACCTCCAGCAGAAGGAGGAACATCCTCATCCATTCCTCCTGCAGCTGGACCACCAGCTTCACCTCCTTGGTACATCTTGGCTATGATCGGGTTGCAAATACTCTCGAGCTCTTTCATCTTGTCCTCAAACTCATCACACTCTGCCAATTGATTACCTTCAAGCCATTCAATGGCTGCTTCAATCGAGTCTTCAATCTTTTTCTTGTCATCAGCTCCAAGCTTCTCGCCAATCTTCTCATCACGGATTGTGTTTCTCATGTTGTATGCATAATTCTCCAGTGCGTTCTTGGCTTCGACCTTCTTCTTGTGCTCTTCGTCTTCTGACTTGTACTTCTCAGCTTCTTGCACCATTCTCTCAATCTCATCCTTTGACAATCTTCCTTTGTCGTTGGTGATTGTAATCTTGTTCTTTTGACCCGTTGTCTTGTCCTCAGCCGACACGTTGAGAATACCGTTCGCATCAATGTCAAAACAGACAGTGATTTGAGGAACACCTCTTGGAGCTGGAGGAATACCGGAAAGCTCGAATTTACCCAAGAGATTGTTGTCTTTGGTTCTTGCTCTCTCGCCCTCGTAGACTTGGATCAAGACGCCGGGTTGGTTGTCTGAATAAGTTGAGAAGACTTGTTCCTTCTTTGTGGGGATGGTTGTATTTCTTTGGATCAAGACGGTCATGACTCCTCCAGCGGTTTCAAGACCCAGAGAAAGAGGTGTGACATCGAGCAAAAGAAGATCTTGAACCTTCTCGTTACCCTCACCGCTGAGAATAGCTGCCTGGACAGCTGCACCATATGCTACGGCCTCATCGGGGTTGATAGATTTGCAAAGCTCTTTGCCGTTGAAGAAGTCAAGAAGCAATTGCTGGACCTTGGGGATACGGGTTGAACCACCGACTAGGACAACATCATCGACAGAGCTCTTGTCCATCTTAGCATCACGAAGACACTTCTCAACAGGCTCCATACACTTTCTGAAGAGATCCATGTTAAGCTCTTCAAATCTGGCACGGGTGATTGGAGAGTAGAAATCAATACCCTCGTATAGAGAGTCGATCTCAATGGTGGTCTGAGATGTAGAGGAGAGAGTCCTCTTCGCTCTCTCACAGGCGGTTCTCAATCTCCTTAGAGCTCTCGGGCTTCCGCTAATATCCTTCTTGTTCTTCCTCTTGAACTCCTGGACAAAGTGGTTCACCATTCTGTTGTCGAAATCCTCACCACCAAGATGAGTGTCTCCTGCAGTGGCCTTAACTTCAAAGATACCTTCTTCAATGGTGAGAAGAGAGACATCAAAAGTACCACCACCAAGGTCAAAGATCAAAACGTTCTTCTCTCCAACACTTGTAGCTTTCTTGTCTAGACCATAAGCAATAGCAGCTGCTGTAGGCTCGTTGATAATACGCATAACATTCAAGCCAGCAATAACACCAGCATCCTTTGTGGCCTGACGCTGAGAGTCATTGAAGTAAGCTGGAACAGTGACGACAGCGTTTTTGATAGTGGAACCAAGGTAGGCTTCAGCAATCTCACGCATCTTAATGAGAATCATGGAAGAGATTTCTTCAGCAGCAAACTCTTTATCTTCTCCCTTGTAGTTTACAACGATCATGGGTTTGTCAGCTGGTCCAGGAATGATCTTGAAGGGCCACAATTTCATGTCGCTTTGAACAGAGCTGTCACTGAATCTACGACCAATCAACCGCTTGGCATCTGTCACATTGAAAAATTTAACATGATTAGAAACCCAAAGTTATAGAAAAAGTATCAAAATCCGTTGATTCAAACGAAATTTTCAGTGATAAACGCAGAAGCAATCAAATCGAACATTGACTCTGACTAGTTCCTAGAGAGTGGAATCTTCCTATGAAACTCTAAATCATCCCTATGCATCTTCTATGTATAGATCTACTTATAACCTAACTTCGATGCACAAACTAAGTAACAGAACCAACAATTGAACTTCAGAGGAGGACAAATACGTACCGAAAACAGTATTAATCGGGTTCATGGCGACCTGATTCTTCGCGGCGTCACCAATCAGCCGTTCACTGTCCGTGAACGCGACGTACGAAGGCGTCGTCCTGTTACCTTGATCATTAGCAATGATCTCAACACGGTCGTGTTGCCAAACTCCAACGCAAGAGTATGTAGTACCGAGATCGATACCAATCGCTGGACCTTCTCCTTTACCGGCCATTGTTTAAGATAGCTGAAGTTTTAAGCTATTACGGAAAAATAAAATCGAAAGATCAAAAAGATTGTAGAAGAAGAAGAGGAAAGTAAAGGCTAGGTTTTATCCAACATGTGTGGTAGAACGACAAGTCTATATAGAGTCGCGTATTGATGTTTCGAGAATGCTCGATGGCTCGTTCTGGAACCGCACGATCTTTTTGGAGTTCGATCTAACGATTCTTCTTCCACTTTTCCTTTTCGACCTTTAAAAAATTAAGCGCGTTGAATCAGAGTACCAACTTGGGACTCAAAGCCGTTTAAAAGGTTCGAGAATCTTCGGTTTGATGGCTTAGTCCCTAATCAAAAGTCGGTCATTGGCTGTGACGTACAGTCTGAACAAGCTTGACATTTTTTTGCGTTTTCATTGGCTTTGAGTCGGTCCATTGGTCACCGTCAGTGATATGTTCTTCTGGTCTCGTCAAGTTAGATATTACTCATTTTGAGGCCCAATGGGCTTATCTTTGTTAAATGGTCCGTGTAAGCTACACACGTGTTCTTTTTTGTTTATATATTTAATCGACACAAAATATTGTAAGACTGTGCGAAGGAAATTTCAGTTTGATTGGTGTGTGACAATGAAAAAACAACGTTTTGAAGTTCGGAAATACAGGTTTGGAGAAATTTTGACAACAAATAAGAAGTTGTTTTGACAACATATGATTGTGAAGAAGTGGTAGACAAATGATAATCCACGGCAACTGTTTTAGATATATGGACAGTAAATGACAAAAAAAAAACAAAAAAAAAAGTGTCGGAAACAACAAAGAATTTGTGAATAGTTTGAGTTGCTCGAGCTGTATTCAAAAAGAACCCAAAGAATTGCACACCAATCGGAAAATAACATAAGAGTTTTGGGCCTATTATAATGAATTGTATAAGCCTTACTAATTCATGTGGCCAACTGTAAGATATTTTGGGCCTCTTTTGATAATTAAAATAGCCCAAAACAACACATGAAAGAGGTCAGCAAAATGGATGCTTATTATTTTTATTTTTTTAGTTTCTTCTATCATTCTGTGTAATGATGCTAAAAACTATAACTTCAACATTTTCAAAGAATATTTTATATAAATGCAGTTAATTGACCAATTTAAAGACCGATCCAAAAAAAAGGGAACACAATATTCACATTTCAATAAATATAAAATAATTTGTGGCACAGAAATTTGCATCCCATCAATGAAAATAGAAGGTGTACGAGTACCAAGTAATATGATCTGTAGGACCTGATTGATTGTTCCTTCAAATTCCCTGGCGAAGAGGACACAATACTAACCATGAAGCGTGCAACTTGTGATAAATGCTCTCTACTTGAACTCCAACTGTTGATGAGACTAATGTCTTTCATATCACTTCTTCTTCTCTTTTGTCATATTCCTTCATTAATTTAGATTGATCAAACCTTACCCTTTTAATTCCGTCGATGGAATTTCGAATTGAATAAAACAAAAGTTTTAATAAATAAGGTCGATTATGTGGCGAAATAACAACTTCAAAACTTGCGAAAGAAAACAAAATAATCTACCGAGAAACTTGGAGAGAAATCTATTTTTCTGTCAATTATTTGACACTAACCCGTTTTAGTTTTGTGGTATGAACCAACTGGTTTAAGTCGTTTTCCACGTACCCGTAAATTGATGTCCAGTTTGGTTTAAATCGGACCAAACTGTATCCAAAAATTGACAAGTTGAAGTTCGGTTTATTACAATTACATACTGTTTTTTTGTTAAATATATGAAGAACAAAGCATAAGAAGAGTATCCAAAAAAAAAAGAGAGAAGAAGAACATGAACCAGAACTAGCAGTCTAAAACAGTATAGAACGAAATGAATTTGATTTGGAATTGTCGCTTAATTTTCAAACACCAAAAAAACTGAAAATAAAAACTATCCTAACCTAAACCAAATCAAAATTTGGATGGGCACCCAACCTAAAAGTATATAGCATGGCCTAAACCAAACTAAACCGTGAAACCATTCGGTTTAATTCAGTTAACTTCTACACAAATGAATATGGAATATTGGCATGGCCTAAACCCAACCCATCTAAAAAGTACACTAGTTGCTCTGAGTTTTGCTTGCACCCTTAGATACATGGCATTGCCTAAACCGAAACTAACCAATGCATTACAGAGTCTGGTTTGGTTCCATTACTACAAGATATAGAAAATGAAAATACATGGAGCTATAGACAGCTGCTCATAAGTGTCTTAACTCTTTGACGTTGCTACTTTAAATCTGATCCCTTCACACACGTTATATATACGTAGTATTCTTGCTCTCCATAATCTTCATCTCATCATTTTGATCTAACAAGTATCCCTTCATAAAAATCCACAAAAACAATCCCTAAAAAGAATGAGCGATACAACATGGCTCTCACGACTTGGCCTGGCTCTCAGGACCGCCATGGCTTGCCTCATTGTGAGCTTAACCACTTTGTACGGTCCCAAACCAATAAGAGACTTGACTACGTTTCCAGCGTTTTCTTACCTGACCACAATCCTAATCTGGCTCTCTGATGCTGAACCAACATACGGTGAAGTACTCAAGTGCTGTGTTGATGTCTTTTACGCCACTTTTCAGACAATAGTCATTGCGCTAGTGAGTGTCTTGGTGGTTGGACCAGCTTCACTAGGAAATGTCTTCGTGGCTCCAGTTGCTGTGGCTATAGCTTCATTCATCGTGGCTTTCCCCGTGTCCACGAGTCTTCTGACTAAACGGATCGCCTTTGGGCAGATTGTGGTTGTCTATGTGACTTTTGTGGTGTTCAATGGAGAGATGGCTCATGTGCTCATGCTCCCGGTTCATGTGGCAGCTAGTACAGCGCTTGGGGCCATTGCTTCTCTTGTCGCCGTGCTTCTCCCTTTTCCAAGGCTGGCTCATAGTCAGGTGAGTCTTGAGAATTTTTATTGTTTTCGTTTTTTAAAATGATGTGTCAGTGACAAAATACTTACTTCTGGTTTTAACTGGTTTGCAGATGAATGAGGGCTGCAAATTATATGCTGAAAATGCTCTCGAGAGGTTGAACCTGTTCGTTGAGGTCATGATGGCTCGAGACAACACCACAGCTCAGGTTTTGATCGCACATGCTGCTTCATTGTCCGCAGCAGCAAGAAACACGCTCAAGAGCATCAAAATCCACCATGTAAGCCAACTGTCTTGACAAGATTGAACGTGATCATCTGCTAAATACTGGAATTCTTTTTGCTTTGGCTTATCGTTTGGGTCTTATCATCTAATTCTGACAAATCTATTCTTCGGTTACAGGAGATTACTGCATGGGAGCGACCAGATACAAAATTCTTGAGAAGTAAGCAAAAGCATTTGGATCCTGGGGAGAAACTGCAAGCAACAGAGTTTCTAATGAGGGGATTGGAGCTGGCGTTGGGTTCCAGCAATTCCTTTCCTCTAGGCATGAGCCGCGATGAACTGACACGTCTTTTAGAAGGTCCCAGAACACAGATTGCTCCCGAGTCAGCATCAACACTCAAGTCCCAGGAAAGTCTAAGGTGGAATCTTGAGGTTGGTTCTCTGACTACTGCAGCTTTACCGGTTTGTTTCTTCCGGTACTGTGTGGGATTCTTCCGAGGTGATTTCAAGAAAAGCGTAAATATGAGTAACACCGAAGAAGAAACTCATCCAGAAAACAAAGGATTGTCCATGCCCAAAAAGGTTTTGGATAATCTGTGTGTCTGGATGGCCAGAGAAAGGTTTGTTTTTGCATTGAAGTGTTCAGTTTCTCTAGGCCTCGCGGTGCTGTTTGGTATAATGTATAATAAAAAAAACGGGTATTGGTCAGGTCTGACCGTAGCCATTAGCCTTGTAACCGGTAGGCAAGCAACACTAACAGTAGCAAATTCTCGCCTGCAAGGGACAGCGATGGGATCAGTCTACGGTCTATTATGTTGTTCTGTTTTCCAAAGACTAGAAGAATTCAGGTTTTTACCTCTGCTGCCTTGGATAGTCTTCGCCTTCTTCATGAGGCACAGCAGAGTCTATGGCCAACCTGGAGGAGTCACAGCTGCCATTGGAGCATTGTTAATACTTGGAAGGAGAAATTATGGAGCTCCAACTGAATTTGCAATCGCTCGCATAGTTGAAGCTTCAATCGGGTTGCTCTGTTTTGTCTTCGGGGAGCTTCTCGTCACCCCTGCGAGAGCAGCAACACTTGCAAAAACCGAAATTTCACAGTGTCTTGATGCCCTCTTAGATTGCATCCAATCACTGATTCTTTGTTCTGAGCAGAAGAACCAGAAAATGTCAGTGGTCACCGATTTGATAAAAAGGCAGGCAAAACTCAAATCTCATGTTGAAGCATTAGAGAGGTTTATAGCAGAAGCCTTGACAGAGCCCAATATTCCATTCCTCCGCCCACTAAATGCGGTCAGTTACAACAAGCTTTTGGATTCTTTCTCAAAGATATCTGATCTTTGTCTCTATGTTTGTGATGGCCTCGAAAACCTATCTGGAGTTCAACCAACATTTGGAGTTCCATGGGACCACCTCAGTCATGACCTGAAATCCTTCCAAGAAAAGCTTCACTCTTCGGTGAAATGCTTAGAAGAGATCGCTTTAACCAAGTCTCAAGCAAGAGTCCAGAAAGAGTTGCAGAAGAGAAAGATATGCCATGATGTTGAATCAGGAACAACATCCAACGACGAGCACTCAAACATGGAGTTTGGTCCAAGCCAGGATGATGCAGAGAGGTTTTTGGTTTCTTTTGTAATGCTACTGAAGGAAGCAGCTGACAAGATAAGTGGTAACACAGCTGAAGAGGTGCTCAAGAGTGAAACTGCTCTATGTTGGAGCTGTCTAGGATTTTGCATTAGCAGATTGATGCAAGAAACAATATGTATTATGACAGAAATAAGCCATACAACTTGATTTTGATGTTTAGTAACTATAGCACGAAGCATTATGTAAGAAACATGTACAAACTTAAAGTAAAACATGGAGATTTATAGCAAAATGAGGCAAATTGTTAATCTAGTGGAACAAAAGATAGAAACCTCTCCCTGCAAACAGAACTATTCTCATTGTTAACAGGGAGAACATTCATCTAGCTCTGTCTGCTATCTCCCTTAACAATGAAAGAATTCAGGCCTCAAGGTTGGTCATGTATCAATGAACATATACAGCAAAACTTATTCAGATTACCCTCAGAGCTGAGTGATCGGGTATCAAATCCGCCCATACTTTAACGCATAAAACCCCGAAATTGCTCTAGAGACAAGCCTTTTATAGTGAATTACCAAAGTATGAATAATAACACTAGAAAACAAGAAAGATTTATCCAGCTAAAACCAAGCATCATAAGAGCTTAACATTTCCTTAAGCATTCATTACATGTTGACTCAGACATATCAGAGTAGTGTTGTAGAAAACAACAATAATTGAAATTGTAACCTCATTTCTATTCGAATTTAGGGTCAGCCATGACGAAATGGTAAGCTATCACCAGTATGAAAATGAAGATTCCCAGAAAGTTGGCAAAGAAGCCCAGATCTTGATCGTCAAACATCTGTAACATTACAATAACCACAGGAGAATATTAGAATAAAGAGATAAGCATAGCATCTGAAGACTAACTGTTCACAAAAATATTCACTTCTACTCCATTCTAAGCCAGATCTTGTAGAAATCAACCCTCTTTTAACATATTCAGACTCTGAATTATTTTCGAATCTCCATCAAAATTGGTAGCATCAACAACGGTTATACACTATATAATATTTTGATTACAAGTTACAAATAAGACATGATAGAGAGCACAATATCCAGCTAGGGGAATACGAGTTAATGAAAATCAATTATCCATAAAATAGCCAAAAAATCGACATTGAGTGAATCTAATCGCAGCAAAAAGCTTAGCTCAGATCACTGTGAAATACCTAGGAGCCGAAATTATGCCTAAGATCCAATTATCCAAAACTTGAAATCGAAGGAAAATACAAAGATCCCAAAGAAATCACAGATTATTACCTTCGAAAGTGGAGAGATTTTCGTGAAAGAGAATTCTGGAGAAGCAGAGAACCCGTGAAATGTGTTCAACTTTGAAGTCTCTGAAGCAGATGAAGCGTGTGAGAGGAACGACGACGTTTACACAGCTAGTAAGAAAGTCAATCTCAAAACGATGTCGTTTCTTTTTGTTAATTCTAACCGATTCATTCTGTTTGGTTAATATCGGTTTCGTATCGAGAACGGATAGAATTAAACTTGTTAAAAAGGGGAGAGTTGAAATTATCTGGAAATTGAGAACATTAGTATTGTACAAAGCAACCATTTTCTTTTCTTTACAATTGAACTGAGAGGATAGTGTTTTAAGCTTTTCACACTTGTGTTTCTCCCCGAACGTGAACAGATCAAAGGATCATTCGTCACGGGTAAATACATTCTCTACCTTAAGAGCTAAACACAGGAAAGAGAGGAGTGAAACACAGATCATAACAAGTAACACAATCAGCATTGCTTGCAGTGGTATGTAAGGGCTTAGGAAGAACACTATCGCTATTGCTGCGCTCTGCCATACTTTTAGCTGCGCAAATGCTCCTTCCTGTTTTCACAAGTACCAAAAAAGGAGAGAAGGTTATGGGATTTTGTCATGTTTTTCAGTATATGAGAATAATTATGATGTTTGTGATATTAACCGTGTCATGTTTGAAGAGTAGTGCAAGAAGAGCACTGATTTGAGTGTTTAATATACCGTCACCAATTCCCAGTATCGCTGCCATTATAAGTGGGTAAGCAGTCCCAAGTATTCCGCTAGTTTGCCTGCATCATCAAATCACCATAGCTTTAGCTTCTTCATAAACACTTGTAGGTTGCGAGGTTCACACAATTCCTAGTTCTCTTCAGTAAAAGAACCTGAACCTGACTCTAGCATAATTTCACACATATGACAAAGAAATCGGAATACTCCCAAAAGTAAGTTGCTTGATCAATGCCAACATATATATATACACCAAACAAGTAATAAAGTTCTCTGGGGAAACCATTTCATGAAAGCACAAAAAGGAGTAATGGACTCAATATGTCTCTATTTGTGAAGTTGGTTATTGGTTTGAGTGAGAAACGACTGCTGAACACGATAGTTCATAGGGTGTAAAAGTAACGAACCTGTAACCGAGAAGAAGCCAGAGAAATACAGAAGCTTGAGCAACAGCTCCACCAGAAACAATGAAGGTGATTGATGACAGACCAGAGGTAAACCGTCCAGCAGTTATTGAACACTAGAACGATTATCAGAAGATAAAAGTAAGGATTAACCTCATTAAACCATGCCTATAAAAAAATTATCATCGGAAAAAATGAATTTTTGGCTTTTCTGTGAAACTTACAACTGCATCAAATGCTCCGTAGACTGCCATTGCCCCACCAACACCTGCGACACCAATGGCAGGTGTAACAACTTCCTTTGTAAACTCGGCCCTATAAACAGGACGATGCAACTTGTAAAATTAATGAAAAATTAAGCGGAAATTTGGCTGATTTCACTGACAAAAAATGAAAAATTATATAAAGGAGGAAACCTATGTCAGGTTATTTAGGGCCTGGTATTTTCTTTGACCTATAAAGGATAGAATTAATCCTAATCAGTGAGAGAAGCCTGAAAAACTAGGTGAGAGCCACACCGTGACATTGCTTCATTTATATAATCCTTGTAATGACACAATGGAAAACGAGGAATGCATATGTAGTTTGTTGAGATATATACCAAACAAATGCTTGTTGCAATCCTGAATATGCAAGAAGTGGGACAATCAGTAACATCCGTATGTCGAGCAAAGGAGTGATTATCATCCTTGGAAGGGAAACCAAAGAATCTAAGAAGCCCACAGAAGAATCCGAAGATTCCTTTCCATCTTCTCCGTCAATTTTTCGAATGAAGAACATTAGTATTGTTCCTAATGTCATACTGAGGAGAAACACCGACAACAATAAGGTTGTGCCAATGGTGCTTCCTTCCTGCAGTCATGTCAAAAAGGAGAAACAATGGAGCTGCCCAACTAGATGCGAAAATAAAAATCATCACTGAAACTGTCTGTTTTCTGGGTCAGCTATTCAATACTTCAACCTCAGAAATATTTAAGTTCCGAATATGACACATATGGCACTTGATGAGAACTGGTAGTCAATTATACATTATCATGATGAATGAAATATAAAAGATTAATCAAAAAGGAAAGCCGTTATGATTTATGTATGTGGCACTAAAATTCAAATGCATGCTTTAACAAGACAGCAGTTCATACCTTTCCATCTTTCAGCAATGCAAGTGTGATGAGATTCCCAAACAGCTACAAAGAGATTGATGTGTCAGAAGAAGACTTTAGAGTAATTACATACAAGATTCTGAGGTAAGCGAAAAGAAGGAGCATCAAGAAAGTATAATGAAACAAGCATGCACCTGGTGGCAGGCAAACATAGCCCAAAATTCCCCATTGAAGACACCGATTACCGAACCTTCATGCACGTCATGATCTTTAGCATGACTTCTCGCAATTGATGTAAGGTATGTTCCCTGATGCAGTCAAGACAATGTAATTTAAGGTCTAGAATTCCACTATACAGTATATCCACATGATTAATACTAAGAAAACAAGAGTATGTAGTTGCACCTGGCCAACCCATATTATTGAAGCTGCAAATCCAAGGTATAAAGAGGCTGGTACCATAGTAAACCTATAAACAATAACCATATATCCAAAAAAGATGTGTCAGTGTCTGAAAGACTAAAAGATTCAAATAGATGAAAACATTCTATAGCCAAAAGAAACAACAGATACCAAGATGGCTTAAGATTCGCAGCGACAAAGAGCCAATACCCAGTAGTTCCTAACACCAGAGCATTCTTTGATCCCATTAACCGGACAACCAAAGATGCAACCATGGAGCAAAACATGAAGGACACATACAATATCCCTAAAGAGATTGTTCCCAAATCCTGAAAGAATCAAAACAAATATCTCACACACAAATTGCTGTGTAATGACTAAGAAAATTTATTGTCTCAACTTAATTTTAGCTCCTAAATTCATATTCCCCTCAAGATCCATCAATACAAAATGACAGCATAAAATCCATCAGATATTTAAAAATTGTAATTTTCCCTATAAACTTTGCTGATTTCCCCAAAAACAAACAATGGAGTAAAGGGAAAAAAAACAACTTGGATACTGGGGAAAAGAAAGAAAAATTAAGATGGAGATTTTACTACACCTTATTAACGGTGGTTTCAAGGTTCTGAGCAGCACCGTAGGCGAGGAAGATTAACAGAAAGGAGATGCTGAGGATATGAACATCCCTTGTGTAGCTCTTCCCGGTTCTTATCTTCCGATCCTCACCGGAGACCAACGGCACCTCCTCGTCTTCTCGAGAATCCATGGCGGAGAATTCGTCCAACTCCGAGAAAGATGAGCGGTGCACCTTGGAAGTCAACCCTGTGGAGAGCGAGAGATACAAGGAGTCATTTCAATTGATTTCCTTTTACAACTTTGAAGACTGATGATGATGATGATGATTCGGTACAACTTGATTGCTGTTCGGTTTATTATTCTCGGTTAACTTTGAAATTTCAGTTTTTTATCGCTTTAGATTTGACTTGAGAATCAGTTCTTGATCGGTTTATTATGCCAACAAAGAAATGTACAATCAAATGGTTCACCATTAAAGGAACCCGAACATGTGATGTTTACAAGCAAGAAGTTCAGAATCTCCCTGTGACCCTTGTACGCATGCAGAGTTAGTTCTGGTAAGATTTTAGTGAATTTCTTATTCTTACACTTCTTTTTACCAAGCTTTTGTAACATCATCTAGTCCTAATTTTATTTACAGCTTACAAAAATGAAATCCGGCGGCATTGCAATATCTTTACAGCTTATATCAGATCCGAAATTTGGTTTTACTCTATTCTTCGTTTCTGATTTGTGATATTTTCTTTTCAAATTATAGTCTCTTCGTCGAAATTTATATATAGTCTCCTGCGTTGTGTGATCAATTGGGCCTGTATTTTCTTTTGTCCGCCTCTACCATTGGGCCCTAGCCATAAATGGGGATTTAACGACCCAATAAGGAGGAGACTCGAGGGGTTTTGTTTCTCTAATCAAATAAAGAGGCTTCATATATAAATCCCCATTCTTCAGTGTTTAGGGTTTCTGAATCTCAGAGCAAGCAGCGGCGCAGAAGTTGAACACAAGGCAAGCTCACAATGGGTATGTCCATGGATTATATCCTTAATCGTTGATAATCTCTTTCGTTTTCTTTGGAACATAACGACTCTGATTAATCTTTTGTTTCGTTTGGATTCCTAGCGAGGATTAAGGTTCACGAACTGAGGGAGAAGTCGAAGAGCGATCTTCAAAACCAGCTTAAGGAGCTTAAGGCTGAGCTCGCTCTTCTCCGTGTCGCCAAAGTCACCGGAGGTGCTCCAAACAAGCTCTCTAAAATGTACGTATTCAGAAATTTTATATTTCGATTTGGAATCTAGGGATTCTACATTTGCTATGCTCTTATTGGAATTTGTTGCTATGTCCTTGGCTAAGTCAGATAGTGGAATCATTTAGAGTTATATTCGTTGTTTTATATGTAACTCAGAATTCGCATCGAGAATGTGAATATGTTATTGGTTCTTACATTTTTTTAAAATTGCAGCAAAGTGGTCCGTCAATCCATAGCTCAGGTATTGACAGTGACCTCACAGAAGCAGAAGTCAGCTCTAAGAGAAGCATACAAGAACAAGAAGTTGCTTCCTCTCGATCTCCGTCCCAAGAAAACCCGAGCTATCCGCAGACGCCTCTCCAAACACCAGGTCTCTTTATTTTGCTCTATCAAAATCACAATCATTTGTATAGTTTCTTAACCACCTCTATTGATTTGCATCACTAGTTCTTCTCCAAATGCGGTTGTTCTTATCTTGTTCTTGTCTTTGCAGGCCTCTTTGAAGACAGAGCGTGAGAAGAAGAAAGAAATGTATTTCCCAATAAGGAAGTACGCTATCAAAGTTTAAGTTTTTTTTCTACTAGAAACTGTTGCAGCTTTTGTTTTGAATGGATACTTGTCTTTTTGTATTACTCTGTCAAACAGTTTCAGATATTTTGATTTTGGTTCCTATGGATCTTATCATTTTATCTTTTCTAAGTTTCTTTTTTCGTTGAGCACAAAGAAAAAATAACCCATCTCTTAACGTCTTGGTCTTGATCCATTTTTAACTAGACTTTCGATTCTCGGCGAAGATGGTTAATTTCTCTTGCAACAAGATAACTGTTTAAGGATGTACTGGGTTAATGGTTATGGCATCAATGCATGTCAAACAAATATTGAAATCCGAATTGTACCTTGAAAGCATGGTTTCGGAATACAAAGGAAGAAGTTGTAATATTTGTTTCAATCAGTTAGATTATCAAAACCCTTCATCTATCATAATTCATAAATGTTTTCATAACTTTAACATAATTTTCCATTTAGGATTTGAACAGTCATATACCATTTTTCTTAGTCGTAAAGTAAATGAGGAAAAAAAATTGTTATCGACCACAGTGGGAGTCGAACCCACGACCTTTTGATCCGAAGTCAAACGCGCTAATCCACTGCGCTATGCGGTCTTCTACGACTTTTGAAGGGTTTATAAGAATAAGTATATGTAGCTGTTAACGCTCTCAGCAGTTGTTATCAGAATTTTTGATAAAAGTAAAGGAAAGTAGACGGAAATGTCGTTTATTTGTTACAGAAAAATGTGAATAGTACCGCAGACTAGTAAATATTTGGCTTATTTGGTTTGAATAACATGGATCATGGATCAAATGTCATCCTATGTATAAAAATGTTATTTGGAAAAGAAAATTCTGTTAAATGGCGAAATATAGTCGCATCGACAAATCTTTGTATATGTTTTATTTAATTTCATGCGATAGTATGCATATTATTTAAAATCTACATATTTTTTTTCCTTTTTAATAAGTAAAATTCTACATATCTTTTTTAATAGAAAATCTACATATTGGTTGTTGTTGAGAAAAAAATAAAAACATGACTAAATTAACGTTTTAACTTTTTTAAGTACAATTAGTCGGTGCAAGGATTGATTAGTTAATGTCTAAGCGATGCTAAATTGTATTGCATTAAAAAAAAGAATGTAATGGATTTTTTGTTTATTTGAATGGCATGTCACTAGCTATATATCGTGGTGTGTTATAAATGTCATTGCGTGTGAAATAATGATCATATTGTTAATTTAAAGTTTTTCATTGCTAGATTATTTAATCTTGATGTTATTGAAGCCTAATTTAATCATTAATTTAATGTTATTTAATCTTGATGTTATTGAAGCCTAATCTTGATGTACACGTAAACTTTTAATTGGAATATCATGATTGATACACAAAAATTAATGATTGACTTCTTCGTGAGTCACGATTATGACTCCTGAGTTTACGTGTACGGACCAATCATCGAAGAACTACAGTATATATTTTGGAAGATTATGTAAAAGTATAATAGCAACAACGATGATTATAACCTCGGTAGAACTGAGACAAAAAAAACATAAGGTCAGTATAAACACATGCATAATTGCATATTCTAACACATGTGAATGTGCACCAACAGTCCAAGACTAAAATGGTTTGTCTAATATGCCTCGTCTTCTGAAAACTTGAAATCAAATGTGTATATATATTCTTATAACTGGGAGACCATGAACTAAAATTCAAACTGATTTTTAAAACATGTGAAAATCTGGGTCTTTTCTTTATATTTAAAAATGTTTAAAGAAGTCGACTCTAATTATATTGAAACAAAGGATTCGAGTTCTACTTTTCCAGACATACGGATTAAAAATAATAATTTGTAACTTTGAGTGATCAGCCTCAGCATCGGGACTAAGGATTGATCATATCCGATTTTAACCGTCCGACTTATCCTAAAAGGTTATTATAATTTGGTTAATAGTAAAAATATTAATACATTGTGTCCACTTTATCAGATTTGAAATGTTATCATAAACAATAATGTAATTCGATACATGCCAAGTGTTATTAGTTATGACAATTAACCTTGTCATATTATATTTAATTTTCGATTGGCTAGATGATATCATCAACGAAATTTCTAAATGCTTATTTTCCAAGTAAGCTCTAGAGCTTATTTCTAAATTTAGAAATTTAGAAATTTAGAATCTGGCGAATTACGGGAGTTAGCATATAACCACGAATCTTGTGTTGAGTATGAACATAAATTAATCATTTATGCTAATTTTTTTTGGGGGGGGGGGTTAATTTCTATTCTAAACTTCCTCGTTGTGTCTTAGAATCCTTGACAGACAAACAAACAGATAATCTTAGATTAATCTCTTACTTATGGTAATAGTATCAACGGTGGCTAGACCGTAAATATAGTTCAACTTCGATAAAAATCAGTAATCTAAAATAAACCGGGACAAGTGGATTGAGTGAGATCTTCATTAGCTAATACAATCTTGGAAAACTAATATATATTGAAAGCCTAGATAACTTCGTTATACTCTTAACTATAGATCTACATATCTCCTTTTTTGGTAATATATTAAGGTCTACGTATAATAGCTGGTTATTGGTAAAAATAAACACCGGTCTATTGTGGGAATATGATATTATTAGGGTTATTCTTGTTGGGTTACGTATTTGATGACTTATAATAATAATAATATAAGTCTTGAGGAATCATTGAATCAATGTTTATGTCAGCAAATATGTATCGTTATTTGAAATTATCACGCCTTGCAGATATTTAAAGTTGAATTTGACTGTTAATGAGAAGAAAACATCACTATTTTTAAATCGCTTTGAATCTGTATAGTACAGACTATCTTATTCAATGCATAGGCTATTTATAACAAATTGTTGACAAAAGAAAAATTTATTACATAGTTCATTAAAAAAATAATTATGTTTCATAGTAAACACATGGTTGAAAATATAATATTTTAGTAGTCTATTATATCACCATATGAAAAACTTAAGTTATACCAATCTTACGTAAAAATGACGATCAATTTGACAACAAATTAGTTAACTATGGTTTGTCCACGAATTAACTACATGACTAGTCCACCAAATTTAAATAAATATGATTAATAATAATGTTTTGTCCACAAAATTTAAAATCCACATATATGAAAGCTTGAAATAAACATCGCTTGTTGTCGTGATGTTTGAAAAAGTTTAGTTCATGAATAAAGACATAATCTTTCCGTTTGATAAAAATGTTATTTTAACTTTTTCACAAAAATTGTCATTTTAACATTTTTACATAAATTAAAATTATATAAAAATTTCTATTATATTTTTATTAATATATGAAATAAGTTTTTTCTAATTAATAAGTTGACATAGTAGAGGCAAAATTGAGAATTTTTATAAAAAAATTTGTATTGAAAATACAAAACTATACTTCGATAAAACAAAAAAAAATAAAACTTTAAAATAATAATTTGTATACAAAATGAGAATACTAGTTCAAAAATATGTATGTAGATCTAATATGTAAAACTGATCCAAATTCAGTTAGTTCAATCCTGTTAATCTCATAATCTGTTATATAAAAGTTTTGTTTAAGTGCCATCGCACTGAACCCTAATTCGGTGCTATTTCCAATATATGATTTATGTTTTGAACAATTTAACGAAACATAAAAAATTGTTGATAAAAATTTGTGTATTTTAAACTTTCCGGATGAAAAAATATATGCATGTGTAAACATATTTAAATATAGCTCTTAATTTCATAATGAAAAAGTTGTGGGAATTAACTCACATCTGATCCGGAAATTTCACATACGTTCAAATACGAAGGTGTATGCCATACAAGTATTCATCTCTACCTGACAATATAAAGAATGAAAACATACAGTAAAACATCTATAAATTAATACTCAATAATATAATATTTCGATAAATCAATAATTTTTTCTGGTTTAAATTGATATTTTTACCTAAATATCACTTCTATAAATTAATAAACATAATAAATTAATAAAATATTATAAAATATATTAATTCTAATATTATTAATTTATTAAGATTTTACTATATAAAAAACACTAGATTAGGACCCGTGCGTTGCACGGATTGAATTCATTAGTAATTTTTGTATGAATTTTTAATATTTGTTCAAATATTATTGTATCTTATTAATCACATATTGTATGTTTTTCTCGTAATAAATTTTAGTTTAATGTTCTATATTTTAAAATGTCTGAATTTAAAATATGGATAAATTTTTTAATTTTTTATTTAAATAAGGACCAATAAAAATCTTATATAAAGCAAGTGAAAATTTAAAACAAATACACCTGTTTCCATAAGATTTTTTGTTGTCCAAAAAATAAATAAATGTAGATTTGTTTTTACCTGGTGATTTTTTTTTTTTTTCTTCTTTCTCCGATACATAAAATGGACAATAATTCTATATATTTTTAATTGATGCGTAGAGCGTTGAAGTATATATGCTCGTTTGTGTTTATTCAGTATGAAGCTGTTTGCCGTTTTTATTAAGAAACGACAACATTGTTTCTTCTATATTGTAGAAATAGAAAACCACTCTTTAAAAAAAAAAAAAAAGCAACAAAACTCTCTTCTACTCGTTCACTCAATCTAGTCTCTCAATCGATCTAACTCTCCTCTACTCTCTCAATCATCTTCTTCTTCAATTAATCTTTTTCAATTCTCCACCTCCTGAGAACAACTCTCCACCGCCTGAGAGCAATTCTCCACCGCTTGAAAATCAAAACGCCCTATGGATATTGATGATTTACTTTGTCTTCCCAACCGTGAGCTCTACTTGCCGTTCTTATACCCAATCCCAAGAGAAAGCACTATTTGGTATGATTCCAATATCAATTAGCTTGTGATTTGTCTTTCTTGTTTATGATTGATATCGCAAATCTACGCTTCATGTTTTTTTAATTGATATCGCCCATTTCGGCATCTTGTAAAGTGTGTTAATTGATTAATAATACTACTTGTAGCGTGTTTTAATGATTGATAATACTACTTGCTTTCTTTGTCATGTTTCAATTGGAAAATTTTAGTTAAATATTGTCTTGTTTTGTTATGTTTTACTAATTGCAAAGCTCCATGTTGCTTTATCTAGGTAGCGTATGTTTTTAATCTCAAAGTTTGTTTGTTGTTTGGTCGATTTTCTTCTGATCAACCTGTTTGCTTTTTGTTGTTGCTCCATGATTCCAAATCAGTTCCACCTGATGATTGCTTGGTTGTTTTTAGTTTGTTTTGTCGTTTTGATTGGTCTCTTGATGTCTGTTTAGTCTCTTGTCCATATTTCAGATTGAAATCTTTGAGATTTGATGTAAAAAAAAATATTGTGTCTTTGTTTCTAAGATATTCTTATATTGAATGAATTAAAGTGATTGTAAAATTTCATATGTTGTTGAAAATTTCTTGGTATACAATGTTATCTCAGATATTCTTGTCGTATTTGTTCGTTCCAACATTAAGACTTTTGAGCCCTGCAGTTGTTGTCATTCTTGATAACATGACAGTATAGTTGTCCGTGAGAAAAAAACTGGATTTGGCAAATATAGACCAACTTTGTTCAAGCTTTGACCTTGGCTTTTGTTGATAGTCGTTGCATGAGCTAAATCAGGAATTGGCGTCTTCTTAGTTTGAAAGGCCATCTTGCATCTGTTGGTGTTAGAATTATTCTAGGAATAAGAACCTTTTTCCTACTTGATCTCCGATAAGTATCTCCGCTCGATAATCCTTGTGCCCATGCGAGTTACTATTAATCTTGTCCCATTGCAAAGCCCTCTCTTTGATTTAAATTCCTTAGTAACATGATTGGTGTATTTATCTTGAGAGTTAGTTGGTGGTTTGGAATACCGAGAATTTCAGAGTGTTTAAAAACTCTGTGGGGTAAAGAATATGTTGATTTGCCACTTCTTCTTTGTCATCACCGATACTATCAGAACTCAAATATTCCTTTTCTTCTCCTTCTAGGCAAGATAACATGTAGTTATTCACTTTATCTACTGTCTCGTTTGTAGGAGTAAGAATTGCACGTTCAATCAGATAATCCTTGTCTTTAAACAAAGTATGGAAATCTGGATATGTAGTCTTCAATGTGTTCTTCAGGAATCTTCATCGTTTTGCAAGAACAATTCCTGGTCTATTTGCAGCTTGGATGTTTAATCATTTGAATTTCGATGTTTTAGAGGCTTAGGTGTCGTGCCATCACCAACACATAGTAACCATCTTGCAAAATCTTTTTCCGCTTAGTGCAACCTCATATTTCTCTCAAGAGTGAATACTGAGCGATAGTTCCATAAATTTGATCGGTTGATCGTTGCTTTAACTGTTTCTTGTCTGGTGCCTTCTTTGTATGTGA